>VDFB02000015.1:326108669-326138495 GCA_007258455.2 Sequoia sempervirens | reverse complement strand
ATTCGCAACACACATTAACTTGCATCGAACACACCTCAAAATGAAATAATCGATCACTTATATATATCCGCTACTAAGAATTTAATCACTTCATGTCAACTTCAATAAAATAGAAAATATTTACCAATTGTTAGCTCAAATTATGAATAACATTTAATGCACATCCACCAAAGTCAGACAAAGCATAGTGAGGACCCAAAAAAAAAATCTCCAATATGAAAATATTCCAATTTTTTTTTCCTTCAACATCTACAACACCCCACATTCACTTAGTTGCCTTCTAGCACTGTTGAATAGAAAATTGAATGACCGGATTTCCTAACTTGTACACCAATTGATGCAATGGCACAAAACTTGAGAATAAGACATTCCAGATACCCAATGACCTTCCCTAAGATCCACAACCCAAACTGATAAACTTGTAATGCAAATAGATTGACATATTCAACTTCAGTCGGATACCTTGTTCTTTACTCTGTCACCCAGTATGGTCAGATACTGAAGTGTGGACCGGATTAATGAATTAGGTTGCCATCAATGAGAACACCAAAAGCCATATGCCAATAAGGCTTCCTTGGCTCAAATTTTTGTTGACCTTCTTGGTCCTACTCCTCTAACTAAACAACTAAAAATGGAGGCAAACATGTAGATTTCTGAGGAGTTGGAGAGACAAGAGAGGGAGGCAATAAAAGAAATGGAGGAAGAAGTTGATAATTATCATGAGAATCCTGAGCATCAACACTTGGTTATTGATGAAGTGGTGCATGAAGATGAAGAAACATAGTCCTCCGAGCAAGACACTGAAGATCCTAGTTCAAAATACATTGTAGAAACCTCTGACTAGGAGCTCAAGGAGGAACTTGCCAAGAAACTTAGGGATGTTGGAGAAGAAGTTGAAAAGAAGCCCTCTAAGGAGAAGAAAGAAACAAATGATGAAATGGAGGTGACTACTAAGCCTTCGACTGGGGAACAAGATAAAATCCCTAGTCATGATGAGGAAATGCCTCCCCCAGAAGAGGAAGAAGAGCAAAAGAAAGAAGAAGACAAGCCTGAAGAAGAATAAGCTTCAAACATTAATCAACCAGATTGTAGAATTTACTACTATGAAGAAACAAGAAGGAAACCCAATGATTGATGATGAATTCCTCACAATATAGCTATAGAAAAGGCAGCCAGCTACAAGAAAAAAATGCTACAGTGCTAGCCACTAGAGGAGAAAATAGGCTAAAATACAAAGATGTATTTTATATTGTAAAATATTTGGGGGTAAGTGAAACCCTAATTTTTAGTGAATCTTGGCCACACAATGAGATTAAATCTTGGCCATTCATTTTTCTTTCTGGACACTATAAATAGGGGGTCTCCTCTCATTTTCTAGAGAGAGTTGAGTTGTTGTAAAGACATGCTGCTATGATTTTAATAGAAATTCATCGATTTTGGCGGATTCTTGAGTTCCAATACATGTTTCATGATTATTCTCATAGTTAGTGAATTTGAGTAGATTTACTTTGTTTTTCTATGTTTTTTCCATGCTTTAGTAGATTAGTTAATGCTTTTCATTGATGGTGAAGAATTTTGTTGTCCTGATGCCCTTCCTTATTCATGCTTTTTGTTGTTTGTTGATGAAAAATAGTAGTGTAAAGCTAGTTTGAACATCAATTGAATGTTTCCCTTAAATTCTATCTTTATTCATGCTTATGGTGAATTAATGATTAAAAATATGTAGACCTTAGAAGATTGCACTAGTTTCATGAGACTGTGGGCTAATCTGGTTAAGTGGGACTTAGTTTTGGGAAGGTTGTCCACTGTAGCATCCTCCATTATCACTGTTCATTGGTAGTTTTAGGTCTAGGAACTTCTTCCTTTCCCTGGCATTTTGACTTTTATTTTAAATAGTAACTTAAGACAAAGTTCATTGCACATTTTAAAGCCAAATTTGAAGATCAAAGTGTAGTTTCAGACTAATGTCCTGGACTTGCAGAAACTACAAATCAATTCTAATACCTCAAGAAATCCATTCAAAGAACCAATTCCCCTCCAACTTAACTTACATAAGGCTACCCTGTGATTACCAGCAAGGTCACATTGAACCAACTAAATTATTCCAAGCATGTCATGGCCTAACACCCAAGAGACCTTGTAATAGTTTTCTGCAATTTGTTTGTAGGAGATTTCCTTTCAAGAGAGGTAATGCACTTATGCATTGCCTGTGTTGAGAAGTGCTAAAACACCCATCAACAAAACTAGTACTAGAGGGAGGGGCCCCTTTGAGTTAAGCTGGATTGAATTGGTTAATTTTCCCCTGAAAGGTTTTATAGAGTCTTAAGATCTACACCAAACAAAGGGGAATTCCAAGAGCTACAACCCCCTACCAAGGCTAAGAGAGCCAAGAAATGGGAAGCCACTTCATCTTCCTCATCTGAACCATCCACTTCGCTTCCATATTCACCTCCCTCCCCTTTCTATCTGCCCCACACTCATCCTTCCTCATCTACCTCCACTTCCTCCATTCAGCCCTTCCAAACTACCTTCCAACCTCTTGCTTCCCACAGCTAGGGCGCTGCCACTACCCCTACCTTCCAAGTTCAAGGAATAGTCCTAACTGCTACTGCCCCTGCACAATCCCAAGTTCTTGTTCAATAGAAAATTCAACCCCTGCCTCCCCTCATGGCTTGGCTGGGTAAAAACCCTTCTCCATTGGCCTTCAAAAATTACCATGACATGCCAAAGAATCTGGAAACCTTTTACATGAAGTTTCATCCACGAGATCTAGAAAGGACAGCAGAAGAACATATAACGATACTCTATACAACATTAAAGGATATGAAGATTGATCCTGAAGACCTAGCTTGTTGACTCTTCCCTTACTCCCTAGGGGAAGAGGCCTTTTATTGGTACATCAATTTTCCAACAAGATCCATCACTACTTGGGATCTCTTGGAGAATACATTCTTGCTTTAGTACAAGATCCCGATTAGCCCATGAAGACTATATCAACAATTCATGTTTGTTTCGCAGGAATGTCAACGAACCAATCAACTCCTTCAACAATTAGTTTCATTGTGAATACATGAGATTACAAGCTCCTTATGTGCTTAAAGATGTTGTTGTCTTACTGGTCTACTATGCCACTTTGGACAACCTCACTACAGCATTGGTGAAAATAATGAACCCGCCGCCCACTAGGTTGGTGGATGCCTATGCTGAGGTGATCATAGCCAGCACTGACTTGGGTCAAAACATTTCTAGCCCACTACCTTCCTTGGGATAAGTTTCTCATCCTATGCAGATTTAAGGGATCACTTAAGCTCTACAACATCAAATGCCTCTTATGAATCAAGTGTTGCAGCTACCCATAGTCTCTCATCTAGGACAACCATTAAACTAGGCACCTCTCATGCCTCACTATCTACAGCCGCAACAATAGTAGGTTTATTTACAGTAGCCCCAAGTACCATTATACCTACAAGGGCCTAAATTCCCACCCACTCAGTAGAACCAACTAGCAGTGCAACCCATCTTTCTCCAAAATCAAACACCACAACCAAGCAATACAAAGAAGGATCAGTTGGATGAACTGATGAAGTTGATCAGAAAAATATCTCTGGAAATGATGCATTTGCAAAATAAAAATAACTAGCTGCAAGCCTCTCAACGCAATATTTAGGAAAACCTCAGTTCAGAGAATAGAGATAATATGATGTGGGTACCTCATCCGGGCATAATTATGAAAGAGGGAAGAACTCCAACCATAATTTCAAGAGAATTCATTCTCAAAGGTAGAATCAAATGTGGAATACAAGACCAAACAAAAAAGGTGTTCCCACTCCTCTTGACCAGCCCGCCAGTACAGAGAAGGTAACTACTGGGGTGCACCTTGCTAAGGTATCCTTGTTCAGATGGTGTCAGATCTATAAAACGAATAGGCACTCTGAGTTGGATTACCCTGAGTTCTTCATGGCTACAGAGATATTTCAAGTAGAGGTTTAAAATGTTGTAGACAAAACTGGTTGTTGAGATCTAGTCCCATCCAAGCCCTATGACTCTTCTGTGCTCATGGTCAATCAAGCCCCATTCCTATGAAGTGAGAGTAATGCACTAGAAATCGAGATTGTTTCCTCAAAGAATGAAAAAGTGAAAGAGGTAAGTAATGAAGAAACTTTATCTCATCTCTTTGCTTTAGTAGATGAGGAAGAGTCTCATGACGATGAGGTCCAAATGTTTCATCAAAGAGCATCCCCATATAATTTAAGAAACAGGGAAGCAGGAGGAACTTTTACAACTTTCACTCCGCCTAATAATTTTAGCACCCCGTCTGATCCTAATGCCAACAATAATCTTGGTTACCCCTATGTACCCACTCAATACTTCAACAAGAATAAGTAGCTAACTCATGGGAAAAACCAGTCTGCTAGTTCTTCCCAAGGAAAATTTTTTGACATTGAAATTGAGCAAATGGGTGAGTATGTTGCCGACGAATTCAAGAAGGTCAAGATAAGCCTATCTTCTTTTGAGTTGCTTAAAGTTTCAACAGTCAGGAATTCCTTCTTTAGGATGATTAATGGCACACCCTCTTCTAAGTCCACTTGAGAAATACCAACTAAAAGAGTCTCTTTAGAAGATCCCCAACATGAGCCCGTAATTCAAGAGATCATAGGTAAAAAGAAAGATGTTCCTTCTACTCATCAAATGGGGAAGCAACCTACCAAAGAACAAATCCAAATGCAAACTAAGG
Organism: Sequoia sempervirens; assembly: GCA_007258455.2. Lineage (NCBI taxonomy): Eukaryota > Viridiplantae > Streptophyta > Pinopsida > Cupressales > Cupressaceae > Sequoia > Sequoia sempervirens. The sequence goes on along the minus strand of VDFB02000015.1, from coordinate 326,133,760 downwards.
AGAAGACCAATGAGAAGGATAAGAACCAAGTAGCCCAAGCAGATACACCATTGGGTTTGTTTCGAGGGAAGCTGGAAATGTCACCCTTCCTCACAACCATTAGAATATTTGGAAAGAACTTACATAACTGCTTGCTTGATTCAGGAGCATCTACCAATGTCATTCCTCTCATTGTTTACAAGGCACTAGGAATAGTCCCCACCCCTTCTAGAAGAAAAGTGACTCAGTTGGACAAAATTGAGGTGAACATAGTTAGAGAGATCAATCAGATTCCCATGCAGATTGTTGTAGACCTGAGGGTGCAACAAGTTATTGATATTCAAGTTGTAGATATCCCAGACACCTATGGAATAATATTAGGATGAGACTTCACCTGAGCATTGAACGGGTATGCTACAACTGACTTCTCCCACCTATGGTTGTCATAGAATGGGTTGCCAAATCAGATCCACATAGACCGAGAACCCCATATGAAGTTCATGATCACGGAGTACAACAACACCAATGAAATGTTGTTTTTTGAAATAGAGTTGGGTAATTATTCTCCCATGGCATACCAGAAAGAATCAAAACCCCAAGAAGAAGAGATGACTGAGAAGGTCCTCTTACTATTATCTAGCCCTCCTACCAATTTAGCCTATCCAATTTAGAGCACAAAAGTACTGTGGAATCAAATGATGATGAGTCCTATAATGATGGCAATTTGGGACTATTAGACAGATTGCAAGATTTCATGGAAAAGTGCATTCAAGATCAGCTTAGCCTAGGGGCTAGGATGGATTTTCAATAGCTCTTATTGCCCACTAGTGTAGAGTGCATAATGTTGCTCAATCATAATTTGAGTGTTGGTTATGTCAGATAGTGGTAGAACACATCAAAGGAAAAGTCACACCTTAAAAGGAGCTATCGATAGAACCATCTGCCACCAACCACACTGAGCCAGTAACTATTTTAGAAATGGAAGATGTGAATGTGCAACCAAGAAAGAAAGAATGCATGATTATCCTTGAAGTTAAGCAACCCTGCAAGTTCTGGATGCTATGCTTCAATGGATCTAAGTCCAAGCAAGGAGTTGGAGCCGGATTTGAACTCATCAGTCCCAATGGTAAGAACTACTTTGCTGCTCATAGGCTTTAGTTTTATTGCACAAATAATGTAGTGGAGTACAAAGTACTAGTTCATGGCCTCCTAATGGCCCTAAGGAAGAAAGCTAAAATGTTGCAAGTCTTTGGCGATTTAGAATTGGTAATAAAAGAAGTCAAAAAATTGTATTCATGCCATGATAGAAGACTAGCAAACTATAGGCATAGGGTTTGGGACTTGTTAGAGAGCTTATATGCATTCAATATTTAGTTGATCCCTCGATCCCAAAATCATACTGTTGATGCTTTGGCTCAAGCAGCCAACACCCTTCAACCTTTATCACTATCAGGTCTCAAAATCTTCACCATTGAGCTTACTTCCACCCCATCTTTTATAGATAACATAACCCATTTCTAGGTGTTTAATTATGATAAGCATATCTTGGAGTTTATCACTAGTTCTGATGTGTTTTCAACTCAAATAATTGATGAAGTTGAGCCCAAAGAAGTTGAATTAGATATAGAAAGGGTTATCAACCTTAGGAAAAACACCATTCCTAGGGGCATGGTTCAGCTTGAATGGATACTTGATCTGGATCATATTAGAGATCAGGATCAACAAGCTAAGAAGGACTCCATCAACCATCAATGTGATGCTCACAACCTTGGAACAACTGAAGAGATTAAAAATGTATTCATTGGCAAGGTGTGCATGCCAGAAGAAAAGGAAGGAATCATTGATGCTTTAAATAAGTATCATGATGTAGTTGCTTGGAGCTATGAGGATTTGAAGACATATGACACCTTGATTATCACACACTATACCTCCTAAGCCGAATGTGTGGCCATTCTGACAGCGACAACGTCCCATCAATGCACTATTGGAGCCTATCATTTACAAGGAGGTACATTTAAGCTATTGTCAGTATGGATCATATTTCTAGTTAGGCACTCCACTTGGGTGGCTAATTTGGTCGTGGTTAGGAAAAAGAATGGAGAAATTAGACTATGCGTGGATTTTTGCAATTTGAACAGAGCTTCAGAAAAAGACAACTACCCAGTGAACTCATTGGATGAGGTATTGCAGATTGCCAATGGTTGGTAGATGATGTTTTTCTTAGATGGGTACTTTGGATATAATCAAGTAATGGTGCAATATGAAGATAGGCACAAAAGAATGTTCACCACCAAGTGGGGAACCTTTGCATACATGAGAATTTCATTTAGACTCATCAACGTTGGTGCCACTTTCCAATGCACAATGGATATAGCATTCAAGGACTTGATCAAGAAGTGCATTATCATCTACATGGATGATCTTACAGTGTTGTCGAAGAAGCAAGGTGATCACATTTCCAATCTATGCAAAGTATTCCAGAAGTGCAGAGAATTTGGAATTTCCCTTAATACGAAGAAGTGCATCTTCGGGGTTACAGAAGGTAAGCTGCTTAGGCATGTTATTTCAGAGAAAGGAATCTCAATAGATCTTGAGTGCATTCAAGCCATACTAAAGATTCAACTACCAGGCAGCAAGAAAGAGCTGAAATCTTTCTTCGAAAAGATAAACTTTGTCAGAAAATTTATGTCAAAATTTCATGGAAAAGTGATCTTTCCACCTCAATTTCATGAAAATATTGCTTATATGCCTCTTTATCTACCATATAAAATTGAGCTTGCAACTAATTTTACCTCAAATTCCTTTACTACATAAACAAACCAACATCTTCAATATGCTTACCACCCACCCACCCCTATTCAGTCTTCTTGGCAGCCCAAATATGCTCAAATTCAACCCTAACAAGATCATTTTGGTTTGAACCAACAAAGTTACTCCCATAGCAAACCCCAAAATACCCACTTTTGGATTTAGTGACATCAAAAGCATATTTCTAGACTTGAATAAGAAGTTAGATGAGATTAAAGTACATCAAGAGTATAACTTGTAGTAGGAAGAGTTGGATTACTGAGCTTACCAACTCCAACAAGAGGAGTATCTTGCAAGAGAGATTGCTACTAAGGAAGAGAAAAGGATGTTATTGCTTGATCAAGTAAAAAGGTTGGAGGCTTAATTAGTTTCTTACATTCCAAATCAACCGATAAAAGAAGAGGTTCTTGAGCATGAAATTTCAAGTTTTAGGAAAGGTAAACCTCTTAAGTCTCCAAATCAATCTCATGAGCTTGAAATTAAATTTTTTAGAAGCCTTCACCTTTTTCAAGATCCTGAGCCTACAATACCTTAGGATAATCCATCTCCAAAGCTCATACAATCTCAAGAAGATCAACAAAACTTATATGATCAACTTTCTTGTGCTATCGTAACTCAGATGAGTATGATAAACTAGGGCAACAACTTTAAGAGCTTCAAGAAGTTAATGAAATCTATGATTTTATAGTCTTGTTTGATGACCTTCCATATTTCATTTATCAAGATGTATAAAGTATATCAACTTCAACATCATCACGAGTTTTTAAGTAGCTGAAAGAAGAGGAGAAACATGTGGAAAGGTGAGTTCATGAAGTCCAAATCAGCCCTCTAATACAAGAAAGAAAATAAGATATTGAAGAAGACCTATTTTGGGATGATTATAAAGTTTTTGTTTAAAAATTGGATGATAATCCAACACATTTATAGGAGGAAAGTCATGAGAAACAACAAGAACAACAACTAGAAGTGACTATTTTTTGAAATGAGTGATCAAGAATGGAGCAATCCAATCAACAAGATGATGAGAGAACAATGCATAAGCAAGAAACCAGTAGTGAGAGATCCAAGTTTGATCTTTCAAAAGGAATTCCTATCATAAATCTATCCAATAGAAAGTCCAAAAAGGTACCATAATTCATGCTTGTACCAAAGTATGAAGTTGTAGTTGAAGAAATAAGCATCCATCTTACGTATCCATTTCAAAATAGTAGCATGTATGATCTATATGATGAGGTAGGAAAAAAAAAAATTATTCTCCAAGATTTGTTACAACATTTGATCAAATTTTTCTCATTTCTCCATATCTTTTTGGCTATTCATAAGCATGTAAAACATTAAAAATTATGGAGAAAAGGAAGCTACTTCAAACAACCAGTAAATGGTTACGTATGAACACTACAACTATTGGTTATTGTAGGATATGATAGGCTTTCTTTCCAGTCAATAAGTTTTGATGCACAATTTCTTTCAATTGTTTTTCCTTTCCAAGAAGTGTTGATGCATAGTCAGATAGTTGTTCTTGAGATGTTGATGTTGTTCAAGGTCTAATTTTTAGTTTCTTTTCAGCTATAAATGACTCTATTCCCAATGGATATACAAGGTGATTGGTCTTATTGGTTTTAGCATGAAAAATATCCTTATAGGTCACCAAGACTATTGTGTATTTTCATATTATTTGCAAATATGAAAATAAAGAAGCATGTATTAAAGAAGTGGGGCATTGATTTTATTAAATTTTAGTTAATAAGTGGAAGTAAAGTTTGAAATTTAAAACTTATTCTTTGAATTCCTTAATCCATGCCAAAATCAAAGAAGAAACTCATGTGCATTTCGATATTTGGAAAAAGGGTAAAAGAAATTTTTCATGTGCACGATAGGGAAAATAAAATTGAATTTGCATACAAAATGAAAAAAGGAAAACTTCATGTTTACGTGCTAAGTATGAAGTAAAAATAAAAAAAGGAAAAGGAGACACACACACAAAAAGAAGAAAATTAGATATTGATTTTCAACTCCAAATAGGAAAAGTGTGGAATAAGTCAATATTTTTAGGCTTTCCATGAACTTTTAGCTTTCTTTGCATGAGCTTACAAGTTCCAAGAGAAAATAGGGTTATTATAGATCATAATGGAGGTATTGGTGAAGGATTTTATAATTGATATCAATTCCAATGAGCAAGCAAAACCCTCAATGTTTCATGGTTACTATTCTTCCAAATCTCAATGCCATGAAATAATTTTTAGAGCAGTTGCCACATATGAATACCTCTAAGATAAACACAAGGCATATAGGAAATATTATTTGGTCCTTATGGATAAACATATTTTAACCATGGAAGGGCATGCATGATAGACACATGAGTTTTAATTCTTGGAGAAATTGGAGTAAGTTTATTCTTTTATCAAAACCCTTGCATTATTACAATCATTGGATATGTTTGGTTGCCAATCAATATATTATTCAAGACAAGAGTGTCTTCAAGATCGATAGCAATGATCAAGTTTATCCTTAAAAACCCTATCAGTTAAGCATGTGAAACCTAGAATCACCTAGTTTTCTTTGTCTGCAACCACCTGTAACATAGGTTTTGGGGCTTTTCTTCATATTAAAATGTCTATGTCTGACCACCATAACTTGGTCAAAAAAATTTGAAATTCAATTTTTTTTTATCCTATAGTATGTGAAGCATAAAATGTTGTGCATCATGTAGATTCAAAAAATGTTAAGTAGTTTGAAAGTTATATAGAAATTTTTCAATCAGCCTATTAATCAGGACTTTAGATGTAATGTAGGTAGAAAATCAATAATAATTATTTATTAAATTCAAAATAAGGAAAAACTTATATTGGTGGAAAGCTGACAATTTTTTCTATAAACCATTTTTGTTTGATGAAATTCAGATAAAAAAAGTCGTTAGCCACAAGGGCGAACTTCAAAAAACTAAGCAAATTTTCAAAACACATTTTTTGGGTTGACTTTCCAGGTCAGGAAATTCCAAACCAAATCTCGAGCCAATATCCATTTTGGTTTGGTAATACCAAACCAAAACATATATTTTTTTATAACAAATATTTGTTTTGGAAAGCAGGAACCCATTTTTTTGAAAAAAAAAAAGGATATCCATTTAAAACAGAATCTGTTTTGAAAAACAAAATAGATATCCATTTGAAACGAATATCCATTTTGAAAATTAAAATGGATATCCATTTTGAAGACCTAAAAAACCATCTTTAGTAAAATGGGCATAACTTCTATGTTTCTTATCAAAATTGTGACTTTTTATAGGTGTTGGAAAGGTGATCGAGAGCTCTACATAATGGGATAGGTGGTGCTTCTATATTGTACACAAAAAGTAATTATAATCATTTGAACTTCATACTTCATTTTTGAAACATCAAATTCTCACTACTTTTGCATGCAAAGTCTCCTTTTCATGATTTGTTTGTAACACTCATCTCAAAATACTTGAAACTTTAGAAAAAGTAATGAATAATGAAATATTTATATTTTTGGTAGTTAAGAGATGAAAAAATCTTCATAAATCATCATATCTCTCTATCCCTTTCTCTACCTCTTTATATATCACTATGTCTCCCCTTAAACTCTGGACCTATCCCTCCCTCATTTCTTCTCTCTTTGTCCCTCTTTATACCTATCTCTCACTGATCTCGACGATGATCTGATTCGATGTCGATTCTGCCGATTCAGCCCGGAAAGATCGAACTGCCCTGACTGATCCGGAATTGAACGACGCACTGATCTGATGTTCCGATCCAGGAATCCTGATCTTGATCTGGATCTTCGAGCGGATCGATCGATTTATCCCGTCTGATCTGACGGATCTCGGTCGATCTGATCCGCACCTTCTCAAGTGTCTCCTTCCCACCCTAACTAGATAACTTTCTCTTTCTCCCCCCTCTCTCTCTCCCTCTCTCTCCCCTATCTCCCTCCCTCCCTCTATCTCTCCCTCTCTGCCTCTCAAGTCTCTCACCCTCCCTCCCTCTATCTCTTTCTCTCTCCCTTAGAAGTAACTTGAGATGGGGAGAGAAAGATAGAGTGTGTGTGTGCAAGAGAGAGAGTGAGAGAGGGACATGAGAGAATAGAGAGGGAGTAGGAGAGACCTAAGAGAGAGATAAAGAGAGGGAGGGAGAGGAAGAGAGAGATAAGGAGCGAGTGGGAGAGACCTAAGAGGAATAGAGGGAGTGGAAGAGACATAAGAAAGAGAGACTTAATAAGGAGAGACTCAAAGGAGTGAGAGAGAGAGAGAGAGAGAGAGAGAGAGAGAGAGAGCTGGAGAGGGAGAGAGAGAGGGAGGAGACTTGAGGAGGGAGGGACAGTAGAGAGGAGATATCCTTGAGGAGGAGAGAGGAGAGAGTGGATATTGAAAATCCTTGGAGATGGAGATGAAGAGAGAGGGAGAGGGAGGGAGGGAGGGTAGGGACACACAAAGAGAAGGAGAGGGATATGGAGAGAGAGGGAAAGAGAGAGAGACCTAAGAGGAAGAGAGACTTAAGACGAAGAGAGAATTCAAAGGGATGTAGAGAGAGGGAGAGGGGATATGGAGATTGAGAGAGAGATGGAGAGAGAGATGGAGAGGGAGAGACAGAGGAGAGGGAGTGGGAGGGACCTGGAAGAGAGAGGGAGTGAGAGAGAGAGATAAGGAAGGAAGGAAGGAAGGATGGAGAGAGATAGAGAGATATGTCTAGAGCTCAAGGAGAGAGAGTGATAAAGTTAGGTATAAAGAGGGACAAGAGAGGAAAGGAGTTAGGGATAGGTCTAGAGCTTAAGGGGAGACATAGTGATATATAGAGATGTAGAGAAAGGGATGAAGAGATATATGATGATTTATGAAGATTTGTTCATCTACTTGCTACAAAAAATATAAATATTTCATTATTCATTAATTTTTTTAATGTTTCAAGTATTTTGAGATGAGTGTTACAAAAAAATCAAGAAAGAAAAGGCTTTGCATGTGAAAGTAGTGAGCATCTAATGTTTCAAAAATGAAATATGAAGTTAAAATTATTATTATTATTTGTTGTGTAAAATATAAAAAAACCACCTATTCTATTGCATAGAGCTCTTAATCACCTTTCCAACACCTGTAAAAAGTCAAAATTTTGATAAGAAAAACAAAAGTTATGCCCATTTTACTAAAGAGGGTTTTTTAGGTCTTCAGAATAGATATCCATTTCAAACGGATACCCATTTTGATTTTCAAAATGGATATCTATTTCAAACGGATATCCATTTTGTTTTTTAAAAAAAAGCATTCCCGCTATCCAAAATGGATATCTATTTTGAAAAACAAAATGGATATCAGTTTCAATTTGGTATTACCAAACCAAAACGGATATTGTACCCAAGCCTGCAAAAAGTCAAAGTGGAAATTTTGCATTTTTGGGCGTGTTAAAAATGCCTTTTTTTCACATCACCACTTTTTGGACCCCCATGATCTTGCATAGACCCAGGACATAGAAAATAATCATGAATTGACAATCATCAAGCTTGTTGGATGAGCTATGGGTAAGTGCAAGAAGTTGGGTCCACATTAAGGGGAAGTGTCATTTCTAGCTTAAAAACGGGTACCCATTCATTTTTTAAAATAAGTACCCATTTAAAGTGGGTACTCATTGAAAAGAATTTGAAACTCACAATACATGTGTTTTTATTTGGATTTAGGCTTAGAAAATTCAAGGTAACCCAAAAATTAGCCTTGGACCTGCAAGCACAAGGTCATGGAAATTTCAAGACAAAACTTTGATAATATAGCTGATGAGGGTTTTTTTAAAAAAATTATGAAATTAAAACCCATTATAGATGACAATGTCTAGTTTTCAAATATGGAAATTTTTTTGTTATTGGATTTTTTTTCTATTTTTAATTAATTTATGAGGAAATTGGTCTGTAAACTTGAAATGTCAAGTTTTCATAACTTTTTTAAATAATTTTTAATTTGTAATTTTCTTGTTAAAAAAATTATATGGCATTAATCTACAAAGAATTATTTACACAATGAAAAAATGAAAATTCAAAAAATGATAAGTTGAGGTCAAGTTATGGTGTTCGTACACAAGGGTTTTAAAAACAACAATTAGGGCCAATAAAAAAATATTAAATAAAAAAATATTAACAAAAAAATTATTAAAAATATCCTCATCAATATTCATTATAATACACATCTTTCCTCAAAAGGAATTAGAAAAATAGTTTTATTTAGGTCAAATTATGGTGTTTGTACACGTGCATGGTATGGTCCTAAAAAAGTGACTTTTAAAAAGTGGTTTTTGTACATGCATATTAAAAATTATTTTGTATCATCTAGGTATTAGAATAAATTACATATTTGAAAACTAGACTCAAAAGGATAAATTTCATATTACTAAACTTTTTCAAGATTCAATGTGTAAGTGCTTCAAATTTTGATTCCAATTGTGAAAATTTCTGAAAATCAGGAAAAGCACTTCCACTTTTTGAAAATTTTGTGGACCCAACTTCTTGCACCTACCCCTATGGAGTGATCAATCAAAGAGGGTAGTGACATAGTCTTAAGGAATCAATGCACAACAATCATAATTATGACTACAAAAAGGACAAACAATGAATAAGGAGTCAAATTCTAAGAGAAGTCACCTTGAAATAATTAGGGGGCACTCACCTCAAGATTTTAGTAGAGTCATGGTTATCACAATGGAAGGAACAATGAAAGCCACCATGCCAAAGACAAAAGTAGGTCCATGAGAATTGACCAAAGGAAGTCTTTCAATGATGTCATAAATGATAATCATCATGTATGAGGGAAGTTAACCTAGAAGAGATAATAGTAAGAAGATAGTCCTTACAGATTTATGACAATCAATAGTAATGTAACATGTTTTTGCAATCTATAACAATCATATCAATATGATACAAATCCATGAAGCTACTGACAGGAGTAAGGATAACATAAAATGGACAATCATATTGAAGGTCAAGAATGTCATGAAGAATTTTTCATCATGAGGATAGAGGTAAAGGATATTTATAACCATGCAAAAGACAATGAAGTCACCTCAAACATCATGAGTAATGTATAGTATCGAATAGATAACAGTCCATAGGACATGGAATTTGAAATTATGACAAGGATTGAAAAACCATAACAATCACCATTGACAATGCTAAGAATCTAATTTTAATGACAGTCATCAAGTTTAATAGGGAGTGTTAGGCATGATGTCATATAGGGGCAATCTTCAAGAACAACAAAGTTGATAGATGGAAAGGTTTCTTGCAAGTTTGATTCAATGCATGAAAATATCACACACAAACCTAGGGTTAGAAGGACAATCTAAAATATTGATGAAGTACACAAGGGTAGTCCATTATCATCATACATGAGGAGTCATGAAAGTTTGAAGTGACCATGAAAGGAAGATCTTATGGAAAATCATTTCAAGAAAAATACTCCATGAAAGTTAAGGAAGTTTTATCAAAGATAGCAAGGTCATGATAGTCTTGAAGGAAGATAATAAATGAAAATCTAAAATGATTTGAATAGGAATGACATGATTTTCCATGTACATATGAGAAGAAATATGAAGGTTTTGAATTAGGGACAATGAACATCAATGAAAAAAAGGACAAACAAGGAAAGAGTATGAAAGGACAGTGAGGAAGATCTACATCCTCAATATGCATACAAAACCTTGTGCAAATATGGCAGTCATAGAATGACAATGTGAGAATGAAGACAATACAATGACCTTGAAATTTCACAAAGGAGGGAAATTAATTGAAGGAAGGATAGGCTTACAAATTTTTGATAGTTCACATTAACTTTGCAATGGAATGGATAGTGAGAATGACAAGAGTGACAACCACTTCTAGCAATATTAATATGCTTTATAGTCATGTGAAGGCCAATCATGATGTATATTTATATGCACATGAAAGTAAAATATCAAATGAACTATCAGACATTTGACATGCCATGAATGAAAGAGCTCTCTGGGATAGTAGTGGCAGCCATGAAATATTTATGATAATCTAAAATGATGGTTTTTTGCAAGTGGTAGATTTCATGACTCAATAAAGCATCAAACACAATGGTAGCCCTCAAGAAATCATGCAATGATAGATACTAGTAATAAAATAAAGAGTTAAAAGGAAGGAAAGAGTCTTGAAGTTTCATAACAAGAAAAATATGTGGTGTAATTGATTATTAGTAAGGACAATATTGCAGACCTTAAAATCGATCATGCCTTAGAAGACAAACACAAAAAAATCCAAGTTCAAGGGGATAAATTTAATGTTAAGATAAAAGGACAGTCTCAAGGTTCAATGCATCCAAAGGGAAATAACTTTAATGCATATAGAGGATTTTGTAAATGCAATATGTTCAAAAATTGTCATGAAAGAGGAAATTTCAAAATGACCACATTGTAGACAATAGAAGCTTTGAAGAAAGACAATGACAATAGTGTATTTAGTGAAAGGAAGTTAGAAGATAGTTTCAAACCAAAGGATAGTCAAGATATGTTTGAAGGGGCAGCAACTTGATCAAACAACCAAAGGAGCAACATTCATTAGTGAATGCACAGTCAAAGTCAAAAGTTTGAAGGAGCATCCAAGTATAGAGGGAACATGCCTAAAGAAGGCAGCCACTTCAAATTTAGGTTACAACCTCAAAATGACAATCAAAATAGTTCTTATAAATCATAAAATGTGGAGGATAGAGTTTTGATTAGAAGTATAAATGACAAACTAAGAGGCAATCATTATCATTTTTGACATTCTTGAAAGCATGATAATAGTCAAATTGATAAAGGGGAGCTTAAAAACTTTGATCACTATGACAACTTTGGTAGTGATATGATGCATGTCTATGAACCTTTTTGAAGTTTCTTGATTGTGACTTTAAATTGTCGGATTGTAGATCAAATGAGAGTATGTATATACGTGAATCACCATAAGAAGGATAGCCACCTTGATATAATCCCCCATGTATGCAACAAGGACATAATCAACTCCTCACATGCAAGATCTTAGAAAACCGTCAAAGGATAATACAACAAGAAGTCTCAAACTTCATTAAGGAACCTAGTTATCTTCTCAAATGTTTATCATCATGAAAGGGTATCTATGAGTTTTTAAAAGTTAAATGATTTGTTCATGCTCAATTTAGTGGAAATTTGAGGTAGTTTTGACCTATTTTAGAAGCCCATATGGTCACAACTAAAGTTAGGGGGAGTTTGAAGCAAAAATTATGCATTTTGAGAGAGTTTAGGTCCCTAAAATAAAATTATTTTTTCCTTGTACGCCCAACAATTTGAAAAACTCCATGCAAAGTACCTAGGGATAGCTTTTTTGAATTAGTTTCTTGCCATATTTGGAGGGAAGTTTAGGTTTAGTTAGAGGTGGAGTTTCAAAGAGCATGAAAAATTCATAAAGTCAAAGAGGTCAAGTCAACTCTTCTACACCAAAGTTTGCATGATTGGCTCCTAGTTTAGAACCAGTTCACATCTAGTTCCACATCTAAGCACACTCAACATTCTCCATGAGGTTCAACTTCAGTTATTTGAGGTGGCTTTCTATTTATCAAATTCTTTGAACTCTTTTGAGTTAGTTCTTTCATTCCTCTTTATGCCTTATGTGAAACAGTTTTATTGTAAATCATTTTGAGATTATAGAGCAATAGTGTTATTTAGTTTCAATTATTATTTTCAAATTTGTATGAGTAGAAATTCCTATTTTTCAATAAAGCGACAAGTTTCTCCTTCTCTAAATTCTAGTGTCAAGTGTTTTTTATGGATGAATTGATCTAATTTTTGTGATTATGAACACAAAATCCTTGAACTATGTATCATTGCAAAGCATGCTTCTACTAGAATAAGGAAGACTTATATAGGTCATAGGTCATGTTGTTACTTTCGGTAGTTGTAGTTGTGAAAAATTCCAATTTTCCTTCAAGAACTTGAAGAGAAACATTTTTATGAAAAAAAATTGTATGAGCTTGTGAATGTTGAGTTGTGCATAGGGTAAAGCTAATTTTGGGGAGATATTGTGAGTTGAAACAATAAGGTATAAGTCTTTGAATTTGTGTGCATCACCTCCTAGGGTTAGTAAATCTTTTCATTTTAGTTCTTCTATCCCTTTTCTTGACCAAGGCAATAGTTTTAAGGAGGTTTCCCAGATGAACTAGCCCTCTATGGAGGTTCATCTTCACCATAGACAACCCATAGTCTTAGATGATCCAACACTTCATAGGATAGTTAAGTTTTACACCTGGTTAAAGGTTTCTATCCTTTTGATAATAGTTTTTGGCATGATCAGTGGGGCAATTTTAACTATCATGGTTGAAAGCTCATTCATTTGTTGCTAGTTTTGGTGTGTACATCAACTATTTTTGTCTTTGGACGCAAAATCTTCACACACCTAGTGACTCAATTTTTTGATCTATTCGCTTCAAGTGGACTAATTGTTGATATGTTCAACTTATGAAGAAAATAAGTTGATTTTCTTTATTTCAAAGTATATTTCCTAGTTTTGAATGCTTTAACATGCCAAAAATTCATAGAAAAGTGATCTTTCCATGTCCATTTCATGAAAATCTTGCTTATATACCTCCTTATCTGTCATGTAAAATTGAGCATGTAGTTGGTTTAACCCAAAATTCCTTTACTACACAAACAAACCTGTATCTTCAATATGATTACAACCCACCTACCCTTGCTCAATCTTCTTGGTAGCCCAAATATGCTCAAATTCAACCCCAAGAAGATCATTTTGTTTTAAACCAGCAAAGCTACTCCCATATCCAACCCCAAAATAACAATAGTTTTGGAATTAGTGACATCAAAAGCATATTGGTAGAATTCAATAAGTATTTGGATGAGATTAAAGCACATCAAGAGTATAACTTGCAGCAAGAAGAGTTGGCTTATTGATCTTACCAACTCCAGCAAGAGGAGTATCTTGCAATTGAGCTTGCTACTAAGGAAGAGAAAATGAAGTTATTAGTTGATAAGTACAAAGGTTGGAGGCCCAATCAGTTTCTTACATTCCAAATCAAACTAAAAAAGAAGAGCTTCTTAGCTATGAAATTCCAAGTTTTAGGCAAGGTAAATCTCTTAAGTCTTCAAATCAGTCTCATGAGCTTGAAATTCCAAGTTTTAGAATCCTTCACTATTTTCAAGACCTCAAGCCTATAATACCTCAAGAGAATCCATCTCCAAATCTTATACAATCTTGAGAAGATAAAAAAAACTTGGATGATTAGGCATCTTGTCCTATCATAATTTGCATTTGCAAAGATGGACCCATTGTTTATCAAAGTAGCTAGTTTAGTGAGTAGAAAAAAGAAGTATTGGAGAGAAGTAGGAGGAATTTTTGGCTATTGATATGCTTGAACATGAGGTGGAAGAGAAAAAATTAGACGTGCAACAAGAGATGGAAGAGCATGATCAACCAGGGAAGCAGCTTGAAGAGCTTGAAACAGGTAATAAAAGCCATTATTTTATAATATCATTTGATGATATTCCATATTTCATTGAGCACAATGTAAAAATTATATCAAATTCAACATCATCACAGTTTTTGGAGAAGCTAAAAGAAGAGGAAAAACATGAGGAAAGGTTGGTTCATGAAGTCCAAATCAACCCTCTATTAGAAAAAGAAAAGAAGAGTTTGAACAAGACATATTTTGGGATGATCTTGAAGTTTTTGTTTCAAAATTGGATGATAAGCCAACACCTTTGGTGGAGGAAAGCCATGAACAAAAAGAGAAACATGTGGAAGTGACTATGTTTCCAATCAATAAGATGATGAGACAACGGTACATAAGAAAGAAACTAGCAATGAGAGATCCAAGTTTGATCTTTCGAAAGGATGTCGTATCAGACTTCTATCCAATAGAGAGTCCAACAAGGTACCACAATTCATTCTTGCACCCAAGCATGAAGTTGTAGCTAAAGAAATAAGCTTCCATATTACCTATCAATTTTAAAACAATAGCATGTATGGTCTATATGATGAGGTAGGAGGACTTCTTTTCATTCTCTAAGAGTTGTAGCAGTTTATCATTTTTTCGTCATTTCTCCATATCTTTTTGGCTATTCATAAGCATGTAAAATATTGAAAATCATGGAGAAAAGGAAGCTACTTCAAAGAACTAGTAAATGGTTATGTCTAAAAATTTCCACTTTTGATTATTGTAGGATAGGATAGATTTCATTTTGGTTAATAAGTGTTGATGTACATTTTCTTTCAGTTGATTTTCCTTGAACCAAGAAGTGCTAACTCATAGTTAGGTTTTTTTTCTTGAGATGTTGCTATTGTTCAAGGTCTGATTTTCAATTTCCTTTCAAGCATAAATGAATCTATTCCCAATGGATATTCAAGGCTACTAGTCTTATTGGTTTTAGTAGGAAAAAAACCCTTAGAGGTCACCAAGAATTTTCCTATTTTAATATTCATAGCAAATATGAAAATAAAGAAGTATGTCTTAAAGAAGTGGGGCATTGATTTTATTAAATTTTAGTTAATAAGTAGAAATAAATTTTGAAATGTAAAACTTATTCTTCAAATTCCTTAATCCATGCCAAAATCAAAGAAGAAGCTTGTGTAATGCCCAAAAATTTCCACCAAAATACGGTTAAGAATTAGACACAAATTTCAAATTTTGACCATAACCACTAACGCAACACCCAAAGACTACTCCCTATACCTGCACTTTATGAAAGCATAACAACATTCGACCAAAAAATTATAAGGAATCAACCATCTACACATTTGTTTTTGACATTCAAGGTTGGGTTTCAGGTGGGGATATGGAATCCACGTCACCAAGCTAGACTCTTTTTTTTGTTCCACGAACTCATCAATAATCACAAACTTAGATCAAGTCACAAGTTATGCAAATATAATATATATTTCAATAGTATCTTTAAGTATATTCAATAAGAGAACAAGCCTAGGGGCTGACCTAATTCCTCGGGGGCTCGTCTCTGACGGCCTTTCCTACGTATATAATTCGCAGAGGAACCATAGTTCGACAACTAGACTTCAACCATCTCCCACATGGTTGGATAAAAAGGGGTGGGTAATCCTTAGGTTCAAGGATGACTCTACCACTGTCACACTCACAACCCAATAACACTAACATACTATAAACTCAATTCTCTACTCAACTTCATATTATGCCTCTAACCCATTAATTATACACAGACAAAAAGAAGTGGGTACGCAACCCTTTCTAGGGTCCATTGCCCTAGACAGTTTCATAGATGGCTGCCACCGACATAGGTGAAGCTGAGGCTCGAAGAACTCGTAAAGGATATACTAGGGGAATATGGAGCTTAGACATAAATACCCACATTGGCACAAACAATACCACAAGGTAACATGTCGGTGACCAAATCTTTAGTAAAACCAAAACAACACAAAAGTAACCCAAGTGTTTTAAACAAAATAATCCTAATGAACTAGATCCTACTTTCATTAATTATGATTACTCAATCAACTGAATGTTCATTTCATCACTCTTTATATTCTAAGTATTATTCTTATTTCGAACTATTGTTTGCATCAATTAGATCATAACTAAAATATAAAGTTGTAACACAAAAAAAAAACTAGTTCAAGGTGTACTTAGATAACTCTGACACCATAGACTAAGCCACACATTACTTGGGCCCCATGATGAGTTTGAAACATCACCTCCATAACCTTCCTACCACTCAATTATATATTGGAAGCAAAACATAAAAGGGTGCTACTTATCCAATAATAAATATGTCCCAATCATAATGCATTCTACTTGGTATGAATCGTGAACTAGGTTATAGATAAAGTATTTTAATTTTACAATATCATTTATTGCCATAGGGGGGGTTTATTTTAGTAATCTATGCTTGGTCATGCCAAAGGCTACATTATGAATCCCTAGTTCCACCCCATTTTTTTTCTTTTTTCTTTTCTTTTTTACCATATTATCTTCACAAGTTTTCAATAGAACCTTCAGTATATTTATCACACTCTCACATTTTTATTTTTTTATTTATTCTTTTTATGTAACTTCAAGCAAAGATTGTTTTCCCTTCCTAAGTAAGCTTCGTATTTAAATAACACACAAGCCTAAATGTAAGTGTCTCTATACACACTCTTGAAATTATAAGAAAAATAAAGTGAATACTAAGCCAATTAAGGACAACAATAGAAGCAACAAATTTACACACATTTCAATGCATCCAAGATATCCATTCAAGTGATATTTATAATTAAGTCATCGTACACAACACAGATTCATCGTGCTAATTACTATTACTTAATTTAATGTGAATCAATCAAGAATTTTAATCCATCACTTAGATGCTATCAAAACACAATCATATAAACACACATAAATTTAACCAAATACTTCAATACTTAAAGAAAAATAACAATAATCACCCCTCTAGAAAGCGACATTAATGTGATAAGAGAATACCATTGCTAACGCTATTTATCAAGGATTAGGCACCAATCTTAGAATAAAAAAATTGATCTTATACTTATAAGTCATAAATAATTAATCTCTCAAGTGTAAATCATGTTATTCGTGAATCTATTTAGAGAATAAGGGTATTTATTCTTTTTAGATAAATTGATATTTTAGAAACTTAAGTACACATGCATCAATATATTATATAGTTTCATTAGAATTTTAAATCTCTTATTGAAATTTCACAAAACTAACATAAAATAAATTTGTGATAGGATAAGACGTAGGGTCAAATCTATGTCAAAGGGTTTACCTTGGATTGAAACAAGTTTATAACATACACTTTTTGATTAATTTGAAAAAATATGTTGGAAGGATTATGCTCATAAACCTTGTGCTCAAGAAGTAGGTGTCTAACCTTGGGCTGCATGTCAAATCCCCACGATTGTAATTTTTTTTATGTTTGACCAAATGTGCTTAAATGCGAAAATTCATAAACTGGTGGGGTACATAGTTGCTCACATATAATTAATTGTCAAAATTCACAATGTATCGACGGGATGTATAGGTGTCTATAAGTTATGTAGGCATCTTTAAACATAAGTAAATATCACAACATATTCTTATATTTATTTCAACAAAAGTGTTTTATTTCCCATTTTTCCTGGCAGACATGTATGAAGGATTTGGATGCATTGACATGGCACATGAACTATTTGACATAATTCCTCAAAGACAAGTGGTCACTGGAATGTAATGATTTCTGCATAAGCACAGAATGGATTTATTGAGGAAGGTTTAAAACTTGCGAGTAAATGAAAGAGTGAGTATAGAGACAAATTCAACAACTTTTTCTAGCATCCTTTCTGCCTACGCCAAAATTGGAGCCCCCATTTTTTTCCTGTCTCTTTTGAAATAGGTTGTGGAGCTACTTGACCGCATGCACAGGTAGACAAGTATGCGAAATGCAAAAGCATTTACAAGGCACAAGAATTTGTTTAAAAGAATGCCTCCTAGAGAACCAATCACATGGGCATGATAACATAGATTCATATTATTTGAGATTCAAAATGAAACTAAATGCTCAGGCCGCCCCCTTAGAGCCCTATGCTTGGATCTAGCAATGTTTGAAAGGAGAAATAAATGTCACTCATTATATCCAGCCGCAGCATAGGTTCAAAACTCACCACAATGTCATAACCTATAATTATACTGGGCATGTGATAGGATTGAAACTCTGTAGCCACTAAATCCAAGATCTATGATTCAATTGGGGTGTGATGGTTAAAGCATACATCCTGCCATGACACAAATCTACGTACTTCATAATGATGATCGTAGCTAACCATGTATAGGTCTAATATATTTCATATAACCTTATCCAAGGTTTTCCCAGACAAAGAATAGAAGAATAATCTAACTAAAATACAATTTGGAATAAAATGCTCACAAGAAATTTCCATTGCATCTGGATTTTAATATCAGAAATGAATTTTAGCAACAACTTGAATAAATTATGCATGCTCTTACAATACCTCTAAAACAACCATAAATCGATTGATTGCTCTTTTTGACATCATATTATGGGAATCGAATTAGAGCTTCAAATGACATAAGAGAAGCAACATCTTAACATCTTACCTCATAATCTACCATTGGGATTTTTCTGCAGAATGCTCGCACCGCTAAGAACAATCGATGGATTATTTATAAATGGAATACTCCAGTCATTTACAGTTTGAGGTAGTCAAACGACAGACCCTTTTCTAAAAATCCCAGCATCGTGGATATCCATAGCCATTTGTTCACATCCCACTGGCAACACTTTCCTGAGAAGATCACTTCATTCTCCATCCAAAAGATTTACCAAATCGCTCCCTAATCCCAAGGTAGAAAAAAAACACCCATAAGCCATCCACAGCTATAGAATTGTTACTATGTGCCTCCCGCACCACCATTAATGGACTTGACCTTTAAGCTTTTTGCTCTCTCCCCAAAAATACCTTTTTCTTATCCCAAAGTGTGAGAATGATTGATAAGTAGGAAATTATTTTTCCATAGCTTGTCAAATTATGATATTGCTATCGAGTTCAACCATGTAGTTTGAGTCAAACCATTGACCCATGTTTCATGAGTAGTGGTTCAACAAGAACCCATCTCATATCCAGATAGTCCCTTAGCACTCATTGCATCTAGGTGATGCTCATGAGGTGAAGCACTGGTCCATCCCGGTGCCATCGATCTTGCTCCAGCTCAAGCGTGCTTAACGGGAGTTTTCTCAAGGTTAAGCCGCTTTGAAGTTGTTACCATTGCAAAACCTTGAGAAAGTGTGTTGTGCCTTATGAATGGTTCATAAGGCACAGCACTGGCAGGTTTTACAAATACTAACTCAGCGAGCTTTGTGAGCATCACCTAGATGCAATGAGGTGCTAAGTGGACCATTCAATATCATGAGAGATGAGTTCTTGTTAATTTCCCACTATCATGGCTATGGAATAACAGTTTAACTAGCTACTGATGATCGATATATCTTCATAATATTAATGATGTTCACCACTAAAACTGCACGCATAAGGGACTTTTAACTCCCCTGACATGCTCTGACTAAAACAATCATAATGATTGAATTTCATCTCCCCTCAAGATATCATGGCAACTAGTTCAACATAACGTGTCACCTGCAACACATTAGTCTAGTGATAGGGAGAGGTTGGTAAGGCAAATAAATTAAGGTTGACAGAGGTTCTATTTTCCATGCCCATTCAATGTTTCTAACACTTATCATTTATTAGCGATAGTATAATGCATGCCTGATTTAAAGGCCAAGCGTATAGAACAATCAATCCTTGGAGGAATTCTATACAGTCACGTCATTGTCCAACAAGTGATAGCGTACACAATAATCACTTCCCTAGAAAGTATCACCCAGAAAGAAAGTAATAAGATATTAAAAAAAAAAATAGTCCAGCTTAGGAAATGTATATAGCTATCCAAATAAAACTCTTGTCATTAATTATTAAGGGACCTATAAATATATAGAAAAATACCTAAGGAGAACTTTAATATATATCATATTCATCTAAGAATTTTCACATAATGTATTTAAGAATCATACATATTATATTTTAATATTCTTGGATAGCCACACAACAACTAACTAGAACCCCAACTCATCGGAGTGAATTGATTTCATAATAATTTCAATTAACCAAATTTGTGATTGAACAAATGCCTTAATTTGTTATTTAAATGACCATCAAATTATATAAACAAAACAAAATTCCAGAGTCACTAATAATATTACAATCACTCACTATATACATGTTAGAAACGTCATCAACTATTTAGTTATTGGACCCCATCGTAAGAATATTATGTTTTGATTGACTAAGAAACCTTAATAATATTGGTATTATTGAATCAACTCTTTTTTCCTTTTTTTTTTTTAATTTAATAATAATAATATCGTTTAATTAACAATTTAACTAAACAATATTATTATTCACCCCCAACATAAGACTTACCAATAATAATGATGTTATCATAGAATAAACTAATTGAATGTTTATAGTATTCTCATTTAACCAACATTTGGACCTCTGTATGTATATAAATGTGAAAATAGTGTAGTAATGCTTAGCCATAGGTGGGGCCTCACAACTACACACAAGTTCATTCACTCTCTGCATAAAAGAAGTAATGTTCTCATCATCACCCATTCTTAACATTTCATATTTCCCTTTTAGAATTTGCAGCTTAGCAATCTTCACATGTGCATCACCTTCATACAAAGTTTCCAACTTTTTCCAGATCTCATAAGCAGTCTTTGGATCCATTACATTTGTCATCTTAGAATTATTTAGAGCACTCATCAATGCTTCCTTATCCTTGATATTGTACTCAACTTCCTTAATCTCACCTGCAATAGAAGGACCATTTTGTGGGATGATATACCTATTCTTTGTAATTGTCCAGTAAGGTTCACCAATGCATCTTAGATGAAACTCCATTCAAGTCTTCCACGAAGAATAATTAGTTCCATAAAATCTTGGAATATCCTTCTTATATGTTGCTATCCTGGATCACCTCAAGCATTCAAGTTTCTCCAGAGGAACTTGCTCTAATACCAATTTGTTGGCAATAGAAGGGAAGACAACTGAGAGTGGGGGGGTGAATCAATTGTCACAAAAATTATACAAATTAAAATTATTCTCAGATCTAATAGATAAACATGAAAGCATAAACCATCACCATATCAAAATACACATAACACCAAGATTTTTACATGGAAACCCTGTTAGGGGAAAAACCATAGTGGAGGTCAATACACAAGATTATACCCCGTTAAAAGTATTACAAATGGGGAATGCACATGCATTTAGACACACTTACTAGAGCACACTACTCAAATACAAAAGGATTACTACCCAAAGGAAGACTCACTATCTTATAGTCACATTCAGATTACATTTGGAAGATTTTGAACTGAGAAAATAACATCTTCTAATCCATGATTACAGTTCTAGTTAAGCACATAAACACTTTCATCTGCTCACTCTTCTTCACACTTTACTTCTGATTTTGAAAGATTAGAACATTATTCACACTTAGCACACAACATACATCACACACTATACCATAAACAGTCGATCATATATATCCACAACTAAGGATAACACCAACTACATGTCGGCCCAATAAAATATAAAACATGTACAAACTGTCGGCCCAAATCAATAAACACTTTATCAATGTGGACCAAACAATGTTGGCCAAAACATAGTAAGGACACAAAACAACATCCTCAAATACAAAACACCTTCAAAAATTATGCCTTGAAGATCTGCAACACGCTACAATCACCCTGTCGGCCATGATCATGAAAAACATGAACTCATAGAAGAAAATCACCAATCACAAGCACAACGATCAGTGCAGACCAACAACATAGATAGAGCATGATCTAGAAACATATACAAACATCATGAATCACCATAGAAGCATCTAGAACAAGTCAAATTACTAGAATCACATCAGCTTCTTTCAGGAACACCAACTAAAGAAACCGAGCAACTGTCAGAACATAGATACTCATAACTCAATCAAATCTTCATGCGAACCTCTGAAACTTCATGTGGATAAACTAGATATACTTGTCAACAAACCTTTAATCTGCAACCTCTTATCATCAATATACTGAGCTAGCCACCATATTGAACTTCACTGCATCACCGACAACCTGCAACTTATTTTATTAAAATTTTCTCAATAGCCTTGACATATACAACCTTAAAGACATTAATAAAAATAGTGTTGACATCAATGAAAACCACATATCAGCAATATACAACACTCACATCCTTGAAATTAACAAATTTGTTTAATAATTTTATGTTTTTGAGATTTCGAGTGTAGAACAATTCTTTTTATCTATTATTTGATGCACTCAATCTATTATCTAATGCATATGATATATTATTCAATTCTTTTGATTTACTATTTTCGCATCTAACATGGTCAATGATGCTTCTAATCTATATCTTGGTGCATTTGACTTCTACTTTGGCATATCAACAAACTAGGAAATCACTAATCAATCTTGTCTTGTTCTATTTGTAAGATATTCTATTTTAAAATATCTAAATTATCTAAGGATTGTTGACTTGCATCTAACCCTTGTAGTGTTTTTTTGATATTATTAATTATCTATTTTTGCAGGGTTTCATCTTATGTTTGTGGGTATTTTGAATTCATATATAGATTGACATCTAAAATGTATAATTTCACATTTTATTAGTACTTTATCTCATTTGATTATTTAGTTGCTTCTATTTTTTATAACTATGCTTCTAATCTATATAACTGTGCATTTGATCTATTATTTAGGGCCTTACTTTTTATTATTGGAATTTAATTTTCAGCTAATATTTGTGGCCTTAGAAACTAACGTAATTTGTAGAACTTGACTATCATTGGTTGAAGGACAATTTTTTTGAAGAATTAAATCTTCTTGATTGATCATACACTAAAGTATTGCGGGTAAATTAATACAAAGAGGAGAGTACAACTATCTTAACTATAACTAGATAATTGTTACCCAAGCAGTTGATCAATGGATAATGTAATAATAGTATTACACTAAGATTCCCTCCTTATTACATTATTCTTACAAATTTATCCCTTAAAACTTAGATTTCACCTTGTCAAGGGTCCCCCCCAAGGCTTGCATAACAAAACTAGTTGATTACAAAATATATATACATTATTGAGAAGATATTCCTTTGACAAAATAAATCTTGAATCAAGTGGAACTCCATCTAGTTTCCTTGTGACCCTCAAAAGGGTGTAGATTTGAGCTAAATTCCTAAGTTCATGGACTACCATTTTCTCAAACTCCCAAATCACCAATTCTTGAATTATTTGACAACAAATCATATTGAGCTTTGAAAACATAAGCCTCCATAAAGTTATTTGATGACTCTTAGAAGGGTATAATTATCAATCATAGTCTCATAAACTCACTAGACAATAATCTATGTTGATTTCAACACAAAATCCCTTACTTGTCTCTAGAAATAAAACTTCACAATATATGTATTCTTGAAATCCATTAGCATCAACAAAAAAGTAAGAAAGAAAGCCAAAAATTCTTCTCATGCAAAGCACCATCTCAAAGTAAGAAGATGACTTGAGATGATGTAAATTCCTCCATCCTCTGGTGCCACCAAACTTCAATCACATGCAAGGAACTAATCAATGATTTTCCTTGACAACATACTTAATCTCAACTCATAAAGAAGATAGTTAGCAGTTGTTTTAATGTTTTGGAATGCACTTTCCCAAACACCAGGAGTAAGAAGACATACTACTTGATTAGCCTCTCCAAAATAATATTCATCAACAAAAGCATCATTTGGTGGATTTCCATCTTTAACATAGGCTATGTTAGCTTCATTTGATCTATCTTTAAGTTTTCCTTTAATGAATGTAGTTGCATCCTCTTTTGTAATTCCTCTAATTTCTTCTATTAGAATTGTTTCTTCACTTTGGAGGTCTTCTACAAATCCCTTTAAGAAATCAAAACTCGTCCCATTAAATGGATTACCACCAATTTCAAGACAAGTTGATTGCATAAGGAAAATAATGTTTGTTTGGAAAACCGCTTCATATGTAAGCATACCAAAACTAGAAATATTGATATGAATAGGCTTGTGGATATAACTAGGTATAATACAAATTTTTAACTCACCAAGATTGATAATTCTAGGACATTAAGAACAAAGACTTACAACAAGTGTCCTCCTTTGAATAAATGGGATATCTCTACACAAGGCTCCATCTCTCTGCACAACAAATTGGGACAAATCAAATACAAATTATTTTCTCTAAGATCTCCTAGAAATGTATGCTAATGCCATTCTCCACATGCCTTATTATTGAAAATTATGTCTTCCCACATTTCAAACAACTTGTTCAATATGATTATGATATGCCAATCACAAATTACAAAATATAATAATGAAGAATAATATCCTTTCATAGATTGCTTATCCACACTGATTTATACATAATAATTGTTGGGTAATCCCACAATAATGAGTCCCACTTTTTGGCCAAGATGGACATTTATATCAACATTTTTAATTGAATCTTCACCTTCTGAGACCTATAGCAGCTAAACCATTAAGAATTTGAACATGATGTGAACTAGTGATTTGTGGAAATTTAAGTGTATATTCTATATATATCTATATCTATATAAATATAAATATAAATATATATCTATATAAATATAAATATAAATATATATCTATATAAATATAAATATATATCTATATAAATA
>VDFB02000015.1:325694785-326108569 GCA_007258455.2 Sequoia sempervirens | reverse complement strand
TTTTTTGGATTTGTTGGTTGTTAATAATCAACTTCACCAAAGTTTGTTGTGTATGTTGTTTTCTCTTCTAAAGTGGTTGAAGTGGATGCTTTTGAAGATTTTGTTGAATTTTATGTCAATATTACAACTTTTTCTTTTCCCTTTTCAGACTCCTTTGTTATGATCTTGTATTCTCTCATAAATGTAGGTGTGAAGTCTAAGGAAACCCAATCATCAAGTCCAATAACTTCATAACTTCTTCATCATGCTTTTATTTTTCTTTCTCTTGCATGGTTTCCACTTGTATGGTTGGTGTCAATGTTTTTTAATGTATTTTCTTTTCCTTTCTCAATATTCAAACTATTTGGTTGAAGGTTGAATTTGATTGTATACACTTTGTTGTTGTAAAAATACTTCATTTTACGATGAAGAGTTGAAGGCATTGCATGCATATCATGAATCCATTGTCTTCCTAAAAGGAGATTATATGAGAGATCATGAGGCATAACATGGATAGGAGTTTGTAACGTAGCTTTTCCAATTGTATTAGGAAAAGTTATCACACCAAGTGGTTGTTTTCCTACATTGTCAAATCCATAGATCTAGATAAAGAGTCGAGTTGAATTCTTAATATATTTATGCCAAGTTTATCCAAGAGGGTTACACTACACACATTAAGAGCTGAGCCATTATCAACAAGGGTTCACTTTATCCTAGTCATATTATATATAGCTATTATCATGAAAGCTTTTTTTTTTTTTTGCACTTCCAAAGGAGGTAACTCACTTTGGTGGAAAGCAATGTTAGCATCCATTCCTTGAATCAAGGCTTCTAGTTCATTCAATTACACATTAGGAGGGATAGGAACCTTTTGTAAAGCACTTTGAATCATGTCATGATAATGAGGGGAGGTTTGAATAAGATCCCATAAGGGTATATTATTAAGAGTATTCTTTAGTTATTCAACAAGATCTACTCCTTTCAATTATGTAAAGGAAAATTAGGGGCACTATACAAGGTAGGATTAGGTAATGGAAGGGATGTTGGAGTTGTTTATCTTGGTTGTAGATTTTTTCTAGTGTTATATGTATGTGTAATGGTATTTGAACTCGATTGTTGTGAAACATTATCATTATCAAGTTGCCTTTTAGGTGGATCTAAGATAAGTATGGGTTTTCTTGATCTTGTGGTTGTTGTTAGTAAGGATAAATGACAAGTTGAGGCTTAGGTGGTCCAATCATTAAAGGATTTGTAGGAGGTTTAAGAATTAGAGGACTCAAGGAAGTCTTATGTTCATAACCACAACACACTTACCCTTATTTTCATGATTTCTTAGTGAAGGGGAGTCTAATATCACTTCATCATCTTCATCTAAGGAAGCCACATCACTATTGCTAGTGTTCTCATTTTCCTGCACCATGATATCTTACCTAGGAGGAGAGTCTTTAGGAGAGCTACAAACTAGATGTTCATGAAATTCAAAGATTGATTCCTCTAATATAACTATATAAAGTAGGGGATTCATCTATGGTTGAATTGTCTTGCTTATCAATGATGGTATCCTCTTGTTCAATGATTTTTTCCTTAGTAGGGGGAGAGAAAAAAATAGGATTCTCATGGAACTCAATGATTGGATCTTCTAACACCAAAATATCTTTGTCACAAATAGGAGAGATATTAGAAGAAGACCAAATTTGATTTTCATGATTATGCATTGCATTCCCTTTCACTAAATAAGGGGGAGATATGAACCTTTTCTTAAGATGCTTAGAAGGGTAAGATACTAACATTGTTTGACCAAAATGAGAAGTAATTCTATCCATCTTATGTAATACTTTAAGAATGTAAACAATGTATATCCGAAGATGAAAGGTACTTTTATCCAATGTATGAAAAACTTCAAAAATTCAAACAATGTATATCCAAAAATGAAAAGCACTTTTATCAAACCAGCATGAAGCTTCGTGAATGTAAACATTATGCATGCAAAGGTGAAAAGTACTTTTATATATATTATGTAAAGTTTCAAAAATGTTTAAATATTTTTAGTCTAATGATTTTTGTTACTGAAATGATTTTGGAATGATTCAAAAATGACTACACTAAATGGATGTTTTTACCTAGATGCATAAAACAGAAGTTCCCAAGACTTTCTAGACTAATACTATAGGTTACGAATAGGCCTAGGAAGGACAAAAAAACACCAGAAATCTCAAAAAAGTTGGTTTTTCAGGTTTCCAAGGATTCATTTGCCTAGATGGGCATATTAGTCCCACTTTTTCACAAAGTGTCCAACCAAAATGTAGATTTAGACCTAGTAAGGGACTAATATGCCCAGGTGGGTGTATGAATCCAAATTAAAGTTTTTGATAGGTTTAGATAGTGAAAAATAAAGAGCAGACAATACATAAAAATTTGCAACAAGGACCTATACAGGGACTAATACATCCAATCGGCCATATGAGTCTAAATTAGGGTTTTTAAGGTAAAACCAACAAATTCTGAGTTGATTTCAATGTTTCTAGGTTGTATGTTCAATTGAATGCTTGCAATTATAGATTTCTAACGAAATTGAATGATGCAACATGCAAAAATGCAACTGATATTCCTTTTTCATTATTGCAAGATTTAGGAGCTCTAAATGCAATTCAACTAATGCAAATCTAATGAAAATTTAATGCAAGCTAGATCTAGGATTGCAATGTTCTCTAAATAAAAAATTCAAGGGTCCAAAGGTTGGGTTCACCAAAATGAACAAACAAAAATAGGGTTCCACCTTTTAGGAGATTGAATTGGTCCTATTTCACACTTTCATTCATTAGGAAACCAAGATCCCTCATCTAAGTGACTCAATTGAGGGATAACAAGTGGATTCTATGGATAATAGGATGAGGTTCACCATTAAAAAATGCTTTAAAAGAAGAAATTGGATGCACTATACAAATTCACTATATGACCTAGGAATTTGAAAGCATGAAACAATATTGATAAATTGAAACCATACAATAAAGTACCTGGTAGAATGATGGATTCAAAACAAGGTTTTCAACCCTAAAAATATACCTTTTGAAGTACACCAGGACTAATACACCAATCTAGGTAATTTAGTCATACTACAGGGTTTCTAGGTAGAATCCAGAATCTTTTGATGACTGGTCAAAATCTGTGGAAAGATGGAAAAAAGGGTATACCGAGACTAATACACTAGGTTGGGTGATTTAATCATATTATTAGGGTTTGATTGATACAAGTATATAGCTTCTTTCTTATTCGATCTTTAGGTTTGCAAGTCAAAATCATGGTCTGTAGGTAAGTTTCCATGAAGATGACAACTTCTTGACAAGTTTTGCAACTTTTCCTTCAAGGAATCTTCAAGCTACAATTCACCTAGGTCTATAAACAAACATTAAGAAGGAAAAATATTTTTTATCAAATGGGGGTTCTCCTTGGTCAAACCCCATTTTGGTAATTCAACCTTGGAATGAAATAAAAAGTATGAAGGAATGATGAATGAACAAATGCAATGTTGCAACTCACCAAACCCTTGAAATGAAGGTTGCAAACTTGTGTGAAATGGCTTCAATTAATGTCTATCTTGACTCTTCATTGTATGCTTGAAACTTTGTATTGAATGCTTTCTTGAATCATGAAACCTACATCACAAATGTTAGCTCACAAGCACACATGATGCATGAAGACTTTGGCATGATGCTTGAATCTTGAATAATGCTCCAAATACTTGATGATCTGTTGTTGAATGTTCTTAATCTCATAAACTTGCTAGGATTCTTGAACTCAAGATTTCTAGAATGTTTGAAGACTTGAAATTTCTAGGAGAAACTATGTGAAATAACCTTGTATTTATACTTGTTTATGCCTAATTTTCCAAAATTACAACACTAAAAGTTGACATTTGGAAATTGAAACCAAGGATAATAAAATCCCACAAAGATTTTGAATTAAAAATAGGTCCTAGGTTAAAGTGGGACTCATACACCCAATGGGGTGTATGAGTCCCTAAGGCTTAAACCCAAAACACATACTTCAAGAAGTGTTATGTTCAATGTGACATTTGAAATCAAGGCCTGAGACCTAGGGAGGACCCATATGCCCCATTGGGTCTATGAGTCCCAGATCCCTAAATCTGGAACACATAGCCAATAATATTAAATTTTGATGTGTCATTTATTATATGTCAAAAATATCCTTAGAAAAATGCATTTAATTAGGCTTGTGGATGTAAAATAGGACCAATTAAGGCATAAATAAAGAAAATTTTAATCAAAAGGGCCCAAAACTTAATGTGAATATGTAAAACATATTACAACATTAAATGAGGGCATCATTTAGCTCATTTTATTAATTCCCAAATTAAGTGAGGAAAAGGGATACATTTTTCGTCGCTACAAAAGGAAAATAATCCCTTTGGTTCTATATGAAAATCTCATCCAAAGATTATGAATGTTCTTCATGAGTTATAGGTTTCAAATATCACAAGTCTATGTAATTTATTTATTATGTTTTTTAGTATAGTATGTTAAACTTTTGTTGTATCTATTGTAAATATTGTTTATGATATCATATTTTAATATATTTTGAGCTCTATTATACAAAATAGCTTTTTAAATCAATCTTACACATGCTATATTTATTTGTAAAATCTAGGTTGTGTTAAGTGTTCACAAAAAAATTGTAAAAAAAAGGGTTTGGCAATATCTAATTTTAAATTTTAAATATCAAAATCATTCATTAATATTTAATATTTGGGACATTATAATGGCATTAGAGATATAATCTTAATATCCTTTGAATAATGGAGTTATAAAAAAATGTTGTTAATTTTCATATAGAGCTTGAAACCGATGTTAGTACATATGAAAATCTATCTACTAAGATTCATAAAGAAATTATTTTTATGCATTTGAATGAATTGAAAAGATCATAAGTAGAAGAAATTGTCAAACAGTTTGCAAAGAATAAAAAAAGAAGTATGAATAACTAAGACTAGTGTTGAACTTAATAGAATGTTTGAAGGTTGAGGATGACATAGTGGTGGAAGAGTATGAAAAGATAATGCTTAGTTACAAGAAATTAAAGTCATCATTTTTAGTAGAGAAAAAAGAAATCCCTTATACATGGTTACAACAACTCCTATTTAAGAAGTGGAAATTCTAGTATAGACACCTAAATTATTTAATTCATTACTTTGAATCAATTGTTTATTTTCTCCATTTATTTATAATTAATATTTTATTTAACTTATTTATCTACCTCTCTTAATATTCTTTTATCTAGTTACTTAGAAGGTAATGTTTATCAAATAAAATAGTAAGCTTGGTTAAAATTTATGTCAAAAATCAAATTATAATTGTTTGAAATATACTAAGGATGCATTCAGAATTTTTATATTGATTACCAATAAGAAAACTTCAAATAAAATCAAAATTATAATATGAAATGTTTCTACTATAATAATTACATATAAAATCGAAAAATAAATCATAAGTAATTTGATTGAATAATTATGGGCACCATTTCAATAACATTATTTAAATGAAACAAAATTCTAATATAATATTTTCCTAAATTTAATTTAATATTGTAATAATATATTGACCTTGAATACATAAAATAAAAAAATGGAAAATATATCTTACATTGAAAAATTAAAGGTAATACTATACGCGCCCACTTTTCAATGGAACATTGTTATTTTATTGATCATTTTTAATTTGCGAAGCCCTACAAGTATTTATAATTATAATTTCAATTTCTTCTAAATGCATATACTCTGACTAATACGAAAACAAAATAACAATTAGTAAGTAGGTTTATTAAACAGAAGTAGCGAAAAGGCCGCACGTACTTGATTCATTCTTATCTTACGCAAATTTAGCCTTAATGGAATCCACAAGTTTTTCGCTGATGCCAAAAGCCGTGCTTAACACGAAGTCGGGGAGGGGTGGTTTCACTCCAAACAGAGAATCGGCGATGATCTGAGTTCCAGGAAGCTGGCTGTTCAACGCAGATAAGGCCACTGAATTTCCATTCCACAGATTCTGCTGGAAATGCACCAGCGCCCTAGGGAACACAAACACATCTCCCTTCTCCAATATTTTGGTGAAAAGTTTATTAGTTGTATCAATAAACCCAACAAGCAGCCTACCTTCCAGCAGAACAGTCACTTCAGTGGCTCTTGGGTGCGTGTGAGGAGGAACTGTTCCACCCAATGCGTAGTCGATGCGGACCAACGATATTCCTAACGTATTGAGGCCTGCCATCTGCTGAACGTTGGCCATCGTTACGCTGGAGAGCAGGGGATTCTTTGTGTTGCCTGGCTGACCCAGTCCGCGGAAAAAGAAGTCGTCTGCTGTAACTGCTAGTGGGTCTTTGCACACGAACCCGTTCACAAAAACTGTTTCAATGGATTCGTTAGCAAGTAACTTTCTAAGGAAATCGTATCAGATAACTGTATTAAGTTATATACTCACCTTTGCTTTTCTTCTCTGCAACGCAGAAATCTTGCAACGGATCGGGATCGGCCTGGCTTAAACATCACACACTAAGCGCTGACCGCTTAGGTGGATGTCCCTTTTAACTCAACTCTGTCAGTCTGTTTAACCCAACCCTTTTTTCAGTTTCCGGTTCCGGCTGTAAAAAAAGTTTTCTGATGTGACGCGTGAGTTAGTTGGCTTTCGCTTCTGTACGGAGGTCTCAGAGAGTGGACTACCATTGGCGCAGAAATACCAATGTGGTCTGCTTTATTAGTTGCCATGTTCGCAAAAAAAGTGTTTGAAAGATGATGTTTTAAAAATATTTAAAATTAATATTTAAGATTTATTTAAAATCATAAGGTTGTATTTTAATCTTTAATTTGTTATTTAATATATATTATTTATATTTAATCTTTTTACATAAAATTAATTTAAATTGAAATTTTTATTTTAATTTAAAAAATATGAATATTTAGTATAAAAAAATATTGAAATCTTTTTTTTAAAATTATATTAAAATTAATTTAAATAGTAAAACTTGATATTTTAATATAAATTAATGTTTAAACTTTGATAAAAATAAAAGTTTATTTATATTTTTTAAATTTGATTATTGATAAATAAACAATTTAATAAGCAATGTTCAATTTTAAAATAAAATTTTAAATCTTGTGTATAAGATTTCTAGTAGATCTTTCAATTTTTTAAAAAATAATAATAATATGTAAGTATACTTTTTTGAAATAAAATATAATATTTTTTTTAATAATTTTTTTTATTTTAATAGTTGAATGTATTTAATTTTATTAAATTTTGTATTTTAATAACTAATTCATTCAAAATATTTTTAGTGTATTTAAAAATATTTATATTATACATAAAAAATCACATAACAAATAATGCATATTCTTCAAATTGTATTCATTGTATTTTGAATATCATTTTTCTAATTAATATTTTAATTATGTTAATATTCTAATCATATTAGTCATATACTAAATACTTTTCTTTATGCTATTTTGATTGATTAAATTAAATGTACAAAACACTTCTCTTAACATTATTAGTTCCTCCCATGGAATTATAGCCAAGGCCAAGACTATAACTAGTGACTAATATTTGTATATTTGAGCAAATCAAAATTGATAATTTTATTTTCATTCATTATATTTATTTTTTTCTAATGCAAAATGTGTGATATTTAACTTTTATAATTTTCAAAATCATTTTTGTCAAATATCATTGACCAAAAAAACTAAGGCAATGAGAACAACTTTTGTGGAAGTGAACATAATCTCTGCCATTTAATGCATGATATTCTGAAGTACAATGATTATAGTAAAGTTAAAATAAATTTATTATAAAAAAAATTGAAATAAATGTAATCTTTTTTATTTTACAATTTTATTAGCTTTTGTTGAGGCAGTTTATCCTCATTTAATGTGTGATATTTGGAAGTACAATAATTATAGTAAAGTTAAAATAAATTTATTATAAAAACTTTTCAAAAGAAGTTACAAATAATGATATAAATAACTAAAATCTATATTGACTAAAAGATAACCTAAGTAAAATGCAAAGAAAGTATTGGATATAAAGTTAAAAACATTTACTTTTTATGAAACAAAAATATCATTCATATAACTCCTAAATTTGGTCAAAGTTAAAATTAAACTCATCAAATATTTTTTTAACATCTCACTTACAATGTAAAAGATAATTAAATAAATATAAACATTTATATATTTTCTCTTAGATAATTATTATAGTAAGTAGTTAGTGATTAATATTGTAAACT
Source organism: Sequoia sempervirens (assembly GCA_007258455.2). Classification (NCBI taxonomy): domain Eukaryota; kingdom Viridiplantae; phylum Streptophyta; class Pinopsida; order Cupressales; family Cupressaceae; genus Sequoia; species Sequoia sempervirens. Next base: position 326,100,298 of record VDFB02000015.1, on the reverse strand, counting down.
ATCATTTAATGCATGATATTGAGAAGTATAATGATTATAGTAAAGTTAAAATAAATTTATTCCTAAAACTATAAATCCTTTATTAACTAAAAGATAACCTAAGTAAAATGCAAAGAAAGTATTAGATATAAAGTTTAGTAAAAAATCATATACTTTTTATGAAACCAAAATGCCATTCATAAAACTCCTAAATTTGGTGAAAGGTAAAATTAAACTCATTAAATATTTTTTTAACATATGGATTAGAGTGCAAAAGATAGTTAAATAAATATAGATATGTATATATTTTTATTTTTGGATTATTATTATAGTAAGTAATTAGTGGTTAATATTGTAAACTATCATTTAATGCATGATAGTCAAAAGTACAATGATTATAGTAAAGTTAAAATAAATTTATTATAAAAAAATTACAAATAACGATATGAATAATAAAAATATTTATTGACTAAAAGATGACCTAAGTAAAATGTAAAGAAAGTATTGGATATAAAGTTTTGTAAAAATTATTTACTTTTTATGAAAGAAAAATGTCATTCATAAAACTCCTAAATTTGGTAAAAGGTAAAATTAAACTCATCAAATATTTTTTAACATCTCACTTAGAGTGCAAAAGATAATTAAATAAATATAGAAATTTATATATTTTTATTTTTAGATTATTATTATACTAAGTAATTAGTGGTTAATATTGTATAGTTGACCCAATCAAAAATGACAATTTTATTTATTCATAATAAAAGGAATTCAAAAACATTACAAATAACGATATAAATAATAAAAATCTTTATTAACTAAAAGATAACCTAATAAAATGCCAAGAAAGTATTGGATATAAAGTTTTGTAGAAATCATTTATCTTTTATGAAACAATAATGTCATTCATAAAACTCCTAAATTTGGTGAAAGGTAAAATTAAACTCACCAAATATTTTTTAACATCTCACTTACAAAAGATAATTAAATAAATATAGGTCTACTTATTTTTAGATTATTATTATAGTAAGTAATTAGTGGTTAATATTGTATATTTGAGCCAATCAAAATTTATAATTTTATTATCATTAATTATAGAATTTTTCTAATGATAAAATGTGTGATATTTAACTGAGGCAATGAAGACGACTTTGGAGGTGAGCATAATATTTTTGTTTTATAATTTTATTGACTTTTGTTGTGGCAATTTATCAGCCACTTAATCCTTGATATTGGAAGTACAATGATTATAGCAAAGTTAAAAATAATTATTATAAAAACTTTTTAAAAATAGTTGCAAATAATGATCTAAATAAAAATCTTTATTGGCTAAAAAATAACTTAAATAAAATGCAAAGAAAGTATTGAATATTATAAAGTAGATTTAAAATATTTGTGTACTCACTAAAGAAAAACAAATTAAAAAAAAGCAATAAGGGACTTTCTTCCGTTACAAGCCTTATTCTATATATAGCCTAGAGATCTTAAATTTGAGGCATTCTTTGAAGGTCAACTAGTTGGTGGTGTTCAAGAAGTGGAGGCTTTGTTTCCTCGTGAAAAGATTTCCATGTACTTTCATTTATAATTTTCCACAAATTTTTATTTTATCCAATTTGAATATTTTGAAATCAAACTATTTTAGCTTTTTGTTGACACATCTCTGATATATATTGCAAACGACTTACTCTTTTTTAATATTTTGGCACAAAATAAAGTGGACCATTGTGTCTAGTGTGGCCAAATTTTGGCCAATAAAAAACTTGTCAAATTAGGGGCAATTGCAAGAAAAGGAAAAAAAATATTAAAATAATGTCTAAACCACCAAAAAATTTAGTAGGCATTTGCATTACATCACACAATATTTTATCTAGATGCAGTGTAACATTCTTCCTCCAGCTAATGAGATTTCATTGATAAGGATAATACACAATTGTTGATATTATTTTGTCAATGGAATTGAACATAATAAGCAATCTTCTTATGTCCCCTCTTCGTGCATTAGAAGGTAATTTCATCTATAGAAATTAACTGCCAAGCCCAATTCTTACTAGTTGAATCTGAAATGAATGTGTTGGAAAAGATAAATATCATTCAGCTATCCAAGATCTTTCTAAATTTGAGAATTCTTTCAATTTGGTTAACATTTTATGGTTAAAAGAGAGTCTTGAGATGTGAGAGATACTTCTTACATAGTTGCAAATCCAAGGCTTACAATAGTGTACTCTATCCCTAATTGGAGTGGGCTATGAAGATTTATCATATTTCAATTTTTCTTAGTTAGAATATCACTGATTTGGAATCACTTGTGCTACTTTGATTTCATAAATTTTTATCCGATAGGTCTTACTTTCAAGTTATAAGTTCATAGTTATTAAATCAATTAAAAAGCGAAGTCTTAGTTGTGTCCATTGCTTGGTGGAGAGGCTTATGGTCTACTTTCCTGAAATAGGATCTTGTGCTTCTCTTCAGTTCTTTGGATGAAATCTAGTCTCAAATATTCCCAAAGTAATTAGCAAGACATGAGTTGTTTCTACACATATATCTATTTTGCTAGATTTTGGAATTTGATGGAATTAGTTAGTTAAATGATAGCTAATCTATGCAGCCCTTGTCTCCCATTTATGTGAATATAGAAAAGCCCTAAAAGTGAACTCACTAATCTTTAAAAGACAAGAAAGGGTTTGGGACTGGTGATCTATAAAACTAACTCAAGAGAGCTAATTCACCGACTTGTGACTATTAGATTAGTTTTATTTGCAAAGTGTTCAATATGGTGCTTGAAAAAGTTGTTTTACCTCATATTATTCCACAATTATGTGCTTAAACAATTAACATAGACAAATAACATTGCACAAATCCAAAACAATGAACACCAAGATTGGAAACCTCTAGTAAGGAAATGAGGACTTATAGCTTCTACTGAGCTCAAATATGCAAAGATACGATGGTGTTGGGGTTCATGAATAAGAAACAATATATGAATTTCATTGAGAACACAATCTTCATCCCTCCTACATTGTTGTGTGCTCTTTGCTTTGTTATTCTTTTTCTAATGAACAACTAGTGGGATTAATGGATCACATAGATGGTATGAATTTAATAAGTTTTGTTCATGAGTTAAAACCATGGATTTTAAGTTGAAGTAGTTTACCAATTTTTTCTAGAGATCCTTTATCCTTTTGTATTTATTGCTTTCATAACAAGGCGATATTGCACAAAACATATGTAAATTTTCTTACATATGCTCCTTTTGTTGAAATATTTTATCTTGCATTTTTCAAACATAAGAACAATGACTTCACAACTGGAAGGAAAAAACTATTGCACTGGATTCAGGCAAGTACAAATTCTACTTTTTCAATTTTTGGCTATATGATAAATTGTGTTAGCATTCTAAAAATCATGTACCATATACTTAGAAAATCGCAACACATGCAATATATCTAACAAGCAAATTTCATTTTGTATAATAAAACATACTCTATATCTTATTACTTAAACACAACTACTTAAATTAATACAAATCAAAGAACAAAACTAACCTCACAACATTTGACAAGAACTTCACAATCACGACCTTGTTTAAATCAATCAAATGGAATACACACAAGATTTTGTTGATGTTATTTAGGTTAATTGATTTTTATTCCAATGTAAAAATATTTAAATATTTAATATTGAAATATTATAGTCTTCTAAAAAATTGTTTCTATTAATTTAATTTGAATATTAAAATGTTGATATGTTTAATATAAATTAATATTGTAAATTTTGATAAAATTATTTTTTAATTTCTAAATTTTTAATTTGAATAATAATAAATCAAGATATTTGATTAAAAAAATCATTAACTTCTTAAAATAAAATATAAATTATTAAATTTTTAATATGAAAGAATAATAAATGTTGGATAAAAATATTTTTAATTATGAATTAATAAGTGAATGCATTTGAAAAGATATATTTTAAATATATGAAGGTAAAAAAAATATTAGATATAAAAAATTACATAACAAATAGTTCATGCTTTCTATAAGATAAAGACAACATAATGGAGAAAATTAGATGCCCCCAATATAAAAGGGTGTCTCTAGAATCATGATAGGACAATATAGTGAACACAAAATATGGAGGAAGAATGATGTCTCACAATATAATAGAATGACATGGAATTGGAGACACAATATGACTACATAAGTTATAAAAAATAAGCATGAGCACATAATTGTAATCTACGAATGAGGTAAATTGATAAGGCTCGTAACTAAAATATAGTGATATAGATCTAAGCATGGTACACCATCATAGGTATTAGCATCAAGTAATCAAAGTAGAATATAAGTATTACGAGGGATGGGATCATGAGTATATAGGCATAAAAGTATAAAAAATATCATGATAAAATCAAGCATGGATGCATAACAATTAGAAAAGAAGGAAACAAGAAAAACATAGAAACAAATGTGGCAAAGACCAAAAAGTAAGGATAAGATGTGCAAGGGCAATAAAGACAATGCAAACACTTAGAATTATGGCAAGTAAAAAGAAAAGTGTTGTGTGTACATTTGATTTAATCAACCTAAAGAACATAAAGAAAAGTCTTTTGTATATGACTAACATCATTAGAAAGTAATTTTTTTATCAAAACTAAATATTAATTTCATAAGAATATTAATATAATTAATATATTAACAAGAAAAATATATTCATAATACAATGAATACAATTTGAAGAACATAAATTATTTATTATATAATTTTTTTGTATATAATAAATTTTTAATCATAATATATTTAAAATAACCATTTTAAAATATATTAAGAATTTTTTAATGTATTCAATTATTAAAAGACAAAATTTGATGAAAATTAAACTTGTATTTTATTTAAAAGTTTTATATTCTTTAATATTAGAAAAGTTTAAAATTTAAAGATTTACATGAAATCTTGTACATAAGATTTAAATTTTTGTTCTAAAAAAATAACATTGTTTATCAAATTATTTAATCAAATTATAAATTATAAATAATTTTTTATGAAAATTTATAAATATTAAAATTTAAAGATTTCAATTAATTTAATATAAACAACATTTTAAGAAATTTAATATTTTTATATTAAAATATTCATATATTTTTACATTAAAATATTTTTTATTTTTAATAAATTTTAATAATATTTAAATATTTTAAATATTTGTACACATTAAAAAATTATAATTAAATATTTAAATTTTTATAAAAAAATAAAATAAAAATAATATGTATTAAATAAAAAACTAAAACTAAAATATAACCTTTATCATTTTAAATAAATGCTAAGTTTATATATTTAAATGTTTTAAAACATCCTCTACATTAATATTTCTCCAACACCAACAATAATTTATTTTATAAAAAAAAAATTATATTTTATTTCAAAAAATTATACTTTCATATGAATTACTTTTTTTTTTTAATTGGAAGATTTACTAGAAATCTCATACATAAGATTTAAAATTTTATTTTAAAATTGAACATTGTTTATCAAATTGTTTATTTATCAATAATCAAATTTTAAAAATATAAATAAAATTTTATTTTTATTAAAGTTTAAACATTAATTTATATTAAAATATCAAGTTTCAATATTTAAATTAATTTTACTATAATTTAAAAAAAAAAGATTTCATGATTTTTTATACTAAATATTCATATTTTTTAAATTAAAAAAATAAATTTTTATATAAAGAAATAAAATAAAAATAATATATATTAAATAACAAATTAAAGATTAAAACACAACCTTACAATTTTAGATAAATCCTAAGTATAAATTTTAAATATTTTAAAACATCATCTTAACAAACACTTTTTTGCGAACATGGCAACTAATAAACTAGACCTAAATTGATATTTCTCCATAAAAATGCAGCGCGAATGGGTCCGTACAGAAGCGAAAGCCAACTAACTCACGCGTCACATCAGAAAACTTTTTTTACAGCCGGAACCGGAAACTGAAAAAAGGGTTGGGTTAAACAGACTGACAGAGTTGAGTTAAAAGGGACATCCACCTAAGCGGTCAGCGCTTAGTGTGTGATGTTTAAGCCAGGCCGGAGAAGTCAGGGGATGAGATAAGCTGCTTGATGAGTGCGTCGGATGATGATTTGGGTATTCCGCCGAGCCCGTCAGTGATGGATTTGCTGTGCTTAAAAGATGAGGAAGTTGTGGATGAGGTGTGGAATTATGAAGACTGTTGTGAACATATTGTGTATGATGAAGGCCAGGAACAAGATTTCTGTGCCTTTGGTAGTTGTGATCTCTAATGTTTTCTGTTTTATTATTGTCGAGTTCTTCAAAAGCATAGTCAATTTATTTTTATTTATTTTTCATTAGAAATGGCAAAACCAGACATTATTCGACTGCCACCTCTCCCACTTCGTATCTACCGCTTCTTAGAGTTCTCCCTATGTATTACTTCGTATCTACCACCTCTTAGAGTTCTCCCTATGTATTGTGTTAGTACTTATTTGTATAATTTCTTATACTTCAGTTTTGTTGATGATAATGTATTTGTTTTGGTTGTTTTTGTCTGGTTATATCATCAAGTAGCACTCGAACTTATATAAAAGTCATGATCTCAAAAAACAATTAATCCTTCAAATTTCATTAAAGACATGTTAATAACTTAAATATTTATTTTTGAAAAAAATGTACTTTTGTACATCTTACAATTATTTTAAGTGGATGTTTTAAGTATATAGTTTTAACATTCAATTTGTCTTTTGACACATCAATTGATCTTAAATCCAAATTAAATATTTCAATTCAAATTAGTATTAGTTCAATTTTCAAGTCTTTGTTTCTAGATTAGGCTTCAAATATGTTCTTATCTCATGAAGACAATCACTTACAATCTATTCTTAAAATTTTTGAATTTCAAATTTACCATTTCCAATATCAATAATATTAAAATATGATCATTATTTGTTAATGCATGCACCAAATGTATCAAATTATATCTTTGGAAATTATATTAAAAACACCAACTAAATCATTTTATTCATCAATAAATAACCAATTCTTAACACAAAAATATTTATATTTAATTCTATCATAAATCCTTGACACATATATTTATATATCCTTCATACACATATGTATGCATGCATTTCACACACAAATAAAATCAATTTCAAGGATCTATATTTGAGAAAAAAAAATGAATCTCTCTTTTTAGCTTAAGTTATGTGTTTAAAGAAAATTTGACTCATTAATAGTAAAACTATAATAGTTAGTGTGAAAAGAGACATTGTAAAACTAGTTAGCTATTAGTCTATTTAGTAGATTCCTATTCACACTACACTTATACTCACTTAGAGGACATCTAGAGGTTTGTCTAACCTCATGTGGTTGAGACAAGTGTTCTCACTTTGTGAGACACCTCTACACCTCTTGTATGATCACTTGCCACTCACCACAACACATGTCATGTGAGTTAACAAGTGTTCAATCTATGAAGGGTTAGTCAGTCATTGTGTTTCACATGACCATCTTCATCTCATTGCCTATATAGGAAAGCTTTGTACTCATTATCTCTTGGGTCAACTAAATACAACATTGCATTGTTCATGTGCTTGCCTCTTATCTCCTAGATCTTCCTAATTCTAATATGGTATCAGAGTTGGAAGGAGATATTCACAAACCATTAGGTGAAAAAATACATTGTATTTTGATAAATTTCATTGCTCTTTGTATTAAAATTTGCAAGGAACTCAACTGACCCCACTCCTGTGGCATAATCTTTGCTAAAAAATTTATGACACCTTTGCTTAGAGAGATAATTTTTGCAGGTGAAATTGTAGCTAGTTTTTCACTATTCTTTGGTGGATATTATTTATGGTCTCATCTTCCTACAAAGCCAGGGATCGACCTTCACTTGCCATGCCTCTTCTTGCTAACAATTTGCAGGAAAATCAAAGGTTTGAACCTCAATTTGGAGGATGTTAGGCATGATTTGCAGGAGTTATCATTTTTTTTAAAATTGCAAGAAGGGATGCCTAAGAGAGGATAGATCTGCAGTCAACGATGCCTCAAATCTGCAGTGGAAGTTGTTGTCAATTCGACCCAAATCTACAATTGGTTGGTGGCATTGGAGTTTGAAGTTGTAGCAAAAATCTATTATTGGCGTGAAGGAATTGTTCCAAACACTCCATCAAATTCTCTACTTGGCAAGTCGACTTGGTGAATAGACCTCAAATGCTCCACACTTTGAGGAGTGAAGTAGGCATGGTAGACTCCTAAGAGGACTATTCACAACTTATGTGGTTGAGTCTTGAAATTTTCTCCACATGGCGTAATTTTCCAATTTTGACTATAGTCAATTGCCCACTAGTTCTTTCAAGTCCATGAGGGCACAATTATTTTCTATTTTCCTCTCTCTAACTTCTTAAAATATTTAATTTTTCTAAACTTTGTAAATGCAAATTTTATTGGTGTAAATTTGCAATAGGGTGAAAATTTAATTTTCCAAACTCTATTCAATGCTGGTGATTTCACACTAATATATAAAGTGCAATTTTTCACTATCATTCTTGTATGCAAATATATGCACTAAAATAAAGTTCCAAACAAAGGTGGAAAATAAAAAATATTAAAAAGGGGGGGTTTCAAAGAGTTGTGATTAAAAATCCACTCCAAATTTCTTTCAATTTTCTAAAAATTTAAAAATCACAACTAAGCATGGAACCGAATCAACAAAAGGAGCCAAATGCAATTAAAGATAAAAAAATACAAGGAGCAACAAAATCACAAAAAAAGAGGAAAATATAAAAAACTCTCTTTTTGGAGGATAGTTTTTTCCCATTGGGTTTTCTATCTTTCTCCATCATTTGTGAGAGATTGAATTGTAAATGAGTACCTAATCAGGCCTTGTTGTCAAGACTCATATCTTCAGTGTTTAGCTTACTCCCTAAGTATCGCTTAAGGGGGTGTTAGTGTGAAAAGAGACATTGTCAAACTAGTTAGCTATTAGTCTATTTAGTAGATTCCTATTCATACTACACTTAAGCTCACTTAGAGGACATCTAGAGGTTTTTCTCACCTCATGTGGTTGAGACAAGTGTTCTCACTTTGTGAGACACCTCTACACCTCTTGCATGATCACTTGCCACTCACCACAATACACATGTGTCATGTGAGTTAACAAGTGTTCAATCTATGAAGGGTTAGTCAGTCATTGTGTTTCACATGACCATCTTCATCTCAATGCCTATATAGGAAAGCTTTGTACTAATTATCTCTTGGGTCAACTAAATACAATATTACATTGTTCATGTGCTTCTCTCTTATCTCCTAGATCTTCCTAATTCTAATATGGTATCAGAGTTGGAAGGAGATATTTACAAACCATTAGGTGAACAAATACATTGTATTTTGATAAATTTCATTGCTCTTTGTATTAAAATTTATAGGGAACTTGACTGACCCCCACTCCTATGGCATAATCTTTGCTCAAAAACTTGTGACACCTTTGCTCAAAGGCACAATTTTTGTAGATGAAATTGTAGCTGGTTTTTCACTATTCTTTGGTGGATATTATTTATGGTCTCATCTGCCTACAAATCCAGGCATCAACCTTCACTTTCCACGCCTCTTCTTGCAAATAATATGTAGGAAAATCAAAGGTTTGAACATCGATTTGGAGGATGTGAGGCACTATTTGTAGGAGTTGTTGATTTGTTTGAAATTGTAAGAAGGGATGCTTAAGAGAGGACAAATCTTCAGTGAGGGATGCCTCAAATCTATAGTGGAAGTTGTTATCAAGTCAACCCAAATCTACAATTGGTTGGTGGCATTGGCATTTGAAGTTGCAACACAAATATGTTATTAGCGTGAAGGAGTTGTTCCAAACACTCCATCAAATTCTCCACTTGGAAAGTCAACTTGGTGAACAGGCCTCAAATGCTCCACACTTTGAGGAGTGAAGTAGGCATGGTAGACTCCTAAGACCTGACTGTTCACAACTTGTGTGGCTGAGTCTTGAAATTTTCTACACATGGCATAATTTTCCTATTTTGACTATAGTTAATTGCCCACTAGTTTTTCCAATCCATTAGGGTGTAATTATTTTCAATTTTCCTCTCTCTAACTTCTTAAAATATTTGATTTTTCTAAACTTTGTAAATGCATATTTATTGGTGTAAATTTGCAATAGGGTGAAAATTTAATTTTTCAAACTCTATTCAATGTTGGTGATTTCGCACTAATATATAAAGTGCCTTTTTTCACTAGATCATTCTTGTATGCAAATATATGCACTAAAATAAAGTGCCAAACAAAGGGGGAAAATCAAAAATATTAAAAAGGGGGGGTGTCAAAAAGTTGTGATTAAAAATCCACTCGAAATTTCTTTCAATTTTCTATAAAGTTGAAAATCACAACTAAGCATGGAGCCGAATCAACAAAAGGAGCCAAATATAGTTAAAGATAAAAAAATACAAGGAGCAACAAAATCACAAAAAAAGAGGAAAATATAAAAAACTCTCTTTTTAGAGGATAGTTTTTTCCCATTGGGTTTTCTATCTTTCTCCATCATTTGTAAGAGATTGAATTGTAAATGAGTACCTTATCAGGCCTTGTTGTTGGGTCTCATATCTTCAGTGTTTCAGTTACTCCTTAAGTATCACTTAAGGTGGGGTATTAGTGTGAAAAGAGACACTGTCAAACTAGTTAGCTATTAGTCTATTTAGTAGATTCCTATTCACACTACACTTAAGCTCACATAGAGGACATCTAGAGGTTTGTCTCACCTCATGTGGTTGAGACAAGTGTGCTCAATTTTTGAGATACCTCTACACCTCTTGCATGATCACTTGTCACTCACCACAACACATGTCATGTGAGTTAACAAGTGTTCAATCTATGAAGGGTTAGTCAGTCATTGTGTTTCACATGACCATCTTCATCTCATTGCCTATATAGGCAAGCTTTGTACTCATTATCTCGTGGGTCAACTAAATATAATATTGCATTGTTCATGTGCTTCTCTCTTATCTCCTAGATCTTCCTAATTATAATAATAATTAAAAAAATTAAAATTAAAAATATGATATAAAATTTTCTAATTTATTTAAAAAATGATAAATAGAATCTACATAAAAATTGTCTCAAATCATTAGTTTACATCATTTTGAAATTCTTAATAATTTTCTCTTCATTTTGATAGCTTTAGAAAGGAAAAGCATTAGTTGAATTGAAAAATATTAATTTTAATAGCTCTATAAAGTCAAAAAGTGACACACAATATTCTAATAAAATCTAAATATAGACAATAAAAAATAAATTTTGTAGGGTACATAGAGTTGAAACTCTATCATGGAAACAATCAAACTAGGATAAAAAATTCATAGAAAAGACCATAGGTATGACTGAATCCAAAATACTAGATAACTCAAAATTAATTTTTTAATGAGAATCTAATCACATATTCAATACTAGGTTTTAGTTTCTAGATCTTATATTTTTGCTTGTTTGCATGCCTAAACAATCAACATTTAAAACACCTAAATTCAAATAAGAACTTTGATTTCTTCTAAGTCATTTCAATTATTCTACCTTATTACCCGCTATTTTAGTCATTCCAATATTAATGTATTTCATATTAATTTAAGATATAGTGATTTATCACTAATTAGACTTATTAGATTAATTGTAGTGTAATTTTATTTCCCCTAAATATTTAGTCTCATTAATGTATTTCAATTCTTCTAGTTTCTTTCTAATTAAAAAAAATATCCTTGAATGCAAAATAATCATATCTAACCAATCCTTAATCTAGTTATAGTATATTAAAACTTTATCTCCTTTACAATTTATTTTCTAAATATTTGCACTTAATATAGTTTCCATTTTCATAGGTTTCTCTAGGGACCATTTCCCATAATTTTGGGCTTCTCTTTTTTTAGATAGATTTTTAGCTATCATTCAATATATTTTAATGCATAAAATTTACCTAGAAATTTTCATGTCAAAATATAATTTTGGACACTTAAGCATTTAAATGTTTATTTCTTAGTGTAGACATTTAAAAATGTTTAAAGCATTCTATCTTATCATCTCATCATGTCTAATAAATTTCTCTAATAATATTAATTAAATAATTTTAATTATTTAATTAATCTAACACATCATTCACATTAATTAAATGATTTTTAATTATTTAATTAATCCATTATTGTAATTATTTTCATCCACATTAATTAAATATTTTTTAATTACTTAATTAATTCAACCATTAATTTATTCATATCTACTTTTAATATTTAATTAGCTAAGGTTTCTTCTACAATTAAATAAATCATATTATTTATTTATTTTCTATTTTTCTTCAAAAATAATAAAATTAATGTTTTATTTATTTTTTCATGCACATGAATTGAAAATAATAATATTAGTATTCTTCTCAAATCCATAAATTAAGTGAGTTAACTAAAAAACACACCAGTTGACTTAGACTCACTCTTAGTCTCACTCATCCATGCAATTAGTTCACTCATCCATGCAATCAATTAACTCATCAATCAAGCCCTTCACAAGGACACATATCACTTGCATATTATTTATGTTATAGTTGGATATGAAAATACCCAAGATCTAGAGTCCAAATGGAAAGCACACAGAGATTAATCTACAATGCTCAAGATTGCAATGGAATTGATTATCCAAGAATTCCAAATAGAAAATGTATGAGAACCCCTTGGTTGTATAGCGAAGGTGAAACATAGGATTAGACAAGATCATGAAAGGTGTCTTAATCCTATGACATGAGACAACTAACTTGACATAAAAGTAAAAAAGATAAGATCTAGACACGACAACTAAGTCTTCTAGAAAGAATCTTAGGATCTAAGTAAACTTAACATGTGAATAAGTTCCTAGTGAGTGAACTAACTAGGTACAAGATATTTATTCACATCAACACTCCCATTAATTGCAACTTAGAGAGAATATTATTATGCATATGATGCAAAGACACAAAATGTCCCAATTGCTAGGCCATGTTAGGTACCCATTTACAAATTTACAAATATAATCTCTCACAAACATAGAAATGAAGAAAACCCAGTAGGAAAAAACTCCTCCCTAAAAGAGAGATGAAAAAAATACTCTCAATGAACAATGAGAAGGATAAAACCCCATGTGAGGAAAAAGACCCCCCATAAGGGAGAATACTTAGAAGAGAGACCATGCAGCCCCCTTCAATGGTGAGTCTCCTGCAATGATAGAAGTTCAACATTGAATGTTGAAGATGATCCAATCTCGTTGAACAACGTTCCTCCCCTTAGGAAGAAATAAAACCAAGAAGATATGTATGATGTCTTCCAATTCCTGAAAGGAAGATGTGGGAAGAAGAATGATGTGTGATGTCTCTAAACTACACTCAAGTGTCTCCATGTTGATGTCGAAAGATGACACACTCGAAATAGGAGTTCTAGGCCATACAACTGACGATGTCAATCTAGAATATCCTAGAGATAGATGCATAACACAATCCAAAGACAAGTATCCCTCCTCTGAAGATAAAGAAGCCTCCTCCAAATGTTTTCCAAAAGTATCCACACTCACATCAAAATATGAAGAATGATCATGTAGAGAATGAACAAGAGGGTTAAAGAGTATTCCCTTTGTATGCAATCAATGAACTATCTCCCAAATTTGAAATATGAGACTCAAAAAATATCCCACAAATATTTATCAAGTATGCATCTAAAGTAGATGTAGTAGGAATATGATGTAGATCCTACTGTATTGAATCATAAGAAGCCATATCTGTAGCAACACAAGGATCATCAAATGCAATAGAATATGGAGGAGGTGAAATGCAAGGCTCAAGAATGGGATTCAATATCAGGACACCCAAGTTCAAGTAGCCAAAATTCTCCTCTAAATCATGATTCACACTAGAAGTGTGATCAAAACTAAAGGAAGAAATTCATCATCAAAATAAAAATCTACAAAGGTGTATAATCGAGATGAGTCATCAACCATCCTAGTAGCAAAAATCTCTCTACTCTCCAAGTCTCTAATGATAACTGAATCAAGAGTGAATTCCATAGTCCTCCCATCTCCACCATGTGTAATTTGATATATGGAAGAAGATTGTTTGACATATAAGGTACACACAAAACATCATTGAAAGTTCCCTCCCTAATATCAATAGATTGCTTCCCAATTACACTCATGTATGTATTGTTTCCCATCAAAATAAGAGACATCTAGTACAAGGCTCAAAATAAGAGAATATAGACTATGAAGATGCCATATAATAAGATGTTCCCGAATCTAGAATCCATCTCCTTGATCCAAGACCTATAGAAGCATAAAGAGCTTTCTCTTTATTTCCTGATTTAGAAGTTAAACCAACATGACCTTTGTCATTATTAGACTATTTTGAAGAAGAAGAAGTTGACTTAGACATTCTGGATGGTAGATCAATATGATTATTCTTAAGAAGATGTTTCAATTCATCAATATCCTTCTTATAACAAGAATATTCATCATTTCCAAGCTTCTTACAATATGAAAACGTAGGCTTCTACTTCTTAGATGATTTATCTTTAGAAGATAATTTATTCTTTACTTTATCTAAATGTGGATTATTCTTTAATTTCTTTTGTTTCTTATTAGTATGTTCTAATTATTTCACCAGACTAACCAATAATGCCTAAGATTTAGATGACTTGATGAGACCCATTGATATAATCTATTGTTGCTCATCTATCAACATCTCAGAAAATGATGCAAATGAAGGTGTAGTATATGTAGACCCCGTAGTCAACCTATGAGTATGAAAGCTAGAAACAAAAGAAGCATAATCAAGACCAAGTTTGTTCAATGTATTATAAACCAACTGAATGTCCTTATCAATTCCACATGCTTTACATTGTGAGCTCTTAGATCATTAACCTTAGTGATGTATTCTTGGATGTTTTCAAAGTTCTTAGGATCAAGGCTCATTAGTTCATTATAAATTTGATAGTCTCTTACTTCACCTGTAGTACCATACAAAGTTTTCAATTTGTTCCAAGCTTCTTGAGAATTATTACATGATTCAATTTGAAACAAATTTTTTTGAGAAACTAGTTTAAGAAGACATCCAAGAGTTTTGGTATGTTCAATCATACATTTTATCTTTTTTTCTACACCTGTAGGTTTAGGTACCTTATTTTCAACATATAGAGATTGAACTCCAGTCATTAGAATACTCCATGCATTTTGATGCCATTTTGAATAATTATACGATGATATCAAAGGAAACTTAGAATGATCCATGGAAAAGAAGAGCACAAGCAAACATATCAAAAGAATGCACCAAGAGACACCCCACCCAAATCACTCAATCAAGAATCCCCTAAAAATGTTGATTTGGTACTTTATATTTAATGCAAACTTACATATTCCACTTGTCAAAACAACAAAGTGGACTTGATCGTAGTGCTTACAAATGCAAAAATTGGCCACAAGCTCAAAGTAAATTTTTTATATTGAATGGGATAAATATGATCACGTGCTACTAGAAAGTACATGAAAAATTATGCACTTTCAAAAAAATTGCACCCAAAAATTTTACCGTAAGAGCAAGAATGGAGCCCCGAAAGTTCCCAAAATGAGAACAATGCAAAAACACTTGTGAGAATCTATAATTTCTAGAAAAAATAGGCACAAAAATAAAATCAAAAGAATTGCTTGAAAAAAGGAGGTTGTGAGCTTGAGTTATGAGCATTTGAAGTTAGACTATCAAATCAAAAACTCCATCTGTGAGGGGGAAATTTTTTTCAAAAGAGTGCTGAGATGGAGTTTTTGATTTGATAGTCTAACTTCAAACCTAGAAGGCTGGATCGAATTGTGAACTACCACAAATAATCTACTTCATTAACTTATTTCCCATGAATTACAATGATCTTAAATATGAATCTCTAGCTCCAAATATGATCTATGTCAGCCTCAAGGGTTTACAAAACCCAATGCAAGATCAAACATGTGTTGGCCAATGATATGAAAGATAATATTTCACATGATAAAACTTATTGTGGATCTCCAAGAGAGCTCCCCTTAGACCTAAAATTCCTTGAATGATGTTTCATTGAGCTTTGCATGCTCTGGAAAAGGCTCGCACAACAAATATGAACTAGGTTGGCCCTAAGTGCTCTGATTGTGAATGACAGTTAAATTCTGAGAGCGATAACTTTCTTTAAACAAATACAAATCTCTTGAAATTTGGATATGTTGTAGATGACCTTGTGTAGAACAAATATCCTACTTTGTGAGCTGAGAAATGACAATGTGGTGAAATGTGGAATGAACTATTGAGATAGCCATGAAAAAAATGCAAGAAAATAAATGTTTTTGGTTGATATAGGATTGCTTTACAAAATGGGATGATCCTGCATCAGAAACCCAAGGTTGGAAGAAAAGTGAGTCCCTCACTTTCTAGGGGCTAGAGGAAAACCAAAGTGGCCCACCTCAGCTTGAGAAATCTATGATGAATTCTCTACTATTCTTCCTTTCCACTTCACCAAATATTCCTTGTATTGCTTGTTTCTAGTGCTTCTTCCATTTCTGATGTCTAATAGTTGCTCAATCTGCTCTGGTGGCTGATGTGGTAACTTCTCCTTCAAATCCACTTCTGTATTACTACCACTTGATTGTCCTTCATGATACTCATAGATTTTTGCAATATTGAAAATAGGTGACAGACCAAGTGCCTCTGGTAACTCTACTTCATATGGATTTCTTGAGTCAAAATTCTTAAGAATATTACATGGTCCAAACTTCCTCATCTTTGACTTATTGTATGTTCCTAATGGAAACCTTTCCATCCTAATGTATACCATAACTTCATCTCCAACAAAAAATTCCCTTTGTCTCCTTTTCACATCTACCTTCTCCCTATACCTACTATTCATGTCCAAGTATTTTTGGACCTAACTATGCAGTGTTTCCATAAATCCTACAAATTCTTCTACTTCAACACTTATCTTATTCTCCACACTAATTTCTTTGAGCTCTATAACTCCTTTATGACATGTATTCCTATCACAATCTCAAATGGTGTCTTCCCTATGCTTTAGTTTACATAATTATTGTATGTAAAATCTGCTTGCGGTAGACCTATATCCCAATTCATTGCCTTGTCTCCAACTAAACATCTCAATAAGTTACCAAAAATCCTATTTACTACCTCTATTTGTCCATCTGTTTGTGGGTGATATGTTGAACTGAACTTCAAGTTTTTCTTCATCTTCTTCCACAATGTCCTCCAAAATTATCCAATGAACTTGGTGCCCTTGTCTGAAAATATAATCTTTTGTAATCCATGCAATCTCACAATCTCCTTTAAAAATAGGTCAGCAACATGCACAACATCATTAGTCTTCTTGCAAGGAATGAAATGTGTCATCTTAGAAAATATTTCCACTACTGCCATTATAGAGTCATATCCTCTCTATGCTCTTAGTAGTCCCAATATGAAATCCATTCTTATATCTTCCCAAGGTCTCTCTAATATTGTCAAAGGTTTGTACAATCCAGTATTTTGACTACTACCTTTTGTTACTTGACAATTTCTACAACTTAGAACATAATTTTTGACATCCTTATGTATCTGCAACCAAAAATAGTGTTCACTCACCAAAGCTACTATCTTATCTACCAAAAAATTTCTTGCTAGTCCTCCACCATGCTTCTCCTTGATCAAATTCCCCCTCATTGAACTTCATGGAATACACAAATGATTTCCTTTGAACAAAATATCTTCCTGAATGAAATAATCCAACCATCAACTCCTATATGTCATCACTGGTTTCTTACATGACTTCTATGATTCTACAAATTTGGATCATCCTCTTATAGATGTTTTCATTCTTCAAAACCTAATACTTCTATCCTCATTTCTATAAGAAAATTCCTTCTCCTTCTTAATGCATGTGCAACTTTTTTTGACTTTCCACTCCTATGCTTCAAGCCAAATGTATAACTTTGCACGAACTCAACCCATCTCACATGTTTTTGGTTCAACTTTCCCTAACTATTCAAATACAATAAAGCTTGGTGATCCATATATACCAAAATTCCTTAGAAAATAAATAATGTCTCCACCTCTTCAAGGCTTCGATTATGGCATAGAACTCTTGATCATAATCTAAATTTCTTCTTCTGGCATCATTCAACTTCTCACTAAAATAAGCTATTGGTATCCCTTCTTGTCTCAACACTAATCTTATTGCATTTCCAAGTTAGCATCAAAATCAACTTGGAATACTTTATCAAAATCAAGCAATTTTCTAACATTGATTGCTCTATCACCTTTTGCTTCAACAATTCAAAACTTCTTTGTGCTTTGGATTTCCACTTAAAGTCTTTCCTATCTCCTCTCATTGTCTCTATGATGCGTGTGCAAATGCCACTAAATCTCCTTATGAATTTTTGGTAGAAAATTTCCAACCCATGGAATGATCTTACCTCTCCAATGTTCACTGGTGTAGACCACTCAACAATTTCTCTAACCTTCGCAAGGTCCATCTTCAATCCTTTAGCAAAAATGACAAAACCCAAGTATGCTAACTTTGTCTTCGTAAAGCTACACTTATTAGCATTAATCAACAACTTCTCTTCTCTCAGCCTCTGTAATACTTGTCTAATGTGCCACAAATGTTCTTCTCTATTTTTACTAAAAATTAGAATATCATCCAAGTAAACAATAACAAACTTACCCAAGAATTACTTCAGTACCTCATTCATTAACCTCACAAAAGTGCTTGGTGCAATGATCAATCCAAAAAGAATCAGTAACCACTCATACAAAACTTCATTGGTCTTAAATGTAGTCTTCCACTCATCCCCTCTCATTTTGATTTGATGATACCCACTCTCAAGATCAATCTTTTTGAAATACTTTTCTCCACTCAAATAGTCCATAATGTCATCCATTTTGGAAATGAGAATCTATACCTAACTATGATCCTATTGATTGCTCTCAAGTCTGTATACATCCTCCATTATCCATCTTTCTGTGGTGAGAGTACAATAGGTACCACACATGGGCTTAAGCTCTCCCTAATCAATCCTTTCCTCAACAACTCTTGTATTTGTCAATTCAATTATTCATTCTCTGTAGGTGTCATCCTATGTGTTGGTTTGTTTGGAAAACTTTCTATAGGTATTAGATCTATATGATGAATGATGCTTCAGACTAGTGGAAGTCCATCTGGTACATCTTTGATATGATGTATTCATACTTTGTAAATAGTTCTACTACTTCTTTATTCTTTGCAATAGAATTTTCTACCTTTGGCTTACCACCATTCTTTGGAATTTGTGCAAAACACATATTTTCATGCCTTAATCCTTCCAGAAACTTTCTTCCATCCACCAAACATAGTATAGTTGTGCCACAAGCTTCCTTTTTATCCTCTTCTCGCAAAGGTATCAATATAGTTTTTTTGTTGAATGCACAAGACAAATGACAGGGGGCATGAATTAGTTGTACCTTAAAACTTCAAAACCTTCACAAATATTCAGATCCACATTAATTTAATTAACCCTTAATCCGTTAGAATGATTTTATCATAAAAGAAAATAATAGAAAACTAAAACACATCAACACCATGCACAAAGGAACATCATATTTACGTGGAAAACTCAAGATGGGAAAAACCACAGTGAGGATTAACTCATAATATAAATTATTATCAACAATGAATACAATAGGGATCATTTCTAGAGGGCTCTCTTCCCAAAGAAAGGCTCACTACTAAAGGCTCACTACTAGATTATAAAAGAAGATAGAGAAGAGTGTTACAATGAGAAATCCATCTCAAAGCAATAGAAAAATCCACCACAACATCACCAACACCTTCATAGTATTTCTAAAGAATTGTAGACACCTTCTGCTCACTATATTCAGTAATCTACCACATGAAAGCTCACACTGCACTTCTCAAATTTTCACCTTACAACTCTACAATTCACATCACTTGCATCATACTAATCTATCTTATCATCCTTCAAAAACTCAACACTTATTTATACCATCTTCAACTTTGTAAACATTCTCCAAGGTTAGCTATGCACCCCAACTATTCAAATTCAAATTAGGTTGACACCAAAACATTCCTGCGATAGAAAGGAATGAAGGTGGACCACAACACACCTTAGCTAGGACATAAATCCGGTTATACATACCACACCATGCTTCCAAAAACATTAAATCATTTTTGCAATTAGTGTAAACACCTAAGGTTGGTTGAACCTGTGTTAACACCATTAACACTTAAGCACATGCTTCATCAAATCCAAAGATGACTTGTAGACATCACATAACACTTGAATATAATCTAAAATATTCCACAAACACCCTAGACACCAAAAAATTCCTTCACAACTTTCACTTGAAGAATGTACACACCTAGTGCATACAAACAACTTTTTCATACATTGTAACTCAAGAAACTAACTTCCAAAGCACCAAACCACAAAAAATTCATCTGAAAAAATATACATTGACTATCATCAGCCGTACAAATCTACAAGACCTCAAACCGCTCTACGGAGAAATGCGAAGCAAGAACATTTCTCGTAGACACCTATGCAATACACATGTCACACATTGGTGAACACAACTTCCTTTGCACAACCATCCAACACACCAATTATGAACACAACACCTCTGAACACCTCTGATCAACATATCCGAACTGCATGAGAAAAGCTTCAACCTAGAAGAACCACGGAGAAAAACCAAAACACTACTCTTCAACATAGAACACACTACAACACATTGTTTCCTCTTTTTATTCAATTTTCTCAAAAGCACTTGGAAACCAAGCACCAAAAACATATCATCATCATATTCAATAATTCCTCATCACTACCAAACTAATTACAACATAAAAAATCAACCATACACCTATAAACAAAAGCTTATCAAAGCAACACTAGAGGTTGACACTAGTAACTTACTAATGACAACATAATGCAATGAATTAAAGCATAATCAGAGACAACACCAACTAAATACCAACTTCACATCCTTGCAATGAAATCCTTCTCATACACTTGACACCAATGACAACACCAAAGCTTGTTGACATCAATGACAACACCAACTCCACATACTTGCAACAATTCACCCTTTGTCATTGATGGAAACACATGATGTGAAAAATGATCAACCACAAACAAACACAGTAGCTCTACTCCATACCTTTTTACTTTTCTCTTTTCTCCCCTTTCACAACTAACTCATTACACTCTCTCCCCTTTTAGAAACTTATCTTTTTCACATGTCTCATTCTCCCCCTTTGACATAAATGGAAAAGGATAAAATATTTTCATCATTCATTCTCCCTTTGACATTAATCATACTGTTCACCAATGCTCTGTAACTTCCTTTATTGCATACTCCCCCTTAGAAGAACACACTAAACTGCATCAATCAAAAACCATTGCACTCACATATCTTGACTGCAACAACCAAAAGTGCTACTACCTACTCCCCCTGAGAGGTAGCCACCAACATCAGTCCAGACCAAAGCATGAATCTTGAGATCCACTAGACCGATGCATCTCCTTATTCATCTAGTTCAAAGAAGGAGGGGAAATAACCCCCAACTTCTTCCAGAGATACTCAAAATTATCCTTAGGAAGAGCCTTAGTAAATATATTAGCAACTTAATCCTTCATACACACATATTCAAGTTTCACTTCATTTTCTATAACCTTTTCTCTCAAAAAGTGATACTAGATTGAGATGTGCTTTGTCCTTTAATTCATTACCTAATTCTTTGAAATATTTATAGCACTTGTATTATCACAAAAGATATAAATTGATTCATCATATACCACCATGATAACCTTCAATGTTTTCCTCATCCAAAAAAATTGCGTGCAACAAGATGTTGTTGCAATATATTTTGCCTTTACAATAGATAAAGACACTAAATCTTGTTTCTTACTTAGCGATGACACCAATCTGCATCCAAGAAAGAATGAGTCACCACTTGTACTTTTTGTGTCATCTACACAACTAGCCCTATCTGCATCTATGTAAGCACTTAGAGTAAAATTAGTATTCTTTGGATACCACAAGCCATGATTTGGAGTGCCATTCAAGTATCTGAACATCCTTTTCACTATTGCAACATGTGAATCTCTAGGATCTTCTTGAAATCTAGCTACAAGACACACTACATCCATGATATCTAGCCTAGTAGCAATTAGATATATAACAGTCCTCTAATAATTGATCTATACTTGCTCTGATCAACCTTAGGAGATTCATCATTCTTGCTCAGCTTGCAACTAGTAACCGAAGGGGTACATACTAGTTTAGAATCTTCCATTCCAAACTTTTTTAGCATTTCCTTGACATACTTTTATTGTGAAATGAAAATACCTTTATTTGTCTAATTGACTTGTAGCCCAAGGAAGAAATTAATCTCCCCAAATATAGACATTTTAAACTCTTTCAATATATCCTCTGAAAACTTCTTACAAATAGCTTCATTTCCTCCAAAAATAATGTCATCAACATACACAGCCATAATCAAGATTTGATCTTTTTCAAATTTCAAGTAGAGATTACTATCTATGGTACCTTTATTGAATCCTTCTTGTAACAAGTACCTGTCTAACCTTGCATACCAAGCTCTGGGAGCTTGCTTCAATCCAAAAACCCTATCTGATTTATCTGATAACTGAAATCCTTATGGTTGTTCTATGTATACCTCTTCTTCTAATTCACCATTCAAGAAATCAGACTTCACATCCATCTGATAAAATTTGAAATCTTTATGTGCTGCAAAATCCAAAAACATCTTGATAGCTTCCATTCTTGCCACCAGAAAAAAGGTTTCGTCAAATTCTATTCCTTCTACTTGTGAGTAACCTTTACACGCAATCTTTGTCTTGTTTCTTACCACTTCTCCATTCTTATTTAGTTTGTTTCTGAATACCCACTTAGTTCCAATCACATTCTTGTTTTCTAGTCTTGGGACATGTTCCTAGGTTCGATTCTTCTCAATCTACATCAATTCTTCTTCCATAGCCTTGATCCAATACTCATCATTGCATGCTTCAATCACTATTTTGGGTTCAACTTCAGAAAGTAAACATAGATTTACTTATTCTTCAGTAGCCTTCCTTCTTGTCAGCACACCTTTGTTCTTATCACCAATGACCTTTTCTTTAGAATGATTCTTTTGCACATACTTAGGAGTTTTAAGAACCTTTTTTTAGAGATTCTTCCTCTTGAATCTGCACTTCTTTTCCTTATCTTTTTGTTCTTCTCTGCAAGTAGACTCATTTGATTCATATCCATTTATTTCCACTGAATTTTGTTGAGGTTCTTCATCGACCTTGACACTTGCACTCTCAACAATCTTTCTTAGCCTTTTTTTGTAGCACTAGTAAGCTTTGCTTTTAGTAGAATATCCAATGAAGATACCTTCGTCATAACTCGCATCAAAATTTCCTAAGTTCTATAGTGTCAAAAAATGTCATCGTGTACATTTTCACACTTAATTTGGGAAAAATTAATGATAAATTGGACTTAGTGTCACCTTGATCTAGTGTTGTATGGTGTTTTACACATCCACATCAGGTCTTGGGCCCTTTCTAAGCTAAATTAACTTAACTCTGAATTAATTTAGTGTTGTCAAATGTATTTATTTACACTTTCACATTAAATTTAGGATTCTTGTAAATTAAGTGGACCTAATCTAGTGTTCTAATGTGTTTTACACATTCACATGTGACTTAGGGCCCTGCTAAACTAAATAGACCCAAATTTTCCTTAATTTAGTGTTGTAAAGTGCATTATTTTACACTTTCACATTGGATTTTGGGCCCTATTGCATTTATGACCTTTATATCATCATTAATATGCCCATATGACCCTATATTATGCATCCCAAGGCATATTTTAATCAAAAACCTGACAATATCAACATATAAACTTAATTTACAAATTCCCTGACACTTTAGCTGGAAAAATAGCCCCTGTGGGACCCATTCACCACTTTGGGTGAATGAGTCCCATTTGGCCTATTTTCAAGGTTTGAGGGGGAAAACTGGGTTTTAAGTTCAAATTTCTTTTATGTCATCCTTTGGGATCAAATTAATGGTCATTTGAGTGCATTTCCTATATAAACAAGCTTTCAAATCATTATTTCATATAAGCCTATGTGATATCAAGACAAGCAAGCAAGAGTTAAGCATTCCAAGTCTTCACAAGGTCATCAAGATAGCTTTCAAGGTCAATTTTAAGGCATTTAAGGGCATAATTCTTCATCAATTGTTGCAACAATTCAAGATCCATCATGTCAAGCATATCAAGCATCAAGCATGTTATTGAGCTGGTGTTATGATGTAGCATTAAAGATCCAAGATCAAGCATTGTTCTACTCCTATTGTCAAGATCAAGATCTACATGCTTCATGACCATTTCATGTTGAGTTGCAAATTTACAAGGAATCATTCAAGTTATTATTGCCCATGATTCATGTTCTTTGTTTCATGTTTCATGCCTTCATTTCGTTGTCTCATCATTTGGTTTAATTACTTAAAGGGGTTTGACCAAGGCAAACCCCTATTCCCTAACAATCAACACTTTCTCTCTCTCTCTCTCTCTCTCTCTCTCTCTTTGTGTGATTGTAGATCTAGGTGCTTTGAAGACTTGAAGATCATTGAAGATTAAGTTGTAATCTTGTTGTAGTTTTCCCCCTCTTTTCAAGGTCATAATCTTCATTAAAAGGTCATCTACAACCCCAAAACCAAAGTTTCAGACCCAGAAACCTGGAGAAGCATATTGAGCAGATTGAGAGGTGAAGATCAGAACTTTGAAGTTCCAAAAAATCCAAACTTAACTCATTCGCCACAAGTGGCGAATGAGTCCCACTATAGGTTTTTTTTATAGAGATCTTTGTAGATTTAGATACCCTTTTTCCCAAAACTTGTCCTTGTGCAAAAATCCAGAATTGGGATTGATTCACCCAGAATGGCGAATGAGTCCTAATAGGTCAAAATTTTAGGATTTTTTGAATTTCCAGTCTCCATTCAAGTCTCTGCAAGTTTTCAAGTGCACACATTCTGTTTTGCAACTTTCTATTTCATTTCATACTCTTTTATAGGTCATTTTGTAGGTCATTGCATCAAACTAGGGTTTATTGTTGCATCTTATATTACATTAGTCTTTCCAAATTCTTACTTGGTGATGAACCCCTCTTGTAATCTAAAATCATATCCTAGGACAATCCATTAGCAAGATCTCTTACCTTTATTCCACTCTTGTGTTGAGATCTCTAGGGAATCCTTGAATGTTAGCTAGAGAAAAGTGATGTTCCATGTCTTAAACCATAAAACATTCATTTTTCAACTAAACATTTTGGTGAACCTACATTTAGAATTCCTTCATTTCTGATTTGGAGACCATCATCATCCTAGATCTAGCTTGTATTGACTTTGCATTAGAATTTGCATTAGTTAATTGGCATCTATGGTTTCTAATTTTTTGCATTAGTGAAAGTGCATATAGTTTGCATTTTTGCATCTCAAACCATTGTAAACCATCTGAAAACTACACACGCACTTAGGTTACACATCATACCAATTAAAAAGCCTAAAAATCACTTAAAAATCTATGAAAAATTTGAAAAAAATCCGTATTGGCACTCATTCGCCACCTTGGGTGAATCAGTCCCAGTGCACCCCTGAAACTGCCTTTTATAGCATCAAAAACCTTGTTTTTGCACTTCTGTTTGCTGCCATTGTTTATATGTTTTAGTTAGTTGAGTTTCTGTTACACACATTTCACTAAATCTAGCTTAAATTGGTCCATTTCATGCATTGCTCAATTCCAATTTTGCATTTGCAACATTTCATTTTTAGATCATTGCATAGTGTAATAAAAAAATTACCTTGTTTGAAATTTGAAAACTGCATTTCATTTTAAGTCTTACATTGCATTTTGAGTTTGCATATATTATTGTTCAAAAATGTTAGTTTCAGTCTTTTCCAAGTTTGCAAAGAAAAAGTTAGTCAATAAGTATGTTAGTCATTCATTCAATGCATTCACTAGTTATGAGAGTCTCTTAGTGCAAGAGAGTGAAAATGTTAACGCTTTCCTTAAAATTATACCCCCTATCTCTCCTATTTGTGAGAATGATGTGATAGAAGAGAATACAAACATAGATAACCACGATGATCATAATTGTTCTTCGCCCAATACCTCTCCTTTTAGTGATGAAGGTATCTTGGCGAAAGAAGATACAATTGTTGAGAATCATGAAGGTCTTGTTTACCCTTCTCCTCATTCCCCTTAGGAAGATAGTATAACAATAGAAGATTAAACCATTGCCACCACTTTACTTAGTTTACATTCCTCTCCAAACACTTCCCCTACTTGTGAGAATGTTACAAGCACGAACAACCATGAAAATGACATTTGTGAGATGGACATGTTGGTGTTAATAGATCTAATGATGAAGAACTTTGGGAATCCTACCTCTCCCACTTGGGAGGACATTATAGAGCATAGGGATATAATGGTAGATAACCATGATAATCACATTGGCTCTTCTCCTAATATCCTTCATAGTAATGAAGATGATAATTTTGTGTTAGAAGATATACTTGAAATTCATGACAATCTCATTTCTCCCTTTCCTAATGTTCCTACCATTTGGTAAGATGTATTTGAACAAAAAGATACAATCATTGGCAAGTATGATTCTCCTTCTCTGGATGCCTCCCCCAGTTGTGATGAAGCTACTTTACAAAACCTAACCATGGAATGTGATGAACATCTTGTTTATTACTCCCCTAAAAGCTCTCCTACTAGGGTACATATTAGGGAACAAGAGAATAAGACCTTAGAAAACAAGAATGACATCATGGAAAATGATGTTAATCGCATTTATTCTTCTCTTGATATCTCTCCTAGTTGTGAAGAGGAAAGAAATGAGAGTCACGAGAATCCTATTTTTCTCTCCCCCTAGGAAAGACATTATGGAACAAGAGAATGCCATCATTGATAAACAAGGAAATACAACCATTGATAACTCCCTTACTTGTGATGAAGTCATTTGAGAAGAACCAACCTTTGAATGTCATGAACATCTAGCTTGTGGTTCTCCTAAAAAATTTCCTCCTAGGGAGGATATCATGGTGCAAGAAAATGACAACATTTTTGCTCCCATCTCCTAATCCTATCTTACTCGGTCCTCTTCATTTTCCTTCACAAAGTTGAAAGGAGTATGATCTCATTGAACAACTAAAGAATAAACCTGCTAAGATATCATTGTTGGACCTTATTCAAGCATCCCCTCAATATCATAACATGATTCAAAATTCCTTACAACGAGTTCCTATCCCTTGTAATGTGAAACCAAATGCCATAGCAACCATGATTCAAGGATTGAATGCTAACATTGTTTTCCACCAAAGTGAGCTCCCTCCTTAGGAAGTGCAAAAACAAAGTGAAGCTTTCATAATAATATCTCAATACAAAAGAAAAGGGATAAAAAGAAACCTTGTGGATAATGGCTCCGCCCTTAATGTGTGTATTATAAATCTTTTGGATAGGCTTGGTGTGGATAAATCAAACATTCAACCTGATTCTTTATCTATTAAGGGATTTGATAATGTAGGAAAACAATCGCTCGGTGTGATCACTTTGCCTATTAAAGCTGGAAAGGCCACATTAGAAACACCGAGATCCATGTTATTCCTCATGATCTTTCATACAATCTCCTTTTAGGTAGACTGTGGATTCATGAAATGAATGGTGTGCCTTCTACTCTTCATCGTAAAATGAAATACATCTACAACAACAAAGTGTACACAATTGATGTTGACCCTAAACCTTATAGTGTCTTACAACTTCAAAAAAACAAAGAGAACCTCTTGAAGACATTAACACCAACCACACAAGTCAAACCCATACAATAGAAAGACAAAGAAAAACACATTGAAGAAGTCACAGAGCTATTAGAAGATGATTGGGGTTCCTTAGAATTTGAACCAACATTCATAGGAGATTACAAGATCATACATAGACTCTGAAAAGGGAAAATAAAAAGTAGTAATGTCAACACAAAATTTAGAAGACCCTTCGAAAACATCCACCTTAACCACTTTAGAATAAAAGACAGAAAATTACACAACAAACTTTGATGAAGCTGACTATCAACAACCTTTGAATCCGAAAGAAATGAAAAAGCTTTATGGTAGAGGTTATGAACTTATGAAACAACTTGGTTATAATGGAAAGGATGTGGTGCTAATGAACAAGGTATTTGTGTCCCTATCGAGCCTAACACACAAGAAACAAATCATGGTCTTGGTTATTGTCCTTTCATAGAAATCAACCCATCATTTACAAGCCTTTGCTCAATATCAACACTACATGACTAAAAATGTTAGTCACAACAACTAAAGATGACTAAATTCTACTCATTTTTTGTAACACAACTATAAATGATTAAATAAATTCATACTAATTTAATTGTGGGGTAAAAAACACAAGTAAATAATTAGTCACACAAATAAAAATTAGACAATATGATATTAAAGTGGATAACTAAAAAAATATTTTGAATTGAGGGAGTGGGTTGTATTATAATATAATATAATAATAATATTTTATATTACAATACAATATAATATAATATGAGATTGTATAATATAATGTATATAATATATATTATATAATCAAAACCTGTTTATCGTTAACCAAAAATATAATATAATATAATATTTATATTATATTATTAATATTAAAATATTATATTGTTAATATTATAATATTATATTATATTTAATATTATATAATAATATGCAAAAGCGAGAGATTAATTATATATTGTAGTTTATTCAATTTTGAATCCTTTTTGAAATTTTTTAGCGGGCAAATCAACCAAATCCGTGTGGGAAAATTTGGGCGGGCGAATTTGGCCATAATTTTCATTTTAATAAATATACTCTAAAACCCTCGTTGAAACATTATTTTTCAGGTTGCAACTCACCAAATTGGAGAAGTGAAAGGTCAATACCAACGAGGAAGAGTTTGGAGGGGTTGAAACCAGTAGCAACCGAGTAGGCATTATAGTGGCCATAAGACCACGTCTATGTCGACAAAATCTATGTTGTGGAAATGATCCCGAGGAAGCCAGTTTCTAGAGGTAGGATCTGTTGGTGTTTATTCTAGCTAGACCCTGAAATCCTCTAAAGGGCAGCCAACCCTTATGCTCAAGAAACTTCAAAGCTAGTGGCCAACAAATGAGTAAGGATTTAGAGGTCCTTACTCCTACTCTTTAGGCTTTGTGGGACCAAGGAGGGTGTTCCTTCTTGTGTTAATTTGATATTTTCATTCCTCAAGAACACTTCAACACATATTTGTTCCTACCTAATACATAAAGATACTATTTACTGAAGGCTTGACATACCTTTAAGAAAATAACTAACTAATGCTAGGAAATGAATGATACTTTACGACTCATACATTATAATTGGAAGATTTAATGATTTATATTTTTATTCTCATTTTGAGTCCCCAATCTGGAGTATTATCAACTCAATTATTTCATCATTGTCCACAAATGGACTAGTGCTTCATCAATTGGGAAAATGGAGTCGAATATGCAACAATCATTAATATATCAGCTACTGAATTAAGAAACATGTGGACTATTATCATAATGCTTTGCAATATGAGAACTCACTATGCTTGAAACACAACTTCTTATCAAATCCTATGCAACTCTTTACAAATCTGTGACTCCCCTCAAGCATTTAATTAACTCTTTGAGCTAAAGCCAAAACAGAGCCATACATTCAACTGAACCATTGAAGATAAACGAAAAGACCCTTAATATTTTCAATTATAATTTACAAAAGAGATACAGAGGAGAGTATTGTCTCAAAACTAAAATTTACTTCAACATTAGTAATTTTAATAAAACTAATTTAAGATTGTCACATATAACCCCTAACCAAGACAATATATTGTTCCATTCATTTACATCCTTTACAGTATGCTTCAAATTTGAGCTAATATTTACCTAGACCTCCAGAGACTTCAAAATCGAATCCTCCAAATGAGAAAGAAAAGAGAATAAAAGGAAAGAGAAGCAACCCTCAAAATAAATTTGCAGAAGACACTTGGCAATATTATTCTCCATTGATTAGCAACTAGAAATAATCTGGAATCTTTTTCTTTCCCTCCTTATTTGCAACAAAAACTATCTCCTTCTCGTGAAAAACCTTCACCATTTTTACCCTATAGTTGAAAGAAACATCTACTCCCATAAAAAAATAATTCACACTTCTCTTGCTTCTACACTTTGTAATTTCACTTTCACCCATGTTTAAAAAATCAATCAAAACATTGATTTACTAAGTGGGCATCAAAATTATTCTCCAATATTTTCACTTTTACCATACATTTAAAACCTTACACTTAAATGGTGAAAATATTATTAGGCATAAAAAATTTACCCATGCTCCATTATTCATTTTCACATTTTGCAATTACTTGGTTTTGAATAGTGAAACCCCATGTTATTTCACTTATCTCATTGGGAAACATTTAAATTTTAAAATGTTTTGCCTTCACAATTTTACCATGCATTTGATCTTGAAATATTTACCAATTAAAAAGTGAGGGTTGTTAAAATTATGTCGGGCCTTTTAATGGAGCCTTTTAACTTTTCCTTCCACCATGCATTACAGTTTTCAACTCACATTTAAACTTTTTCCTTTTACAAGTCCCCAATCTCCTTCACTGGGAAACTTTTACTATTTTCTTATTTTAAAAGTGGAAGCTTTTAAAATTTCTATTTTGCTTTAAAATAAAATTTTAGGCATAACCCCCTTTGAAATTTCCATGGGCCCCACAAACTCTCTCCAGCAAGCACATCGCCCATCGCTAGTAAGCAAAAAATAAAATAAATAAATATTCTTTTATAGTCCACGAATACCGGGCAATCTGTTTTTGGGTCTACAACAAGCGATGAGAGATCGGCATGAAACAACATTGTGCTTTGGAGTAGGAGAATGGAAAAAACATCCCGCGATGGGTGATAGGAATGTTAGGGTTTGAACTGTCCGCTAAAACTCTTTCACTATAAAATTTCCTCAAACAGTTTTGATACATTTTCATTGCCCGTGCAAACTGCACCCTTCCTTCTCAAGAAATGTGAGACCATGTATGTTGGTTTGTGATGGAGATTAATGGTTCTCTATGAGTCAAATGAAGATCATCGCACAAAGAACAAGGTTATAGGTGCTCGAGGGGCAAGAAAACCATCCCCTGAGCATGTGAAATGTCGAATGAGACAAAATAAGAGAGGTCGTTTGGAGTGCAGGCCATGTAATATCTCTGTAAAAATTTCCTCGAAATATCAACAAGATGCCTTCAAACCTTGCGCGGTGATTTCTCCATCTCCTGTGCAAGCACTCCCAAATCTTGCATAGCCTTTAATTGTATATTTTGCTTTTGTTAGCACTTCAATTGTAATATCAAATGGGCCATTTTGGCCAGCACTAGCCACACCCCATTATAAAAAAAACATGTCTAAATCTTTGCGCTAATACATTAATTCACTAGATGCAACCTCAATTCTCCTTTGTGCATTTCCAAACCTTGAGCCATGACATCACCAATTGCAACACAATTGTCTTCTAGTCTATGTGTCGATGCTATATACTTCCCATCACGAGCCATTTGGTGTGTTCGAGCCCAATACACATAAAACCTGAATAGGCTACCAAAATAAAATTCCCTTAGATAACCCTGATATGTTTCAAGGTGGGCCCAAACCATTATTTGCAGAGTAAACATATACCAGATTATCTCTCTTCAACGGGCTTGATGGCACCATGTTCATAGAAGACACTTCCTTTTCAGTATCATGCAGCTGTTCAAACAACTTAGTGAGATTAAAATAGTGTTGCGACCTTATCCAACGGTGGATCAAGCCTCCTCCTATTCTAAATAGCTATGTAGTTACCATACTACCAAACACACTCAACTCCATTGCCCTCTTGTTTGATGAATCCTTCCAATACCATAAACTTGCAATTCTTACATCGATATCTCCTTAAATTGCTGAGGCAATGCGAGTTTTGCAACAACCATTGCGCTTTCCTTCCACAAGAAGTAGTTTAGCTAAAACAGGTTCTCCATTGGTGACATGGATTGAAGGGCTGAAATAATTATGCCTGTTTCAATAAGAAAGCAACGTACTGGGCATCAAAGCTCACAAGCTCCTGCATTTCTTGTACTTATCAAGAAGGGGAGTTTCCACCTAGATATTTAACTCACATCAAATTTTTGGTGATGTAACAGTGAATGGATTTTCCTTGTTTTGGATCTGCTATGTTGACATATGCCCTCATAACACTAGGGAGTGTGAATTCATCTGGTTTGATACCTGTAAACTACATTTAATAGAAAATTCTTAGAGCCTCCATGAAAACACCACTCTACACAAATTTAGCTTCAATTTATTTTAGATTGCTTCCCTATCTCTTGAATTGTTAGTTTCCTCTGCCTAAGTCATACTCTTAAAGTCTTTAGGAGGTTCACCTATTACCCTTCACTTTGGAACTCTTTATCAAAATGTAAATCAACAACTTTACACTGTTCATTAAATCATCACTCCATGGGAAAACAACACTAGATTGGACCCAGATGTCAAAATTGTCCCGCCATTTATAAATCCATTGATAAGGACAATTTAGACTGAAGCATTACATGAAACCATTTTACAACGGTCCACATAGGTTCACATAAAACTATTTTGCTGCTTTTATGCCTCCCATATGATTCCACATTTTATATACATGTCACATTTTATTGAGATACTTTGTTAAGCAATTTAAGCACCTTCAAATGTTTGATTAAAACATTCCAACTTCATAACCGTGTAAAGCCTACTAGGTCCCCATGTGGGCCCGACTAAAAAAAATTTCGTTTTCAAACAAGTTTCATGCTGAACTAACTAGGAACAACCTCTAAATGTTCTTGACATGAAGAAATGAGGTGGGTTGTTAAAAACTGCTTTCAGGCATTTTTGAATCGTGAGCCAAATAGGTCAAGTGACCTCTAGAATCACCTTAGGAAACTAGTCAAATGAACTCCTGGAGCTATGAAAATGCACAAGAATGTAGAAATTTGACCCAAGAATGGAGTGCAACAAATGGATCAGAAAACAAGGTCACGAGGTGAAAGTTATTCAATTGCAAAGTTGCTTAGTCAGACTTTTCTGCAATTCTATCTATTCAAGACCAATTAAAACTCACCCAGTCACCTTGAAAAAATATCAAATCAACTCCTGGTAATCTGCCACTAAAACCATTATATCATTTAGGTATACTGATCATGTGTGAAAGAGTTCTTTCATTCAATCATCAGTATTCTCGAGATATTAGGGGTCAATTTTGACCACCTTGAAAAGTTTTGGAAATGCAGATGTAAAATTAGCACAAATTGCATTTGCTTTTCATCTAAAAAAATAGCAAATCAGATCATGAAGCTCTGAAATATGATAGGGGAGCATATGAATGTAGGGAGAATGGAGAGAAACAGTCCCTTCATCATGAAAATCATCCAGTTGTCAAATACAAGCTCGAACGAGAGGCCACTTCGCAAAACAGAGTTTTCCAACAACATAAAAGTGCCAAAACCCTCTAGCTTCGCTTTTCAAAATGCTATCAAAACTCATCATGGAAAGGTGAAAATGCACGTTCACATATGTCACATGAGTGTGTCCACAAAGGGGTTTTGCATGAAAATCAATTGGCTTTGAATTATGACCCTCCAAAGTAGGTCACTTGGGCAGATTTTTTAGGTACACTTTTGAGGACCTGCAGAGGCAAAATTTTCAATATGGGAACTTCAAATTTGCAAGATTTTATAGTGCCACCAGTGGCTTCGACTAGGGATGTATGCCCCCCGTGGGCATAGCAAGAATCCAGATCACTAGGGAGTAGACCAAATGTTGAGTCCATCAAGTTCCTTATTCATTGAGTAAAAATTAGATATGTCCTTTAGTTGGTGGCCTTGGGCCCCCAAAAAGGTAAAACCAAAACCTTCCTTTGTCAAATATCTTATTTTCATCACATAACAATTTGATCAATCTAATAATGTTACTGAGAATAATCTAATCATAAACATTACCACTGGCATTTTGTCCCATTCCACTATATGTTCCACTATCATGAATATCTTTACTGACCCGCACTTTGCAATCACACCTATACTAAAAATTTCCATCATGATATGGCATACATGTGTTATATTCATGATATGAGACACATACATATTGAATGCAACATTATCCATTATCTTCTTCATTATCACATTCCATTGAGATCTCTTCCAATTGGCCTAAGAGTTGGAAACACTCATAGTCCATCACACAGTTGTTGTCATTAGGTCTTTCACCAAAAGCTTGCACACAAATCCTTGATTCATCATGAACATTAGGTTGCAAACTATACAAAGAACCCTCAGGTGTATCAAAGGAGAAACAATCATATATTGTTTCATTTTGCAACTGCGTCATATTACACCTGCAAGAAATTAGATCCGAGTTTTCAAATTTAGTCATTTTATTGCATACTTCTATGTTTTCCAAGTAAAGCACATTTGGATCATCATCGTTCATATCATGAGTGAACACTCCCAATTCTGATTCAAAGATACAATCTGATTCAACTTTGAAATCACAATTCAAATCCATGTAGATAGCTTCAAGAGTTGGTTAAACAAATATGAATTTATCTCATTATGCACATCTTCATAAAAAATTCCTTTGTCACAAACACTTTCCTGATCTGATTCATTGTTGCAAAGGACTTCATCAATGGCATTAGTTTCCATATGATCAACTAATGTTTCCATATTACCAGCAACACATATAGTTTCAGATTCATAACTATAATTCTCTTCCATGTCATTTAGGACGACCAAAAAGAACCAATATTCAGAGTCACTTACCACTTTATCAAATGAATTTTCAACATTCAAATCTAAAAACTCATGATTTGAAGACTTCTCAAGGTCACTAAAACATCCCATGGATATTGAGATGGATTCTTGATCAACACGATCAAAACAATGCTCATTTAAATCAACCATTGGTGAGCAAGCACTATCAAACATTTTTACATCAATGTCATCCTCACGTATGATAAATGACTCCATTTCAACCTTAGTCAAATCATTTGGGGCAGCAAAGTGATAGTCGTTATAATCAACTTCTTGTGCAAGTAGAGCATAAGGAGACTCAATACTTCCACATTCTCCTTGAGTAAAATTATCAATATTATCCAAATTACCATCACACTCATATGACACAAATGATTTTGAATCAAACTTATTCAAGTCACAGTAAAAAAAAGGACAACAAACGTCTTGATTCAATTCATGAGATGAAAATACACATGGAGGATCAATGGCATCATAATCAAGACTTTGAACATTTGTACACACATAATGATCTTCACTTAATTTCTCTTCATATTAAAATAATTGCACCATCTCACCAACTCCAATACCCTTGCTCATTTCACTTGCACCACTATCAACATGAGGCTACCCTCAAATTTCTGGATATACAATTCCTTTAGTTTTAACAAGCCTTCTTGTCTCTTGATCAATAGACGCTTGGATATGTGCTAGTGAGTCAAGGATATTTGCACGCTACTGATCAATGGTCTAAGACTCAACTTGATCTCTATCAATGGATATCATTTGATGAGGGCCAACTAACATACATTCACTAATGTGATATTTACCTTTATGTTCATTTCTTGGTTGCTCTACACATGGATCAAGAATTTCTGCAGTATCAACACAATCTGAAACTTTAAATTCATATGAATCAACAAGCTCTATAATATCATCCATGGGTAATAATGTTGACTCAAGATCCATATATTTTCCACAATGTACTACTTGATCAGTCCAAACTAAATCCCCTATTTCATCATCATATACATCATCATCCTCTTCATGTATCAAAAACATTTCCATTTGTACGCATAAGAACATTCATCAACATGTTTATCATATTTAGCATTATACTCATGATCAAAAAATTGAACACACATATGCTTATCTTCAATTAATTCATCATTCACAGAATTGACATGCTCCATTGATGACAAACCCCAATTACATTCCAAGTATGCATCAAATGGGATTCAATCATTCACTTGGAGGCAAGTGACTTCATAAATATTAATATCGTTGCATTCTTTATGTGAAGAAAGTACCTCTAGATCATACTTATAGGAGCATTGATAATCATCATAAGAATAATCAAGTCAGTCGTCATTATAATCCCCATCACAAGAAGACTCATCACCATGCTCAAATTTTGCAGAACGAGTGCTTGAAATTTTATCTTCAATATCTTGATCACTTATTTGTGATGAGATTTCATCAACATTAGCATTATTTTCACTAATAAAAACATGACATGGAATGACATCTTGCATCTATTCTACTTCTTCATTACCCAAGATATTGCAAGAAAAAATTTCATGCATATCTATTTTTTCATCATACCATATATCTTCATCTTCATCATTGTTGTACGGATCTGCACATGTGTCGATTGTGAGTTGATTACAATCAACATCCTCATTCATACTACACATATCTTCATTTTCTGATACACTATTTTCATTCTTGTGTATCATGTTCTGATTTTCCTCAATAAGACAACTGCTATCTTCATTTTAAGACACCACATTTTTTTCATAAGTATGTTGGGCTCCTTCAAGAATATTTATCCAATCAAGTACCTGGTCCAAGTTATGGGGCTTCAATTCCTTAGGAAAAATACTCAACCCAGATTCATAGATTTCACAAAATAAATCAATGCACATAGAATCCTTAGGTCTGAAATTTGTGGGAACCTTCAATAAAGCATCCAAAAACCTTGAGAATAAATCATGTGGTGATTCTCCTTTATGTCTTTTCATTTCAGACAATCCTTGACAAAAATATGTTTGACCAACATTGCTCAAATTTTGTTGACATTCAACATGGAGCTCACTATGATTTGCAGATTGTGATGATGGAGAGATCAAAATAGAAAAAGAAGTATCATCCTAACAAGCATTTCTATTATCTGATCCATGAGTCCTATTTGCATGAGGTGTACTAGGAGGACCAACACTCACAACCTTGTGTCCTTTCATCATTGAATATCTCAAATTCTTCTCAATATCTATAGCAATTTGATATGCTTGGTGTAGGGTTGTGGGCTCCTTGTCTCTTAATAGGTAACTCATCTTTTTATCAAATACACCTAAGTACACGACCAAACATTCAACATAATTTGGCCTTATGCTTGTAGAGATTTCTCATATTATCTTTAAAAATCTGAGATTAAAAGAGGGGACTAACTCATCTTGTCCTTTCTCCATGTTCGTGAACTTTTTTCTTATAAAGACTGGATCAATCCTTTCACCAAACTGCTCCATGAACACCAATTTGAACTCCTCCTAGGAATATATAGAGGATGACAGTAAATAAGAGAACCAATCTCTTGCATCTCCTCTTAAGGACTAAACAAATAGCCTCATGATTACATCCTCGTGATCCACCTCATAGTCATCCATCACATTATTGAATTCTTGTAGATGTTTATTTGTTGATTCAGACTTATCACCAATGAATCTTGGTAATTTATCTCTTACTTTAGCTAGAATGACATTTGGGTAACCATTAATTCTAGTGAAATTGATGGATCTATACCTCTTAGTGCTGAAATTTCTTTGACAACTTGGTTGGGAATGATCACAAATCATGGTTTCACCAAGAACCATACTAGGATGCATGTATTGATGCATCTTGACATACCTCTTTCAAAACTCTAAATATCAAATCTATAGTTGATCATTCATTGCCCTATTTCTAGCTTTCATCATGATCTTATAATATCATAATGCATAATTCAAATGCCTCTACACCCAAGATCTATTTAGTGGGAAGATTTAAAAAAACAAGCATACTTTCAACATAATACATAGGCTGCAAATTATAATTCAAAAGTATGCAAACTCAATTTTACTATTCTTTCCCTTTCTTAGTGCTATTTTACCTAATAGGGAATCAAATTTCTTTTCAATAATTTCAAATATGGTTTTCGTACAAAAGTTTCTTGAAAACCAAAAGTGAAGAATACTTGGAAATGTTGTAGCTACTACAAATTCTTCTTCCTGACTAGAAATATTTGTAGATCTGTCACTTTCTTCACATCTT
Organism: Sequoia sempervirens; assembly: GCA_007258455.2. Lineage (NCBI taxonomy): Eukaryota > Viridiplantae > Streptophyta > Pinopsida > Cupressales > Cupressaceae > Sequoia > Sequoia sempervirens. The sequence continues at coordinate 326,062,004 of VDFB02000015.1, read as the reverse complement.
CATCAAGTTCTTTTGACAGAGTCGCCACCTCTCTTCTTAGAGGACTGAACTTCAAGTAGTATGAAGCTCTTTCACATGTAAATTTCCTTCTGAGTTCCTTTCACCAGTAGAGCATTCGAGATCATGAAACTTTCAGGTTCATTGCAACAATTTATTTTCTCCAAGTTTGAATTCCTTCAATATTTAAACCAAATATTTAGATTAACAAATAATTTGACTCTATGAATTATCAGTCTACACTTGGAGATTCAAATTTCTCCCCAGTAGAGTCACCGATCTGTTGGTGTTTTTTCTAGCTAGACCTAGAAATCCTCTAAAGGGAAGCCAACCCTTATGCTCAAGAAAATTCAAATCTAGTGGCCAACAAATGAGTAAGGATTTAGAGGCCCTTACTCCTACTCTTTAGGCTTTGTGGGACCAAGGAGGGTGTTCCTTCTTGTGTTCATTTAATATTTTCATTCCTCAAGAACACAATATCATTCCTCAAGAACACTTCAACATAGATCTGTTCCTACCCAATGCAGAAAGATACTATTTACTGAAGGCTTGATAAAACTTTAAGCAAATAACTACCTAATGCTAGGAAGTGAATGATACTTTACAACCCATAGATCATAATTGGAAGATTTAATGATTTATATTTTTCTTCTCATTTTGAATCCCCAATCTGGAGTATTATCAACTGAATTGTTTCATTATTGTCCACAAGTGGACCGGTGCTTCGTCAATTGGGAAAATGGAGTCGAATATGCAACAACCAGTAATATATCAGCTACTTAATTCAGAAACATGTGGACTATTATCATAATTCTTTGCAATATGAGAAATCACTATACCTGAAACACAAATTCTTATTAAATCCTAGATGCAACTCTTTACAAATTTGTGACTCCCCTCAAGCATTTAATTAACTCTTTGAGCTAAAGGCAAAAAAAAGCCATACATTCAACTGAACCATTGAAGATAAATGAAAAGAACCTTGATATTTTCATTTATAATTTGCAAAAGAGGATACAAAGGAGAGTATTGTCTCAAAACTAAAATTTGCTTCAACATTAGTAATTTTTATAAAACTAATTTAAGACTGTCACATATAACCCCTAACCAGGACAATGTTTGTTCCATTTATTTACATCCTTTATAGTATGCTTCAAATTTGAGCTAATGTTTACCCAGACCTCCAGAGACTTCAAAATTGAATCCTCCAAATGAGAAAGAAAAGAGAATAAAAAGAAAGAGAAGCAACCCTCAAAATAAATCTGCAAAAGACACTTGGCAATATTATTCTCCGTTGATCAACAATTGGAAATAATCTGGAATCTTCTTCTTTCCCTCCTTATTTGCAACAAAAATGTCTCCTTCTTATGAAAATCCTTCACCATTTTTACCCCATAGTTGAAAGAAACATCTGCTCCCGTGAAAATAATTCACACTGCTCTTGCTTCTACACTTTGTAATTTCACTTTCACCCATGTTTAAAATATCAATGAAAACATTGATTTACTAAGTGGGCATCAAAATCATTCTCCAATATTTTCACTTTTACCATACATTTAAAACATTACACTTAAACGGTGAAAATATTATCAGGAAGAAAAAATTTACCCATGCTCCATTATTCATTTTCACATTTTACAATTACTTTATTTTGAATAGTGAAACCCCACGTTATTTCACTTATCTCATTAGGAAACATTTAAATTTTAAAATGTTTTTCCTTCACAATTTTAACAGGCATTTGATCTTGAAATATTTATCAATTAAAAAGTGAGGGTTGTTAAAATTATGTCGGGCCTTTTAATGGAGCCTTTTAACTTTTCCTTCCACCATGCATTACACTTTCACCTCACATTTAAAATTTTTCTTTTTACAAGTCCCCAATCTCCTTCACCAGACAACTTTTACTATTTTCTTATTTTAAAAGTGGAAGCTTATAAAATGTCTATTGGGATTTAAAATAAAATTTTAGGCATAGCCCCCTTTGAAATTTCCGTGTAGGCCCCACAAACTCTCTCCAACAAGCACATCACCCATCGCTAGTAAGCAAAGAGAATAGAGAAAGCAATGAGTGATGAGCGATGGGAATGAAGCAACATCACACGTCAGAGTAGGATAATGGAAACAACATCCCGTGATGGGTGATGGGAATGTTAGGGTTTGAACCATCCGCTGAAACTCTTTCACTGTAAAATTTCCTCAAACAATTTGATACATTTTCATTGCCCGTTTAAATTGCACCCTTCCTTCTGCAAAAATGTGTGACCATGTATGTTGGTTTGTGATGGAGATCAATGGTTCTTTGTGAGTCAAATGAAGATCATCGCACAAAGAACAAGGTTACAAGTGCTCGAGGGGAAAGAAAACCATTCCTTGAGCATGTCAAATGTTGAATGAGCCAAAATAAGAGAGGCTGTTTGGAGTGCAGGTTGCATGGTATCTCTGTAAAAATTTCCTTGAAATATCATCAAGAAGCCTTCAAACCCTGCATGGTGATTTCCCCATCTCCTATGCAAGCACTCCTAAATCTTTCACAACCTTTAATTGTATTTTCTTCTTCTGTTAGCACTTCAATTGCAATGTCAAATGGGCCATTTTTAGCCAGCACTATCCATGCCCCATTATCATAAAAAATGTCCAAATCTCTATGCCAATACATTCATTCACTAGATGCAGCCTCAATTCTCCTCTATGCATTTCCAAACCTTGAGCCATGACCTCACCAATTACAATGCAATTGTCTTCTAGTCTATGCGTCGATGCTATATACTTCCCATCACAAGCCATTTGGTGTGTTCAAGCCCAATACACATAAAACCTAAATAGGCTACCAAAATAAAATTCCCTTAAATAACCCTGATATGTTTCAAGGTAGGCCCAAACTATTCTTTGCAGAGTAAACATATACTAGATTTTCCCTCTTCAACAAGCTCGATGGTGCCATGTTCATAGAAGACATTTCCTTTTCAATATCATGTAGCTATTCAAACTACTTAGTGAGATTAAAATGGTCTTGTGACCTTATCCCATAGTGGCTCAAGCCTCCTCCTATTGCAAATAGCTACGTAGTTCCTGTTGATGGCAATTTTGGCACCACAACAATGCAAGCAAAATATTGCTATTCTGCTTCTCCTAAAAGAGAAAGGAAACACATGGATGCCTTAGCTCCCAAGGTCTTTGTAGTTGGGTCTCAACTATGTTGATGTTACTCAGTGGTCAATGCAACAGTAATATTCAAGGGGCCTGCTAGTGTTTAGCTTCTAGATTGTTCTATGATCAAGCATGCAATAAAACCTACTCTAACAAGGGTTTTTAAAGAAATATAAAAAGATAAGTCAGAGTTTTGAAACAGAAAAGAACAATAGTTCATCCAACCTTAACTAGACTTATTAACTTCAAGGAATTTGTAAACCAAAGCTGTAGAACAAAGTAAACTTGTGATTGACACACAACCTTTTTCATTCATAGTGCTACTTCGCATAACAAATTTTTTTAGCTACCATTTAAATAAAACACAAATAACATTTCATTCCTTGGAGAGTTCACAAATCAAATGATCAATTAAGAAAAATATCATTCAGGAACACAACATGAAGTAGATTAAACTCTGATTGCTTCTACTGTCGATAAAATAGATAAGCAATATTTACAAAGCTGGCACAATCTCTAGTGTACAGAGAATATGAGGCTCCAGATTGTTTCCAACTACACTAAGAGAACTTAGAAAATACATTATAGCCTATACTGAAATCTAACTGCTAACCAAGAAGACAAAAGAAGCTCTTATTACTAAGAATCAAGATGCAACTCTATCTCCTTCTGTTAACTGACTAACTCCTAACAATTCTTAGTCTAAAAGTTCTCTAATCCTAGAAGTTCTAATCTAGAAGTGCTAACAATAAAAGTTCTATATCTACCACTTTCTAACCTTTACAAAGAGGCAATAATTCCTTATATACAAAATGTACCAACATGAATGTGCTATCCCCTACATAGGGTTTACAAAATATCTACAGACTGTAGGAGAGTCGACTCTTAGATCTTTCTAAGGAAAGTCAAAACTGCATTCAAAGCGGAGCCTCGCTGTCTAGGTTGGTGATGGATTGAGCTTAGGAGAAGCCTCTTGATCTTTTTTTGCAGCTGCAACATTTATTCTTTGTCTTCGTGTCCACCTTGAACTCCACCAGGGTCGCCTTGAATGCTCCAGGGCACCTTACCATTAACTCTGATCAACCTCCGTCGGTGGTCACTACAACTGTCCCTATGAGTCACAACTTCTTCTTTTCGGCTTCCTTTCTGTTATGGACTTCTCTGTACGTTGACCATCTTTTGGAAACACCATCAGGCCCTCTTACAGATTTGAACACCATTGTCCGAACATATTCATCCCTTAGTGATCTTAGAAGGAAACCATCTTGCCTTCATTCTATTAGTCTTCTCCACAAGGGTGATCAATTTGTCAATGGCCCTTCTTGGTTCTCTCTGATTGGACGATCGCATGCCACGCTAGATTCTCAAGCAGTCAAGAGCAGACCACCTTAAATCGCATGTTGGTGAGACACCATTGGTGTCTCCCTGATGTGATTTCATCCTATAATAGTTATCAGCATAGCATGGGTCATTCGGTGAAATGTTTCAGTGGGCTACAGAAGTCACATCGAGCTCACAAAACCTATCAGTAAGACTGCATGCTCTTGGAAAGACATCTTGGCGAACCTTAGGATCCCATGGTGATTTCATTTTCATGTCGAAAAGAGTTTCAAAAAACTCCTTTTCATTCTTGCCGAGCCTACTTTGCATCGGGAAAACCCTATTGGGTTGGCAGGACGTCATGCCGAGCTTTTGTTTTCTGTCGGGGAGACCTCATGGTTTCAGGGAGACCTTATCCTGAATCCCCTTTCTTCTTATCGAGCCCTCCCTTGTCTGTCTTCGGCATGAATTTTGATCATCGTGAGACCTCTCACCGCATTCATTTCCCTTCGCCGAATTCTGGTATCGCCAAGACCTTCTCAGGTGGGCAGGACATCCTACCGATCCCATTGCATTCATTCTGAGTCTCCTCGATTTAGAGCCTTTTGGTGTGACTTTTGATCTTTGGCAATACATCTTGCCGAGAATGTTATCTTTTGGCGATCTCCTATCATTTCGGGGAGACACTTTGTGGTCGCCGAGACCTTTTAGCGATCTTAGATCACTATGCCGATGGAACTTTTGTCACGGGGACCTCATGGCAAAGTCTTCCTTACCTCCCAGTGGGCCCATTCTGTATGTCGGGGTAACTTTGATGTTTCGGGGATACCTTATGGAAAACTCCCCTCTTTCGCTGAACTCTGCTGTCACTAAGACCCCTCTTGTGGTCATATCGACATGCTTTCCTTCTCTCTACTGGTTTCGCCATAACATTCCCTTGTCAGGGAGATGTCCTATAGATACATTATGCTTCACCGAGGGATCTCCATAAGCACATCTTTTGTCGCCGTGACAACCTGATTCTCTTATCGATGAAACAATATGTCAGTGAGACTTTATGGGTTGGCAAGACTGCCAGACCTCACCCCGATAGACTTCCTCTTGTGCTTTGTCGGTGTGACTTGAAGATTTCGCCGAGACTTCTTAGCAAAGAAGATGACTCCTGCCAAAGCATTTGCTCATTATGCGGTAGTCAATGAGACGTTAGGAAGTCGCCAAGACTTCTCCCCGGAGGAAATCTCCTGCCGAAGTGTTAGCCCGATGTTGCTAGTCGGTGAGACCTTGTGAATTCGTTGAGACTTCTTAGCGGGGAGAAAACCTTATGCCGATAGGAAACTCTTAGTCACCAAGACGATGAATGATGTCTTGGCAATTAATGCCTGCATATGATTTCTGATCGTTGGGACATCACCAGGGTCCTGCTGACTTTGCCTTAGCTAATTTTTCATGACCAACTGGATTGAAGAATGCACCCCAACTGAGCTCCCTTGACAAATATCATCCTGTATCTGATTTAACCCTGCATTCAACAAAGGAAACCATAGTAAAGATCACACAAACATAAGTTAATTAAACAAAATCATCATTAAAATGAATCCTATGTCAGTAGGGTACCATTTAAAACTTTGAACAAAATGATCATACAAAGAGTTCGGGTTTCAGGCCGACCCACGGAACCCAAGCTAGGGAGGAATTTTGGAGAATTCTGAGCCAGCTGATTCTAGTGGAATAAACATGAAAACACCTAGCAGACAGTTAATCCGATCATTATCAATCAAGGAACAACATGTGAGATCTTCAAAATAGCATCAATTAATAGTCAAATGCATCATCACTTATTAACTAGTCCTACTACTCCATACTTATTCACATTTCATCAAATTCCAGGGAAATCCATGTGGGACAGATTTCTGCGAAGGAGAAGACATTCCGACAAAATCAAAAAAAATAGGGAACAATGGATTTCAGGAAAATCCAGAGGAGAAAGAAATCCGCGAAGAAGGTATATCTCCTCGGAGGCCCCGGGGATTTCGGGAAAATCCGGTCCACGCGAAATTCCGCGAAGACCAAAAATCTCCGAACAACAACGTTCGGCCGAAGCTCGAGCGAGATCTGAGAAAATTTGGGGGAGAAAGAAATCCGCAAAAATTCGGTCCACGCAGATTTCTGCAAAGAACGAAAATCTGCAAACCCACAATGCTCAGCCAGAGTTCAAGCGAGATCCGGGAAAATTCGGATGGGGTGGAAAATCAAAAACTCAGGAGAAAACCTAAATTCCAACTGAGGTAGAACCAAACTTGAACCGAAAATACACCGCCCTCCTTAAAGCTGGCGGAGGCGAAAATAAGTCAGGATGGGGATGAGAGACAAAATGGATAAAGCGGAATCGGGACCGGAACCAAACCTGAACCAGAAACTTTTTCAAGTTTCGGGTTCAAATTCCATTTCAGACCCGCCTTCAACATCATCCGAAAAGAGAAAGAAAGGACAAGGAAAAGAAAGAGAGAAAGAAGGGAAAACCCCACAACGAAACAAAGAAGAAAAGGAAAACGAAAGAAAGAAACACACGAAATCAGGATCAGAACGGAACCCGAACTAGAAACTTGAAAAAGTTTCAAAAAAGTTTCAAGGTTCGGTTCCCGTTCTGGTTCCGAGTCCGCCGAACACAAAAAGAAAAAAGGTGCGCTAGGCCGAAAACACCCAAGGCACAGGAGACAAAAACCAACAAAGACCAACGAAGAGAGAAAAGGTGGGGTCGGACCCAGGATGAGACCCAAAGCAAGTTCAACACCCCGAATCGGACCGGTACCTGACTCCGCGAAAGAACAAAGGAAGAAGACAAAGAACAGTCAGAACCAGAACTGGGAACGAAACAAGACCAGAACCTGGAAGGAATTTCCAAGTTCGGTATTGGTTTCGGTTCCGCCTCTGACAGAACTCCAAAAAAAAGAAAATGCCTAAGGTAGAAAACCAAAAGCCAAAAGGGAAAAGACAAAGGGGGACCCATTTTGTTCTAGAATAAAATGGGGTGGTTATGCAAGGCATAACATAGTTACCATACTACCAAACACACTTGGCTCCATTTCCCTCTTGTTTGATGAAGCCTTCCAATACCATGAACTCACAATTCTTACATGGACATCTCAAATTGTTGAGGCAATATGAGTTTTGCAACAACTATTATGTTTTCCTTCCACAAGAAGTACTTTAGCTAAAATAGGTTCTCCATTGGTGGCAAGGATTGAAGGGCTAAAAGACTTATGCTTGTTTCAATAAGAAAGCAACATACTGGGCATCAAAACTCACGAGCTTTTGCATTTCTTATACTTATCAAGAAGGGGAGTTGCCACCCAAATATTTAACTCACATTAATTTTTGGTGATGTAACAGTGAATGTATTTTCCTTGTTTTGGATATGCTATGCTAGCATATGCCCTCATAACACTAGGGAGTGTGAATTCATCTGGTTTGATACCTGTAAACTACATTTAATAGAAAAGTCTTAGAGCCTCCATGAAAAAACTACTCTACATAAATTCAACTTCAATTTATTTTAGATTGCTTCCTTATCTCTTGAACTGTTAGTTTCCTCTGCCACTCTAATAAAGTCATCAACTAAAAGTCTTTAGGAGGTTCACCTGTTACCCTTCACTTTGGCACTCTTTATCAAAATGTAAATCAACAACTTTACATTGTTTCTTAAATCATCACTCCATGGGAAAACAACACTAGATTGGACCTATATGTCAAAACAGTCCCACCATTTACAAGTCCATTGATAAGGACAATTTAGACTGAAGCATTCCATCAAACCATTTTACAATGGTCGACACAGGTTCACATAAAACTATTTTGCTGCTTTTATGCCTCCCATGTGTTTCCACATTTTGTATACATGTCACATTTTACTAAGATACTTTGTTAAGCAGTTTAAGCACCTTCAGACATTTTGTCAAATGTTTGATTAAAACATTCCAACTTCATAACCGTGTAAAGCTTGTCGGGTCCCCATGTGAGATCGTTTCGTTTTCAAACAAGTTTCATGCTAAACTAACTGGAAACAACCTCTAAATGTTTCTGACATGAAAAAATGAGGTGGTTTGTTGCTAAAAATTGCTTTCAAGCATTTTTGAATAGTGAGCCAAACAGGTCAACTGGCCTTTGGAATCACCTTGGGAAACTAATCAAATGACCTCTTGGAGCTATAAAATGCACAAGCATGTAGAAATTTGACCTAAGAATGGAATGCAACAAACGACTTGACAAAACAGGTCACAAGGTGAAAGTTATTCAATTGCAAAGTTGCTCAGTCAGACTTTTCTACAATTGTATCTATTCAAGACCAATTAAAACTCACCTAGTCACCTTCTTGAAAAAATATCAAATAAAATCTTGGCAAGCTTCCACTGGAAACATTAGATCATTTAGGTACACTAAGCATGTGTGCAAGAGGGATTTCATTCAATAATCAATATTCTCAAGATATTAGGGGTCAAAGTTGACCACCTTGAAAATTTCTAGAAATGCAGATGTAAAATCAACACAAATTGCATTTGCTTTTGATCTCTAAAAAATAACAAATCATATCATGAAGCTCTTAAATCTGACAGGGGAGCATATGAATGCAGGGAGAATGGAGAGAAACAATCCCTTCATCATGACAATCATCCAGTTGTGAAATACATAGGAGGCCACTTCGCAAAACAGAGAGTTTGCCAACAATATAAAAGTGCCCAAACCCTCCAGCTTCGCTTTTCAAAACAATGTCAAAACTCATCATGGGAAGTGAAAAATTTACATGCACGTTCACATATGTCACATGAGTGTTTCCACAAAGGGGTTTTGCACAAAAATCAAGTGGCTCTAAATTATGACCCTCTATAGTCGGCCACTTGGGCAGATTTTTCAAGTGCACTTTTGAGGGTGCAAAGGAAAATTTTTCAATATGGGCATTTCAAATTTGGAAGATTTGATAGTGCCATGAGGATATTTTATCCAAAACCCCTTAAAAATATTCTCTTCTCCTCTTCAATTAGGCTTCTTCATTTTCGCTCTTGTGATGCCACAACTGCATAGCTATAGGGTGATCTCATGCTCTGACTCACAAAACTCCATTCGCTATAGCAAAATAGGGAAAAATAAGCATAAACTTAAAAGTCCTTATAATGAAAGATGAATCGATTTTGATGTTTTTAATACCTTATTTGTGTGTGAGTAGTCCACAGGTGTTTGAAATGGGTTGACATTAGGCGAGCCATGAGGATGTATCTCCTTTTCTCCCAACACCTTTGTCAAGTAGCAAAACTATCTGTCTGCTCCCATCATCTATATTGCTTTTAATTGTCTTTGGATTTGTTCATATTTATAATCCAATTATGAAAATATTCTGAATGAAAAACTCTTTTGTCGCCATGGGCTTCGGTTTAAGATAACTCAATAAGGATGTTGTAGATTTTTTTTAGGGTTTGCAATTCAGTCTTCTTTCCATTTGGTGGAAAAACAATATGGTCTCTCTACATTCTTTCAAAAATTTATTTTTGATCTTTCTACACTTTTTCTATCTAGTTAGACATTTAGTTCATGGTATAACTGGAGTAGTCCCATTACATGGGTCAAAGTGCATGTTGTGCTATTCAAAGGAGACTAATAGGGGCTACTCTCCATCAGTGTATTTTGTAAAGTTGAGAGTTGATTTGGTTGAATTTGTAAATTTAGATTGTAATAGATACTAAAACTTTGAAGTCTGCCTATCAATACTATTTTCAGGCTGTAGTTCGCCAAATTGGAGAAGTGAAAGGTGTATAACAATGAGGAAGAGTTTGGAGGAGCCAATAATCCTTGTTGATAGTTAGGGTTTGCAAAGCAGTCTATGGGTTAGAGTAAAAAATAAATTTTTAGATTCTCTTATATTGGATGTATCATGTAAGTATTTTTTGGTTTTGTAGTGTATATATTTTTGATATTGTATATCTAGGATTACTGTTTCATTTCTAAAATTCCTTTTATTTCTTGTTTTTATCTATAAAGATCATGAGGAAAAATCTCCCAGTTCATAGGAAGCTTCATTTGTGTACCATAGAGCCATTTGAAACTTGAAAGCAAAAGATTTTCTCTGGGTAAAATATATTTTTTGTTAAGTTTAATTTTCATCAATGAGTAGCTAATATATAGGTTAAGAGAGCAAAAAATTGATGCAATGATTTCTAACAATAGTGCTTTACCAGTTATATAGTTGTATTTTCTTTAAAGTTTTGCTATATTTAGGAGTATGCTTTAGTTATATATGTCAGCCACTATTTTAAATGTATCTCTCACAATTTTGTTTTGTTTTTTGTCAGATCAAAACAAAATTAAGAATTCTTAATATATGGGGAAAATGCATAAAGATTTTGGATGATTAAGGAAAATACGTGTTTAATTAGAAAAAGAGGAAGTGTAATATTCTTCAATAAATGATGTAAAATAGTCAGTGAGGTTTTGCTTTGCCAGTGAGGCAGTTGTCATTGAGACATTGAATGTAACCAGTGAGGTTTTGATTTGCCAATGAGGCTTAATGAAGTAAATTTTTAGAGTGGTTTTTTCTCCACTCATAAATACTGTGTTGTGGCTCCTATTGATTTTTGATTTGTTTGTGTTTGATCAATCATATTTGTTCAAGCATTTTATTCTTCATTTCATGGTGCTTCTCCCAACATTTGAATATGTATGATACTTGAAGTTTATATGCATAAATTTGTGAGGATTAATTAAGTTAGATTTGATTTTTAATTTGAATCATTGATTCACCCATACAAATGACTAAACCATGACTAAATAAATGACTATCATGACTAAATAAATGACTACCATGACTAAAATAAATGACTACAATGACTAAATAAATGAATAGAATTACTAAAATAAATGACTACCATGACTAAATAAATGACTACCATGACTAAATAAATGAATGTCATGACTAAATAAATAACTACCATGAATAAATAAACACTACCAAGACTAAATAAATGACTACCATGACTAAATAAATGACCAGTTAACAACAATCAATGACTAAATTAACGACTAAATATACAAACAAATTGATCAATCAAAGCAACCAATAAATGACTAAAATTGGTTTAGTCATGAATTTGGTCGTGTTATAAATGACTAGAAATAAACTACTAATGATCATGTGACCAAGCTAATGATGATGTGACTAATTTTTTAGTAGTTCTTTTGGTCATTTATTGATATTTTTGTATTAGTTCACTTGCGTGTGTGTGTGTGAGCACATACCAACCATGAGTGTATGTGACTCACCTTCTAGGACTTCTCACCCAACAAACAACCAAGAGTTTCATTGCCTTAGAGTGAGTGCATTTTTGGAAAAACAACTTAGATCTGATCCACACCGTGTTGGACAAACGATTGAGGCTTGATCCACATTTTCTTATTTTCACTTATTTTGTTTTTTCTCTTATTATTGACATTATATGTTCATGTATCTAGTTTTTCTGCATATTATACACCTTGTGCATCTCCTTTTGTGCTTATGTCAGTTTGACTTAGGATTTTGGATCCTAGGGGCTTGACCACCTCTTCGATCTCTATTATCCTAGACCATCTGCATTGGTACGATAAGACCCCTCTTGAATGACTAATTTAGTGTGAGTTTGAAGCAAGTTCATCTTCTCACTAAAGTGGGGGATAAATGTAGTGTCAAAAAATGTCATCATGTACATTTTTACACTTAATTAAATGGGAATAATTAATGATAAATTGGACTTAGTGTAGCCTTGATCTAGTGTTGTGTGGTGTTTTACACATCCACATTAGGTCTTGGGCTCTTTCTAAGCTAAATTTACTTATCTTCGCCTTAATTTAATGTTGTAAAATGTATTTATTTACACTTTCACATTAAATTTAGGAGGCTTGTATATTAAGTGGACCTAATCTAGTGTTCTAATATGTTTTAGACATTCACATGGGACTTAGGGCCCTTCTAAGCTAAATAGACCCATTTTTTCCTTAATTTAATGTTGTAAAGTGCATTATTTTACACTTTCAAATTAGATTTTGGACCCTATTGCATTTATGACCTTTATATCATTATCAATATGCCCCTATGACCCTATATTATGCATCCCAATGCATATTTTAATTAAAAACCTGGCAATATCAACATATAAACTTAATTTACACATTCCCCTACACTTTACACTTTAGCTGGAAAAATAGCCCTTGTGTGACCCATTCACCACTTTGGGTGAATGAGTCCCATCTAGGTTGGACTCATTCACCCAACTTGGCAAATGAGTCCCATTTGGCCTATTCTCAAGGTTTGAGCGGGAAAAATTGGGTTTTAAGTTCAAATTTCTTTTATGTCATCCTTTGGGATCAAATTAATGGTCATTTGAGTGCATTTCCTATATAAAAAAGCTTTCAAATCATTATTTCATATAATCCTACATGATATCAAGACAAGCAAGCAGGAGTTAAGCATTCCAAGTCTTCACAAGGTCATTAGGATAGCTTTCAAAATCAATTTTAAGGCATTCAAAGGCATAATTCTTCATCAATTGTTGCAACAATTCAAGATCCATCATCATGTCAAGCATATCAAGCATCACGCATGTTATTGAGCTGGTGTTATGATGTAGCATTGAAGATCCAAGATCAAGCATTGTTCTACTCCTATTGTCAAGATCAAGATCTACATCCTTCATGACCATTTCAAGTCAAGTTACAAATTTATAAGACATCATTTACAAGGAATCATTCAAGTTATTGTTGTCCATGATTCAAGTTCTTTGTTTCATGTTTCATACCTTAATTTCATTGTCTCATCATTTGGTTTAATTACCTAAAGGAGTTTGACCAAGGAAAACCCCTATTCCCTAACAATCAACACTTTCTCTCTCTCTCCCTCTCTCTTTGTGTGATTGCAGATCTAGGTGTTTTGAAGAATTGAAGATAATTGAGGATTAAGTTGCAAGCTTGTTGGAGTTTTCACCCTCTTTGCAAGGTCATAATTTTCATTAAAAGGTCATCTACAACCTTGAAATCAGAGTTTCAGATCCATAAACTTGGAGAAGTAGATTGAGTAGACTGAGAGGTGTAGATCAGAACTTTGAAGTTCTAGAAAATACAAACTAGACTCATTCACCACAAGTGACGAATGAGTCCCACTACAAGTTTTTTTTAGAGATCTTTGTAGATTTAGATACCGTTTTGTACAAAACATGCTCTTGTGCAGAAATCCAGAACTATGACTAATTCACCCAGAATGACAAATGAGTCCCAGTAGGTCAAAATTTCAAGATTTGTAAAATTTCCTTTCTCCATTCAAGTCTCTACAAGTTTCCAGGAGCACACATTCTGTTTTGTAACTTTTTTTATTTCGTTTCATACACTTTTCTAGGTCATTTTGTAGGTCATTGCATCAAACTAGGGTTTAGTGTTGCATCTTATATTGCATTAGTATTTCCAAGTTCTTACTTGGTGTTGAACCCCTCTTGTAATCTGAAATCATATCCTAGGACAATCCCTTAGAAAAATCTCTTACCTTTATTCCACTCTTGGGTTGAGATCTCTAGGGAATCCTTGAATGTTAGTTGGAGAAAAGTGATGTTCCATGTCTTAAACCATAAAGCAACCATTTTTCAACTAAAAAAGTTCTCTTCATCTCTTTGGATATAACATTTTCTTCCAAACACTAAAGTATTTGATAGTAGGAATCCTTCCATACCATAGTTAATAAGGATTCTTTGTGTTGTTTGCTCTTACTTGCACTCTATTAAGTATGTAAAATGTAGTATGAATTTATTCTGTCTAGTAAAATTCTGATAGATTTTCTTATTTCATCATTTTTCTTGCAACTTCTTGAATAGTCCTATTCTTTCTTTCAACCACTCCATTATGCTGAGGAGTCCTAGGGGTAGATAAATTCCTCTTTATTCCTTATCTTCACAAAATATATTAAAATCATTGGAGGTGAACTCTCCACCTTTTCCAGATCTCAAACATGTGACTTTCATATCCATTTTATTCTCAACCATAACTTTGAATGCTTTGAACTTATCTAGAGCTTTTGATTTTTCTTTGAGAAAAGTAACACATGTCATTCTAGAATAGCCATCAATCAATATCATTAAATACCTGTCACCTTGAAGACTTATTACTTTGATAGGACCAAAAATATGTATATCCACCAATTCCAATAGTCTAGTAGAAGATTTTTCATTGACTTTGAAAATTCTTCTTGCTTGATTTATAATTTGACACTCCTTATAGACAACATTGATAGGCTTTGTAATCTTTGCCAGATCTCTCACAACTTGGAATGAACTTATCCTCACTAGGATATCAAAATTGATGTGACAGATTCTTCTATGTCATAGACAAATCGCATTGATCTAGGTCATGAAACAATAATAATTAGCATCTTTGAGCTGATAGAAATTTCCATCTGTCCTTCCAACAACAATCATAGTTTCGAAGCCTTTTTTGACCTCACAAGGATCATCCTGAAACATAAGATTGTATCCCTTGCTACACATTTTTCCAACACTCAAAAGGTTATTCCTTAAACCCTTAACATAGTAGACATCATTAGTATTATGCTTTCCATCAAAATTGATTGAAACTTTTCCATATATCTTAGCAGATGTATCATCACCAAACTTAACTATTCCTCCTTCATATCTCTTGTCTAGCATGAAAAGCAGACACCAAAGTGCCTTTAGTTTTAGCACTTGCTTCTGAATCCCTTTCCTTCACAAATCTCTCAAAGTTAGCAAAATTAGTTTCATCTTTTAAATCCATGAACAAGCATTCATTATCAAATATACTTGCATCTTCTCTAACATAATAATTTTTCTTAATCATCTTACCTTTGTTCTCCCTATTTTTGTTATTCAAAGCTTTGTTTAGACATCTAGAAGCATAATGACCTATCTTTCCACAACTGAAACATTTGAAAGGAAACTTACCACTATACTTCCCAGTACCCTTTTTCATTCTTCTTACAAAGTTAGCTTCCACATAATCAAGATCCTCCTGATCTGATTCTACAGTCTTCTCTAATTTTATAGCCTTAAAAGCAATCCCAACTTTTGCACTAATCGTACCAAATTCTCTCATTCCAAAAGTAGTTAAAGAATCATAAAACTAATCTCTAGTATATTGATTCAAATTTTGTAATTCTTCAATAGCAAAAAAATTATGACTATAAGCTTTAGGAAGAGTTGTAAGTACCTTATTTAACACTTCTTTCAGTTCTCCACCAAGACCTTTGATACCATTGAAAACTTCATCCACCTTCTGCAAGTAGCTTGTAATGTTTTCATCTTCATACATTCGCGAGGTCTCAAACATGATCTTCAAATTCTGCATCTTAGCTTGCTTGATCTTATCATTTCCTTCATAAATGCTTTCTAACTTTACCCAAATTTCTCTATTAGTTTTCAGATTCATAACTTTCACTAATTTAGAATTAGCAAGACAAATTAAGAGAGCATACCTTGCTTTGCCATTATTTTCATAGGCCTTGACCTCATCATCAATGCTCAAAACATTTGCAAGAATAGTATATCCTTTCTCAATAGACTTACATATCTCAAATCCAAGAGAAACCAAAAAATCTTCCATCCTCGTCTTCTAGAATGCATAATATGATCCATAAAAAATAGGAACATATTTCTTATGCGCTATCCAAAATCTACCTCAATTGGTTAAGCTTTCTTCCAAGGAACCTTTCTATGATACCAATTGTTGAATGAACAAGTCAATTGAGAGGGGGCGAATTAGTTGTACCTTAAAACTTCAAAATCCTCACAAACATTCAAATTCACATTAGTTCAATTAACCCTTAATCTGTTAGAATGATTTTATCATGAAAGAAAATAATAGAAAATTGAAACACATCAACACCATGAAAAAAGGAACACCAGATTTATGTGGAAAACCCAAGATGGGAAAAACCATAGTGAGTATTAACTCACAATACAAAGTAATATCAACACTGAATACAATAGGGCTCATCGCTAGAATAGAAAATAAGATAGAGAAGAGTGTTACAATGAGAAATCCATCTCAAAGCAACAAAAAAATCCACCACAACATCACCAACACCTTTTTAGTCTTCCTAAAGAATTGTAGACACCTTCTGCTGACTGCATTGAGTAATATAACACATGAAAGCTCACACTACACTTGTCAAATTTGCACCCTACAACTCTACAATTCACATCACTTGCATCATAATCATCTATCTTATCATCCTTCAACAAATCAACACTTAAGGTCGGTTATGCACCCCAACCGTGTAAATTCAAATTAGCTCAGCATGAAAACATTCCTGTGATGGAAAGGAATGAAGGTAGACCACAACACACCTTATCTAGGACCTAAATCCACTCATACATGCCACACCATGCTTCCAAAAACGTTAAATCATCTTTGCAATTAGTGTAGGCACCCAAGGTTGGTTGAACCTATGTTAACACCATTAACACTTAAAAATGCACTTCCTCAAATCTAAAAATGACTTGCGAACACCACATAACACTTGAATATAATTTAGAATATTCCACAAACACCCTAGACACCAACATATTCCTTGGTAACAAATTTCATTTGAAGAATGTATGCACCCATTGCATACAAACGACTGTCAAATACTATAACTCAAGAAACTAACTTCCAAACCACCAAACCATAATCAAATTCATCTGAAGAAAGATACACACTATCATCACCCATACAGATCTGCAAGACCTGAAACCACTCTATGGAGAAATGCGAAGCAAGAACATTTATCCCAGACACCTTTGCAATACACATTTTACACACTAGTGAACACAACTTCCTCTAGAAAATGATCAAGCACACCAAATTTTGAATGCAACACCTCTGAATACCTCTAATCAACATATCAAAACTACACAAGCAAATATTCAACCTAGAAGAATTGTGGAGCACAACTAGAACACTACTCTTCAACACAGAACACACTACAACACTTGTTTCCTCGTTTTATTCAATTTTCTCAAAAGAACTTGGAAACCAAGCACAAGAAACATATCATCAACATCTTCAGTACTTCGTCATCACCACCAAGCCAACTACAACATAACAAATCAACCATACACCTATAAACAAAAGCTTATCAAATCAACACTAGAGGTCGATACTAGTAACTTACTAATGACAACACAATGCAACCAATCAAAGCATAATCAGAGACAACACCAACTCAATACCAACTACACATCCTTACAACCAACTCCTCATAAAGTTGACACCAATGACAACACCAAACATTGTTGACATCAATGAAAAAACCAACTACATATACTTAAAACACTTTTACCATTTGAAGTCACAGTATAAGTATTCTTTCTTCCATCATGAATTTGTTTCCTATCATATTTCCACGGTCTTCCTAATAGTAAATGACATGCATCCATGGGTATAATTTCACACAATACTTCATCATTATATGAACCTATATGGAATTTCATCAAACATTACCCATTCACAAGATCTTATGTTCATCCCAAATCCATGCTATCTTGTAGGGTTTTGAATGTTTCAGTCTCTTCAAATTCAACTTGGTTACCATATCCTCTAAAACTAAATTATCATTTCTACCACTATCAATGATAACTTTACATACCTTTCCTCTAGATTTACATATTGTCTTGATTTTTTTTTATTTGCAGTGGTTCCTCAGTTACATTTTCATGCATCAAAGCTCTCCTCATTACCAATGACTCACCTTTCTTTGGATTCCTGACTAAATTAGGGGATCTAATAGGTTCTTCTTTGACATAGGTTGTTCTTTTGGTATTTTCAATCCTCTTGTTGCTACTTCCCTGATGACATTCAAATTATCTATGCCCTTCACCTCCACACTTGAAATAGGTTCCTCTAAATGGTCTCTTCTTAGGTCTTCCTTCATCTCTCCTATATCTATTATTGTGGTAAGAATTATGACCTCCTCTATCATTGCAATAGAAATTTCTATCTTCTCTTCCTTTGTGGTATGAATTGTTGTCCTTATCTTCACTACGGTAGGGTTTTCCATCCTTTTCTTCTTGTTCAACTTTTCCTCTACCTTTAGTGCAAATTGGTATGGGGTGATCCCATAATACCGATTTACAATTTTTGGCCAAACTAGACATTGAACTAATTTTTTCTAATTAAATCTTCACTTTTGAGCACCTATAGCGGCTAAACCATGAGGAATTTGAAGATGATGCAAACTAGTGATTTGTGAATTTTTTTTTGTAGATTCTTAATATATTTTTTTCAAAATTTTTGGAATCAGATTGCACTTCTTTTTCCATCTCCTTCGAAAACTAGTTTTTTTTCAGTAAACACCATTTTTAAGGAGTAATGCTCACCATTTAGCACATAATTTTTTTTTGATGAAGGATAAAATTCTAATTTTTTCGAATTTAGATTTGTAACTATGGTATCTAGTGCTTCCAATTGGTTTCATATTGTTTTATTGATTTTTTTTCTTAATTAAGTTTTGAAGTCAAACCAATTACAATTCAGACATAGGCAGACTGTATAACACAACTTTTTTTGTATGTATTGAAATTCATTTTTTTTTTGGTTGGATCAAGGACTTCAATATTTGGTGCACTCATATTTTTAATTTTTTTTATAATATTCTATTTTTCCACATGTGCAGAACATAGAGCTTGATTTTTAGTGAAAAACCTACATTCACAAGAAATAAAAAATAAATATAATAGTAAAATTAAATTTATTTTAAATTATACTTTTTGGGAAGCTTATAATAAGGAATACATGCTTACAAAAAATAAATTTTAAATGAATTCATTTGATCCCCAAAAGGTAAATCAAAAGTTGTTTTTAATCAACATTTTGATAGGTGTAAAGGAGACTTCGTTATAGGTATGGTTTAAAACTAGCAGGGTTCTATCCAAGAGGGTTTGATCTAAGGTAGTTTGATCAAACCCTCTTCAATTGAAATGCTTTAAATGGAAATTTTTAAGGCTTAAATCATTATATTTTCTAAAAATATGTGATTTCAGCAAAAAATAGAATCTCCTCGAAATTGTAAACCAACTTTGTGGGATCACCATATGCCTCTTCAATTGTTGTCATCTTCACTAGGCTCAATTATTCTTGGATATTTTATCTTAGTCCATTGATGTACCACAAAAATTTCTCCTTTATTGCTTCAATATGTCTAGCCCTAATAATCATCTTGTAGAATTCTTTAGTGTAATCCTTCACAAATTTCTCCTTTTTCCTTAGGTTCTACACTTTTTCAATAGTTCAAGCGCATAATGAATTGATTTTTCAACTTTGTCACGATCCTATCCCATTTTGTGATTTTCTCCTTTCCCCTCCTATTCCTATCCAATTGAACTTCTTTCCTCCATATAGCAGCATGTCCTTTCAACTTAGTTTTTTAATATCTCTTTTCGGATCTTCAATTTCTTCATATTTGAAGTATTATTCCATACCATTTATCTAATCAATCAATTCCTCAAGGCTTAAATTTCCCACGTAATTTTGAATTTCAAATCTAGGTCTTATAGAAATATTGGAAATAGCTTTCAACATCTTTACATGATCTGAATCTTCATCTTCTTCTAGGTTTTCTTTATTTTGATTTGTAACATGATCTAACTCATCATCACTTTCATCCTCTTCTTCTATCCTCTTCTATAGAATCCAATCAAAATATCATGGCTCTCATAATCTCCAACATGTCGTCTATTCGTCCAGTGACATTTTCCATAGCAAGCGCTCTCCTTGGTGGTATCTCTCCCCTTTGATCCAATGCAACTACCTCAATTCGATGGTCTGGATACAAGGGCTTCAATTGCCTCATAGTCAAAAATCAGTTGAAAACACATGAAGTCTGCTTCAAGTCGGTGATCTGTTCACCATAAGGAATTTCTTCATAGGACTCACAAACTCACTCTGATACCACTTGGTGTAGCCATAGATGGAGGGTCTAGAAAGGATTTTCCAACCGTGCAACTTAGAGTCAACTTAGTGGAAATAAAATAAGAAAATATTAGTGAACATGCATTATCATTGATTCAATAACTTCCAATATTACATGCATCATATGCCTCATATGCAAAATAATTAGGGCTCACAGGCCTACTGCAAGGGAATTCAAGATATTACAATTGGCACAAGGCCTTATTACATTCCATAGCCTAGAAGGTTGGATTGAATTGTGAAGTACCACTAATGATCTAACTCATTAACTACTTTACCATGAATTACAATGATCTCAAATATGAATCTCTAGCTCCAAATATGATTTGTGTTAGCCTCAAGGGTTTACAAAACCCAATGCAAGATCAAACATGTAGGTCGACCAATGATATGAAAGATAATCCTTCATGTGATGAAACATATTATGGATCTCCAAGAGAGTTCCCCTCAGACCTAAAATACCTTGAATGATGTTCCATTAAGCTACACATGCTCCAAAAAGGATCCACATAGCAAATCTAGACCAAGTTTTCCTTAAGTGCTCTGACTATGAATGATAGTTAAATTTTGAGAGATAACCTTTTGCAAATGAATGTAAATCTCTTGAAATCTAGATTTGTTGTATGTGACCTCGTGTAGAACCAATATCCTACTTTGTGAGATGATAAATGACAATGCAATGAAATGTGGAATGAACTGTTGAGACAACCATAGACAAAATGTAAGAAAATAAATGTTTTTAGTTGATACAAGATTTATTTACAACTAGGGATGCTTCTGCTTCAAAATTTCAAATGAAAAAATATTTATTTTTTGAAATCACATTGATGACAATTATGGTAACCTATAGTGATAGTACGACAAAATAGGGGAATTATTTTCCTCAAGCCCCAAGTGAAGTGATTGTATTTTGATGAATTGATAGTTGATCTTGGTGTTTTTGGCCTTCTAGATGTGATGGCAGGGTCAAATTTAACCCAAAATGCCCCAAAATTGCAGCTACCTTTTGGATCTAGCAACCACTCTTCAACTTCAAACCCTCATATATTTGGCATCATATGTCCAATTTGGATTAAAAAAAGGTAAAAATGACTTTCTTGAAAACCCTAAACTCAATAGTGAGCTTAAATTTGTACCAACAAGATTCAATTTGAACCTACAATACAAAGCCACAAAGAGGAACCCTCCCAAAATCTGGCATTTCTATCAATTTTTTTGTTTCTCCAGATCATCATACGATGCAAGAGAAGATAATACTCAACTTTTCAAGATCTATGCATATCTCTCCAAAAATACTATCTAGTGGCACCCAACTTGCTCTAATACTATGTTAGAGTTGGCTATGGAAATAGCTACCCAAGATCTAGAGTTCAAATGGAAAATACAAAGAGATCAATATAAAATGATCAAGATTGTAATGAAATTGATTATCCAAGAATTCCAAATAAACAATGTATGAGAACCCCTTGGTTATATAGCCAAGGTGAGACATAGGATTATACAAGATCATGACAAGTGTCTTAATCCTATGACATGAGACAACTAACTTGACATAAAAGTAAAAAATATAAGATCTACACATGACAACTAAGTCTTCTAGAAAGAATATGAGGACCTAATTAAACTTAACATGTAAATAAGTCCCCTAAGTCCCTAGTGAGTGAACTAACTAGGTGCAAGATATTTATTCACACCAACATTTCATGTCCTCGTAATAAACCTAATTCATTGATTCTTCTTATCATTCCCTATTATTGATCAACATCATGATTAAACTATAAAACTACCATTTTTTGAGCCATTAAGGATCCACATTTTTTTGAGAAAATTTATGCTATTATCTTATCCACTTGCTACAAAAGACTATGGTAGTAAGAAGAGAAATCCACATATCAAATCATGGAAGCATATCTAAGGTCAATGGAGCAAGATGAGGCTTTGTTTTGGTAATATTATTTATTAATTCATTTGATTTATTGTTCTCACACTCTATTGAGTTATTGGTGAATGTGAAATAGGTACATTCATAGTATTGTCTTTATTTTATAATTTCACATTTCATCATACATATTCTGGTACACCCAATGGGACTCACTATTGGAAACACAAGGGAAGACAACTGAGAGGGGGGTGAATCATTATCACAAAAATTATACAAATTAAACTTATTCTCAGATCTGATAGATAAACATGAAAGCATAAACCATTACCACATCAAAACACACATAATACCAAGATTTTTATGTGGAAACCCTGTTAGGGGAAAAACCACAGTGGAGGTTAATCCACGAGATTATACCTTGTTAAAAGTATTACAAATGGGTAATTCACATGCATTCAAGCACATTTCCTAGAGCACACTGCTCAAATACAAAAGGCTTACTACCCAGAGGAAGACTCACTGTCTTACAGTCACATTTGGATTACATCTGGAAGATTTTGAACTGAGAAAATAACATCTTCTAATGCCTGATTACAGTTTTGGTTAAGCATAAACACTTTCATCTTCTCACTCTTCTTCACACTTTGCTTCTGCTTTCGAAATATTAGAACATTATTCACACTTAGCACAAAACATACATCACACACCATACCATAAATAGTCAATCATATATATCCACAACTAAGGATAACACCAACTACATGTCGACCCAATAAAATATAAAATGTGTACAAACTGTCAGCCCAAATCAATAAAAATTTTATCAATGCGGACCAAAAAATTTCAACCAAAACATAGTAACGACCCAAAACAACATCCTCAAATATGAAACACCTTCAAAAATTATGCCTCAAAGATCCGAAACATGCTTCAATCACCCTGTCGGCCATGATCATAAAAACCATGAACTCACAGAAGAAAATCACCAATCACGAGCACAACGATCAATGAAGACCTATAAAATAAGATAGAGAATGATCTAGAAAAATCCACAAGAATCATGAATCACCACATAAGCATCCACAAAAACTCAAATTACTAGAATCACATCATCTTCTTTTAGGAACACCAACTAGAGCAACAAAGCAATTGTCAGAACACAAATACTCATAAATCAATCAAATCTTCATGTGAACCTTTGAAACTTCATGTGGATAAACTAGATATACTTTTCAAAAAACCCTATAATCTGCAACCTCTTATCATCAATATATTGAGCTAGCCACCATACTGAACTTCACTGCATCATCGACAACCTACAACTTATTTTATTACAATTTTCTCAATATCCTCGACATATACAACCTTAAAGACATTAATGGAAATAGTGTTGACATCAATGACAACCACATATCAGCAATATCCAACAATCTCCCCCTTTGGCATTGATGGCAACACATGATGTGAAAAACACCATCAACGATACTTTCTCCCCCTTAGATTTTGACTCTTTTCTCCTTAACTCTTTCACAAATTTTCAAATGACTCTTGCCCCCCTTTGACATCAATGAAAAAGGTAAACATTATCTTTCTCCACACAAGCACTAAACCACATTTCTGAACATCTGACTACTCCCCCTGAGTAGTAGCCACCACAACATCAATCCAAATCACAAGATATGACTATGAAATACACAAACTGATGTAAGTCAATGCATATTAATTTTGATTAGGAGGGGAAATCACCCCTAGCTTCCCTCTGAGATACTCAAAAGTATCCTTAAATCCAAGATTCAACAAATACTTGTCCAATCTAGCATACCATGCTCTTGGGGGTTGCTGATGAGAGCGTAGCCCGAGACTTAGAAAATAAATTACAAACAAGAGAATAATTTTATTATTCAGAAAATGGAGCTTCTTACATGCAGAGAATCTCAAATCCCCAAGTTCTACAACACATGCAAGTTATAGAAAGCTACAGAATCACCCTTTCGCAATATGTGAGCTTGTCCCCAAAAAGTTACCCAAAAATTAGAAACCCGCCCATAAATAGAGCTCCTCTTTAGTTTGGAGCCAAAACAACATTCAAATTTGAGTTTAGGTGGTTTGGCACCTAAAAATTACAACTTGAAGTTCAAATTTCAAAAGAACATTTGCAATTGTATCTTCTAGAAAGTGCACCAACTTCCCGGGGCCATAAATTTTGATGCTAGACTTTGATTCGTGAACCGTTGGAAAGGTCTCGAAGTCAATAACGTGCTCAAAATCCGCTACGCCAATTTTGACAAGTTTCAGGGCCGTTCCGGGAACTCTAAGTGCCTCAAATCTAACTCAAAAGATTTTCAGGTGCAAATCTGGGAAACTAAAACTGCAATATCTTTCAACCCAGGAATAGAAAATAAAAACCATAAATTGGGAATTTCATTATGATCAAAAGGGTATCCAAAAATGTAAAAACATCTAAAAACTGAGAAACTTCAAATTTAACTATTTTTGGGTGATGCAAGATTGCCCTTACACCACTGGATGCTCTTGCATCAGTTGCTTAAGTTCATACAATTATTTCTTGAACCAACAAACCATATCTCCTTGATTAGTCAATTGAAATCCATCAAGTTGCTCAATATACACTTCTTCTTCCAGTTCACCATTTAGAAATGCTGACTTGATATCCATCTGATAAACCTTGAAGTTTTTGTAAGCAACATAAGCAAGAAATAGTCTTATAGCTTCAATCCTAGCAACAGGAGAAAAAGTTTATTCAAATTTAATTCCTTCCATCTGAGAATATCCTTTACACACAAGTCTTGCTTTGTTTCTAACAACTTCACCTTGCTCATTCAGTTTGTTTAGAAAGACCCATTTAGTTCCAATTACATTTTTATCCTTAGGTCTAGGAATAAGAATCCATGTATCATTCTTCTCATTTTGCAATAGTTCTTCTTTCATTGCTTCCACCCAATGTTCATCTTTGCATGCTTCATTGACACTATTAGGCTCAATCTTTGAGGTCAAACAATATTCTTCAACAATTCTTCTCCTAGTTTGAACAACTTTGTTCTTATCACCTATAATTTGATCTTCTGAATGATTTAGTCTTACATACCTTAGAGTTTTAGGGTACTCTTGAACTTCAAGCTCTTGTGATCTCACTTCTGCACTTTCACTAGTTTCTTCCTCTTGATTTTCCAGATTCACCAGAATGATTTGATCTTGATTTAGAGTCTGAACTTTCTTTCCTTTATCTTAACTATCATTCTGATTGTCTGAATCATATCTACAAGTTCTGGATGGTGTAACTGTGTCTTCATCAACCTTGACATTACCACTTTCAATTACTTTCCTCAATCTCTTATTGCAGCATTGGTAGGCTTTACTTTTAGTAGAATAACCAAGAAAATTCCTTCATCCTTCATCACTTCTAGCATCAAAATTTCCTATATCTTCATCTCTTTTGATATAGCATTTACTCCCAAAGATTTTGAAGTATCTAACAGTAGGCTTATGACCAAACCATAGCTCATAAAGAGTCTTACCGGTATCACTTTTGACATGTACCCAGTTGAGAGTGTAAATGGTAGTACTCACAACTTCTCTCCAGTAGATATGTGAAACATTTCTTTTTAGCATCATGGTCCTAGTAGCTTCTTGAATTGTCCTATTCTTCCTTTCCACAACTTCATTTTGCTAAGGGGTCCGTGGGGCAAATAATTGTCTCTTTATTGCATGCTCTTCAAAAAAAGAATTAAACTCACCGGAAGTGAATTCACCACCTCTATCTGATCTCAAACATTTAATCTTCAGACCTGTCTCTGTCTCAACCATAGCCTTAAAAATCTTGAATATCTCTAGAGCTTCAAATTTTTACCTTAAGAAAGTAACCAACATCAATCTAGAATAATCATCAATAAGTAACATGAAATACCTATCTCCTTGTAAAATTATGACTCTAGAAGGACCACACAAGTCAGTATGCACAAGCTCCAACACTTCATTTGAACAATGTTGTTTTCTCTGGAATGAAACTCTAGTTTTCTTCCCTAACTGACATTCCTTGCATATAGCATTAGTAGGCTTTATCAACTTAGGAAGATCTCTTACTACCTAAGTAGAACTTATCTTGATAATATTGTCAAAGTTTACATGACACAATCTCCTATGCCACAACCAACTTTCATCAACTTGAGAAATTAGACAACTTTTACTAGTAGCACTTAGGTGAAAGATATTACCTTTTGTTTTTGTACTAGGTGCAATCACACTTTTGGAACTCCCCAATATTCTACACTTTCCATCCTTGAATTGAAGATTGTATCCCTTGTCAACCATCTTTCCAACACTGAAGAGATTATGCTTCAATCATTCCACATATAGAACATCATCAATATTATGCTTACCATGAAGAGAAATGGATTCTCTAGCACATATTACACCAGCTTTGTCATCACCAAATATTACAACACCACCATCATTCTTTTCTAAGCTCAAAAATTTACTTTTATCACCTATCATGCGATTAGAGCATCCACTGTCAATCACCCATTCATCTTTTTCTTCAACTCTGGCAACTAGAGCTTTCTCCACATTTATGCAACTAGTAGATTCAGTAGGTACTAGATCATTTTCCTTGATAGCAATAAATACCCATTCATCCTCACTTAAATTCCCTTTATCAGATTCATCATCTATTACACCTTCATCAGTAGCATAATAACACTTTCTTTGGAATCTAGGCTTGTTAGGTCTTGGCTTAGGAACTCTTTTCAGACACCTTGAGGCGAAATTACCTATCTTATTGCAATAAAAACATTTAAGAGGAAATTTTCCTTTATAATTACCTTCTCCTCTAGCTACCTTCTTGACAATAAGTGCTTCGAGCTCATCTAATTTTCTCTCTTCTTCCTCAATCTCTCTCATTTCCTGCTCATACTTGGAAATTTTTCTAGAACTTTCTCTCGGATCATATCTCTTCTTATATTTTCTAGAGATAGTAGCTTTGAATCCAGATTATGTCTTAGGAAGAGATTCACCAAACTCACTTAACTAAAAAACAACAAGCTTACCAATCAACATGTCACTGGTTACATTTGTCATAGTCTAGATCTCCTCAATAGTAGCAGCTTTGTGTTTGTATGCAATAGGCAAGGATCTAAGCACTTTAGCAACAATTTCTGATTCTTCCATTGTTCCACCAACACATATCATACTACACACAAGTTCATTCACTCTCTGCATAAAAGAAGTGATGTTCTCATCTTCACCCATTCTTAACATTTCATATTTCCCTTTCAGGATTTGAGTTTAGCAATCTTCACATGGGTATCACCTTCATACAAAGTTTCCAACTTTTTCCAGATCTCATAAGTGGTCTTTAGCTCCATTACATTTGTCATCTTAGAATTATTTAGAGCACTCATCAATGCTTCCTTATCCTTGATATTGTACTCAACTTCCTTAATCTCACCTGCAATAGAAGGACCATTTTGTGGGATGATATACCTATTCTTTGTAATTGTCCAGTAAGGTTCACCAATGCATCTTAGATGACACTCCATTCAAGTCTTCCATGAAGAATAATTAGTTCCATCAAATCTTGGAATATCCTTCTTATATGTTGCTATCCTGGATCACCTCAAGCATTCAAGTTTCTCCAGAGGAACTTTCTCTAATACCAATTTGTTGGCAACAGAAGGGAAGACAACTGAGAGTGGGGGGTGAATCAATTGTCACAAAAATTATACAAATTAAAATTATTCTCAGATCTAATAGATAAACATGAAAGCATAAACCATCACCACATCAAAATACACATAACACCAAGATTTTTACATGGAAACCCTGTTAGGGGAAAAACCATAGTGGAGGTCAATACACAAGATTATACCCTGTTAAAAGTATTACAAATGGGGAATGCACATGCATTCAGACACACTTACTAGAGCACACTGCTCAAATACAAAAGGCTTACTACCCAAAGGAAGACTCACTATCTTATAGTCACATTTAGATTACATTTGGAAGATTTTGAACTGAGAAAATAGCATCTTCTAATCCATGATTACAGTTCTAGTTAAGCACATATACACTTTCATCTGCTCACTCTTCTTCACACTTTACTTCTAATTTTGAAAGATTAGAACATTATTCACACTTAGCACACAACATACATCACACACTATACCATAAACAGTCGATCATATATATCCACAACTAAGGATAACACCAACTACATGTCGGCCCAATAAAATATAAAACATGTACAAACTGTCGGCCCAAATCAATAAACACTTTATCAATGTGGACCAAACAATGTTGGCCAAAACATAGTAAGGACACAAAACAACATCCTCAAATACAAAACACCTTCAAAAATTATGCCTTGAAGATCTGCAACACGCTACAATCACCCTGTCGGCCATGATCATGAAAAACATGAACTCATAGAAGAAAATCACCAATCACAAGCACAACGATCAGTGCAGACCAACAACATAGATAGAGCATGATCTAGAAACATATACAAACATCATGAATCACCATAGAAGCATCTAGAACAAGTCAAATTACTAGAATCACATCAGCTTCTTTCAGGAACACCAACTAAAGAAACCGAGCAACTGTCAGAACATAGATACTCATAACTCAATCAAATCTTCATGCGAACCTCTGAAACTTCATGTGGATAAACTAGATATACTTGTCAACAAACCTTTAATCTGCAACCTCTTATCCTCAATATACTGAGCTAGCCACCATATTGAACTTCACTGCATCACCGACAACCTGCAACTTATTTTATTACAATTTTCTCAATATCCTTGACATATACAACCTTAAAGACATTAATAAAAATAGTGTTGACATCAATGAAAACCACATATCAGCAATATACAACACTCACATCCTTGAAATTAACAAATTTGTTTAATAATTTTATGTTTTTGAGATTTTGAGTGTAGAACAATTCTTTTTATCTATTATTTGATGCACTCAATCTATTATCTAATGCATATGATATATTATTCAATTCTTTTGATTTACTATTTCCGCATCTAACATGGTCAATGATGCTTCTAATCTATATCTTGGTGTATTTGACTTCTACTTTGGCATATCAACAAACTAGGAAATCACTAATCAATCTTGTCTTGTTCTATTTGTAAGATATTCTATTTTAAAATATCTAAATTATCTAAGGATTGTTGACTTGCATCTAACCCTTGTAGTGTTTTTTTGATATTATTAATTATCTATTTTTGCAGGGTTTCATCTTATGTTTGTGAGTATTTTGAATTCATATATAGATTGACATCTAAAATGTATAATTTCACATTTTATTAGTACTTTATCTCATTTGATTATTTAGTTGCTTCTATTTTTTATAACTATGCTTCTAATCTATATAACTGTGCATTTGATCTATTATTTAGGGCCTTACTTTTTATTATTGGAATTTAATTTTCAGCTAATATTTGTGGCCTTAGAAACTAACCTAATTTGTAGAACTTGACTATCATTGGCTGAAGGACAATTTTTTTGAAGAATTAAATCTTCTTGATTGATCATACACTAAAGTATTGCGGGTAAATTAATACAAAGAGGAGAGTACAACTATCTTAACTATAACTAGATAATTGTTACCCAAGCAGTTGATCAATGAATAATGTAATAATAGTATTACACTAAGATTCCCCCCTTATTACATTATTCTTACAAATTTATCCCTTAAAACTTAGATTTCACCTTGTCAAGGGTCCCCCCCAAGGCTTGCATAACAAAACTAGTTGATTACAAAATATATATACATTATTGAGAAGATATTCCTTTGACAAAATAAATCTTGAATCAAGTGGAACTCCATCAAGTTTCCTTGTGACCCTCAAAAGGGTGTAGATTTGAGCTAAATTCCTAAGTTCATGGACTACCATTTTCTCAAACTCCCAAATCACCAATTCTTGAATTATTTGACAACAAATCATATTGAGCTTTGAAAACATAAGCCTCCATAAAGTTATTTGATGACTCTTAGAAGGGTATAATTATCAATCATAGTCTCGTAAACTCACTGGACAATAATCTATGTTGATTTCAACACAAAATCCCTTACTTGTCTCCAGAAATAAAACTTCACAATATATGTATTCTTGAAATCCATTAGCATCAACAAAAAAGTAAGAAAGAAAGCCAAAAATTCTACTCATGCAAAGCACCATCTCAAAGTAAGAAGATGACTTGAGATGATGAAAATTCCTCCATCCTCTGGTGCCACCAAACTTCAATCACATGCAAGGAACTAATCAATGATTTTCCTTGACAACATACTTAATCTCAACTCATCTAGAAGATAGTTAGTAGTTGTTTTAATGTTTTGGAATGCACTTTCCCAAACACCAGGAGTAAGAAGACATACTACTTGATTAGCCTCTCCAAAATAATATTCATCAACAAAAGCATCATTTGGTGGATTTCATCTTTAACATAGGCTATGTTAGCTTCATTTGATCTATCTTTAAGTTTTCCTTTAATGAATGTAGTTGCATCCTCTTTTGTAATTCCTCTAATTTCTTCTATTAGAATTGTTTCTTCACTTTGGAGGTCTTCTACAAATCCCTTTAAGAAATCAAAACTCGTCCCATTAAATGGATTACCACCAATTTCAAGACAAGTTGATTGCATAAGGAAAATAACGTTTGTTTGGAAAACCGCTTCATATGTAAGCATACCAAAACTAGAAATATTGATATGAATAGGCTTGTGGATATAACTAGGTATAATACAAATTTTTAACTCACCAAGATTGATAATTCTAGGACATTAAGAACAAAGACTTACAACAAGTGTCCTCCTTTGAATAAATGGGATATCTCTACACAAGGCTCCATCTCTCTGCACAACAAATTGGGACAAACCAAATACAAATTATTTTCTCTAAGATCTCCTAGAAATGTATGCTAATGCCATTCTCCACATGCCTTATTATTGAAAATTATGTCTTCCCACATTTCAAACAACCTTGTTCAATATGATTATGATATGCCAATCACAAATTACAAAATATAATAATGAAGAATAATATCCTTTCATAGATTGCTTATCCACACTGATTTATACATAATAATTGTTGGGTAATCCCACAATAATGAGTCCCACTTTTTGGCCAAGATGGACATTTATATCAACATTTTTAATTGAATCTTCACCTTCTGAGACCTATAGCAGCTAAACCATTAAGAATTTGAACATGATGTGAACTAGTGATTTGTGGAAATTTAAGTGTATATATCTATATAAATATAAATATAAATATATATCATAAATATATATCTATATAAATATATATCTATATATATATATATATATATATATATATATATATATATATATATATATATATATATATATATATATATATATATATATATATATATATATATATATATATATATATATATATATATATATATATATATATATATATATATATATCTAGTATCTCCTTTAATAACTAGTTTTAATTAGTAAACAACATTTTCAGAAAGTAACATTTATGTCCTTCAGCATAACTTTTTCTTTAGAAAGGATAAAATTCTAATTTTTAAAATATAGATTTTTAACATCAATATTTAGGGCATGGATATTTCTTCATAATTTTTTATTACATATTTTTTTAATTAATTTTTGAAGCCACTGTAACTACAATTTGGACATAGGTGTATGTCGTATAGCATAACATGTTATGTATAAATTGAAATTCAATTCTTTTTTGGTGAAACAAGGACATCAATATCTAGGTCAAACATATTTTTAATTTTTTTTACAATGGTTTACTATTTTTCCACCTTTGTGGAACAAAGAACTTGATGTTTGCTAAAAAACCTATGTTTAGTAAAAATTAAAAAATGAATACATGATAAAATGAAAAAATATCAAAACTATACTTGTTGGAAAGCTCATTTTGAGGACTATGATCTTGAAAAATATCTTATCAAGTTAAGTACATCTGAAGGTCCAACCCAAGGTTTGAAACTAGATTTTTTGAGGAAATTTTGATGCAAAATCCAAAACTATCTAGCTAGGGCCCTTCGTTCGGAGGTCCTTTGATCAGAGGTACCTTTGACCAAATATATTACCTTCAGTTGAAGGTACCTTCAACTAAAGGCACCTTTGAATGAAGGTCTTATTGCTTGAAAAAGAATATTTTTAAATTACCTTCAAACAAAGGTTATTCAATAAAATAATATTTATGTTAATTTAGTGATCGATCTTTGATCGAAGGCCAATTTAGCCGATGTTCGAAAAGAATGTGTCTATTTGAATTACATGTATATATATAAGGTCAATTTTTGTGATTTTAATATAAAAAAATAAAGGAAAATTTGCGAGATGTGTTCAAAAGATCATCTTTTGCAAGTGTTTTACAAATTTGGAATGTGGAATTGGCAAAGAATTATTGAAAGATCATATTTTTCAAAGAATAAGATGGGAAATATAAAGAATATGAAAAATAAGGTTGCATGATATCATTCAGAAGAAAGGAAATGACAATTGTGTGAAAGAAGGATGCTTTATGCTCAAAAATCTAAAAAAGAAAGTACATATATATATTTTATATTATAAATTATGATTTTTTCAATTAAATCATCTTCTAGATAAGATTAGGATCAATAAGATCAAATTATTTTCACAACTTCTGTTACTATGCTTTGCACTCATTTTAGATGTCCACTTTGTATTTTTTTAGCCTTATTTTTCCTTGTTTTATCCTTGTCTAGCCATGTTTATCCTTATTCATCTTATATTTGAGTTTTATGTCCCCTTATAAATACCTCCCTAATAATTAAAAATATGCACTTTCACCTTTAGCCATGTTAACCTTATCTCCTTAGTCTTCCTTATGGAACAAAGTCTCCTAGCAGTAAATATTAGTCACACCCCTAGTGTACATGTATGAGCCATATTTTCTCACATTCCTTTACTAGAGGGGATAATTTTGATGATTTTTAGCCATCAAAGTTAATATCTATTTCATTTATGATCCACCTATCATAAATCCAATGTTCACCTACCCTAAAACCCTTAGAAAACATATAAATAGTTCCCTCTTCCTCCACTTCTCATCATCATGCATCCACAAGAATTTTGTGTTGAAATAATGAATTTTTTGTGCAAGCACTCTTTACATCCATCTCTTATCCATACCAAACCCTTAAAACCTCAATTTTCATTCCCAATCTACATACACCCTAGCAATTACCCCATTATGTCCAAGGCCATGTAGCCTATGGTAAATTACTAAGTTATAGCTACTTCCCTTTGACTAGTAGGGCCAAATTTGTGGAGTTTACCTCCAAAATTTCATGGAAACTTCCCTCAAAATTTCTCAACTCAAATCAATTTTCAAGTTTATTTTTCTACAATTGTAGATTTTCCAATTTCTCTATATTCTATTCACTTTCAGGTAGTATTATTTTTGTACAATAACCACTTTTTTTTCCTTTCTTTATCTCTATTGTGTGAAAGACCAAGTGACAAGCCTTTTTAGACTCCACAACACACTTAATTAGTATATCTTTAAAATATTTGCATGTCATCACTAGTATCCATAAGACAACCTTAAAACTTTCCAAGGACCTCTTTGTAGCATATCTAAATGTTTTCATGTCATCACTTTCTAATTTTTAGGTGCATAAGTTATGATTTTCCTATTTTTCCTTCTCATTTCCTAATTTTATTTCTAGATTGTGTCTTTAGTCCCAACTCTTTCATGATATTTATTTTAGGTTAGGTTAGGAATTCTTACAGTTTGTAATCTAAATTTTGATTTAATCTATAATTGATAAACATATTTAAATAAAGAAAACACTAGGCTGTTTCTTAATTTTTTTCATCTCTTAAAACTAAATTTAATAAAGAAAACACTAGGTAGTTTCTTAATTTCATTCATCACTTTCCAATTTCTAGGTACATAAGTTATGCTTTTCCTATTTTTTCTTCTCATTTCCTAATTTTATTTCTAGATTGTGTCTTTAGTCCCAACTCTTTCAAGTTAGTTAAATTTTAGGTTAGGTTCAGAATGCTTACTTTGTAATCTAAATTCTAATTTAATCTATAATTGATAAACATATTTAAATAAATAAAACACTAGGTATTTTCTTAATTATGTTCATCTCTTAACACTAAATAGGAAGTTAATTTTTTTCATCTCTTAATGCTAAATTTAATAAAAAAACCCTAGGTGGTTTCTTAATTTCGTTCATCACTTTCCAATTTCTAGGTGCATAAGTTATGTTTTTCCTATTTTTTCTTCTCATTTCCTAATTTTATTTCTAGACCGTGTCTTTAGTTCCATCTCTTTCAAGTTAGTTATTTTAGGTTATGTTACAAATTCTTACTTTGTAATCTAAATTCTAATTTAATATATAATTGATAAACATAATTAAATAAAGAAAACACTAGGTAGTTTCTTAATTTTTTTCATCTCTTAAGACTAAATTTAATAAAGAAAACACTAGGCAATTTCGTAATTTTGTTCATCACTTTCCAAGTTCTAGGTGCATAAGTTTTGTTTTTCCTATTTTTGCTTCTCATTTCCTAATTTTATTTCTAGATTGTGTCTTTAGTCCCAAATCTTTCAAGTTAGTTATTTTAGGTTAGGTTAGGAATGCTTACTTTGTAATCTAAATTCTAATTTAATCTACAATTGACAAACATATTTAAATGAAGAAAACACTACGTAGTTTTAAGAACCTTTAATTTATATTATTTTAGAGACAAATTTGTGAATCTGTTATCCTACCGTAAATTCTAAGAGATATTTTGTTTTGTAAAGTGATTATGTCTAATATGATATGTAAATGACCTAGGAGTGACTCCCTTCAATATGGACCCTTTGAAATGTTCAATACCTTTTAAGACCCCTTTAAGAATATTAATGTTTTCTATGACACCCTAAGAATAGAAACCCATGTTTAAATTAGATAATTGTAGAAGGGCCACTTTAAGAACATAAATGTTTGTCAAAATAAATGTAAAAAAAGAGTTAAATGTGTTAGGATGTGCACTTTTTTCTCTACACTATTATAGGACCATATTTTTTCTCAATTATTAACTTTAAGTTCCTAATTATTAACAATTTCTCATTTTGAAAGTTCATAATCACCTTGACACGTTAGATCCATAC
Organism: Sequoia sempervirens; assembly: GCA_007258455.2. Classification (NCBI taxonomy): domain Eukaryota; kingdom Viridiplantae; phylum Streptophyta; class Pinopsida; order Cupressales; family Cupressaceae; genus Sequoia; species Sequoia sempervirens. Next base: position 326,026,491 of record VDFB02000015.1, on the reverse strand, counting down.
TTTAATAATCTAAGTTTTATATATTCTAAAATATTCTCTTTTATACATGTTATGTGTAGCAGCTCAACATATGGAAACAAGAGTAGAGGTCCCCGATCCTAATTTAGTTACTAGAGAAGAGGAGGTTGAAGTAGACATGGTTGATGTTAGGGAGGAGACCTAAGTACAAACAATTGATGTTAGAGAGGAGGCTCATACACAATTTTATGTTGGAAAGGGGTCAAGATTGCTTTCTTCTACTGATATTCATACTATGAATCTAAAAATTTCTTACAAAAATATAGATCATTTACTTGAAATGGATATAGAGAAATTGAAATTTTGTGTTGAACCTACTACTACTACTAAGAGGGAATTCACAAGAACTTCAAAGGAAATAATTGGGACTTATTTAAAAAGTCATGATACACTTAGTCAAGCCCAACTATTATCAACATTGCTTCTTCGTGATGACCTAAAAGAGCCATTACAATTGATGGGTGTAGATTTCATAAAAAAGAGAGGAAAAGATGAGGCCTAGAAGACTTAGATATTATTGAAAATGTTAAAAAGGGGTTTGGGTTCCATTGGGAAACAATCTCAATCAACAAATAAGAGAATTTCAACAAGAGTGATGTTGGCATCTATTATAAGTCCACAAATGTCAAGAAAGTGTCAAATATCTTCACTTTCAAGTGAAATTGGCTTAAGTAGTAATACACTAACAAGATATGTGAAAAGGAGAAAGGTTTTGGATGATACTATCATAGAAGGAAATTGGGCATTGATGTGTAGGGGTCCTCATTTTGAAAATATTGAATATGGTGTTAGGAACTTGATCTCAAATTTTTGGCATGATCATACTCATCCATCATCAAATAAAATAGATGTTCTAAAACACATGATCGGGCCTAGAGACGATTTTAGACTACATACAAAACATTGGTTAGACATAACACAACATGAGATGTATATGATGTTTTGTGATGAAATTCCTCATATTAATATTGGAAGAAAATGTTTCAAATGTTAATGCCATTTTATGTGAAGGAAAACAAAGTTTTTGAAACTTGTTGTTGTCATTATCATATTAAATTTGATCTTTACTATCATGTGTTTTGAAAGATCAGAGAAGAAAGTGATGGTTCTCAAAATGCACCTCCTAAATGGGTAAGTCAATTCATACCATCCATCTTATGTGATAAATTTGATGATGATGTAGATGGTCAAATGAAATGCATAAAAGGAATTTGTGAAACATGTGCAAATCTAGCTAAAATTCCTTTGAGAAATGAAAATACTGACATGTCAAATATGATAAATTGCAAGAGTTACAAGTACATAAATTTTGAAACAAAAATTGGGAAAGAATATACAAGGTTAGATTATGTAGACGAGGAGGTACCTATTGGAAAATTTATGGATTTTTTTTGTAAATTAATACAATCGTACATACATCATGCATTGGATGCTAAGTAGCAAGAAAAACAATATTAGTTGTTAAGAGATACTATCCTAGTTGGAATAGTTTTATGAGTAGTTTACTTTGTAGAAAATTACTATTTTTCCCATCAAAAGGAGATTCAAACACAATATTACTATTTAGAGTAGTCACTATTATAGATCATGTTTGTTATTGACATGCACAATTGGATTTGGATGGTGTTGACAATACATATGAAAATGAGTCATCAAGAAAGAATATTACTTTTATATTAGTAATGATAAATAGCATGAAACAACTTCTATCCAACATTGCTTTAAGAAGTTTTTTGAAGATTTGGCAAGAAGAGGTGTGAAGATTGGAAAAAAATGTGTATGGTCTGATGGGTGTGTGTCACAATTCAAAATCATCAAGGACATTTTATGCACTTTGTAGATATCATCAACATGATAATATACCACATGTTTGGAGTTTCTTTAAGAGTGGGCATGGAAAGAGTGTACATGATGGTGCATGAGCTTGCATCAAACGTGCTCTAAGAAAACATCAAATGAATTATATGAGGGATATTGTATAAATGATGGACATGATGTTGTTGAATGGTGTAAGAAACACTTTTCAAGTGATGCTGGCGCATCTTCATGGAGGAACCCATGTCCAAATATAGTGTTTTGGGAGATATCAGGTATGTTTAAATTTATTGTTTGAAAAAAAAATTAAACTTTTTTTTATTTAAATTTAATTTTAAGAACTTAGATATATATTTTATTTTGAATTATATATATAATTTTTGTAGGAGTGGATAGGAGAATAATGCATGGATGCAATAGGGTGGAAAACAAGATCTTTGTATTGCGTGATGATTACAGATAGACACACATGGACATTGTATACTAGAGATTACTCTTGTTTTTGTTATGAATGCATTTTGGGACACTATGATAGTTGCAACAACCAACAACGTGGATATGTCAGTGAATAGAATTTGGTGCCACTAGTTGTTATTGACACATACAATGAAGATGAAGATGAAAGATTTAAAGAAATTCCTTTGATTTCAACTGATTATGAGCACATTTTAGGATTGATTAAAAAATGTGTGTGTGCATATATATAAATTTAAACATACAAAGTTGTTAGTTTCTTGATTTATAAATTATAATATTTATTAATTTAGACAAAAAAATTAATTTTAATTTATTTATATATTGATTTTTTTCTACAATTAAAGATTGGTTCTATTTTTTAAAAATTGAACATTGTGCATATATGTGTACAAGAGATGTTTTTGCGGTCATAGCAGAGGTTGGAAATATAGGTGTCATTTATTATTTATTACATTGCATAGAGGAGAGGATGAAGTTAATGAGACCAGAAATAAGCGATGGAATGTTGTTTCCCATAGGTTCAATTTTAGTGGAAGGGACATATCTCAAACAAGTCAAAATTGTTCAAAATTTATTTTATTGATTACCATCTTGGAAACATGGTGTTACAATATAGAAACCTAGTAATTGCTACTGTCCTATCTCTTCATCAAGTTCAACGTGCATGTGGACATCATAAGTGGAGACTAGATAGAGATGATCATCAAAGAATATTACAAGTTATTGAAGAAATGAGTGAGTTGTTAAGGAATCAATATTTCAGCTTAGTGGAACACCAATAACTTTCTATTATTTTGGTCATGTAATCAAAGTATTTTCAAAGTTAATTTAAACATTTAAGTAATTAAGAATAAAAATTTTGCACCTTAGAGATATATGTTCATTTGGATGTGATATGTGATATTTTTCTTGTTTCATTCAAACATGCTCTCAAATGTTATTAAAGAACTACATATATATATATATTATTTTAGTTAATATATCTTTCTATCGATAGATTGTACCTATTTATAATTAACATTACATGTCATGTATGTCATGTATGCCAAATTATATCTTTTTTCCATGTGTGTTATGATCTAAAAATATTAATTCATGTTCATAGAGCTATATGTATTTAGATGATGCTGTGTTACACTAAACAAGTGATTAGTATCTTTTATATTAGAATGATCAAGTGGTTCTAAGCTTCAAAATGGTTCCAGATGCATCTTTTTTTCTCTATCCTTGTACATTCCATGACACATGATTTCATTTAAAGAACTCATAATGATATATATTAGAATTGATAGAATGATAAATCATAAAGTTTATAGTGATGATATATATTCTACATCTAGAATGTATAATTTCATAAAGTTTATAACTTGATGTTATAAATTGAATTATGATTATATACATGTATATATTTCATACTTGTAAATTATACATATATCTTCTTGATAATACTTTCCTTTCAAATTATTTCATATCTTTCAGATGTGCATCTTAGTTAGAAGCTTAGGATTTTATTTGTATATTTTATATAAACTTGTGGATTACTGGCTAATTTGGGAGTTTCACCTCTAATCCACCTATGAATCAAATTATACATTAGTCATCATCATATTTGTATACAAAATCAACATACATGTAGCCTATATAAGAATTAGATAAATGAATATCATCATAGATATTAAATCAACATATGAATCAGATTATACATTAGTCATCATCATATTTATATAAAAAATCAACATTATATTTAGGCTATAAGAATTAGATCAATAAATATCATCATAGATATTAAATTATAGTTAAAAACATATCTCTATAGTCAAGAAAGAGGCATCCCCTATCTTGGTAGTGAATTTTTAAAAGTAAATATTCCAAATACAACAAGAACGTATATTATTAACATGTCTTGTATCACTTCCATATTCAAGAAAGCATATCTAGAAAAATGAGGTATGTTATTGATAATTCTAATATATTTTGTTGGTGTAATTAAGTATTTAATTACACTTTATTAAGTTTACTTAGGTCCTAATTGTTGGCAAGAGACACTGCACATGTCATATGGTGTTATCATTGATGAAAACCCTAGTCAGTGATTCAATCTGCACATCAACATTTGATCATACTAGAAGTCAGATGAAGATCAATAATTATTTGTCAAGTTAGAACAAAGCATCCAACAAAATTTTGTTCGTTGATTCATATGTAATTTTTTGTTATCATTTTGAGTTGTGGATCTCAAGGAAGGTTGTTAGATGTATGATCTATGTTTTTCTTGAATCATAGAGCCTCGTATCAATTGTTGTACAAGTTAGAAGATCCAGTTGATTAATTTTCTATTTATCAGTGCAAAAGGCTAACTAAGTGATTGTAGCGTGTTGTGGATCTTCAAGGAGTAATTGTTTAAGTGTTTTTGTGTTTGAGCATGTTAATTTGGGTCCTCACTATGTTGTGGCTAACTTTGGTTGGTGCACATTGAAAATTATTTGTGGATTGAGCCGACGGTATTTTATGTTTTATTGAAGTCGATATGTGGTTGATTAAATTCTTAGTTGCGGATATATATAAGTGATCATTTATATCATTTTAATGTATGTACAAAGTGTGTTGTGAAAGTCAGAAGGATTGTAGAGCGATTATGCATAGTTTCACTTGTGCATAAAAGGATTTGTGATGCAAATTAAAGCAGACAAAGCAGAATCAGATAGAAGGTCAAGAAAGCGATTAATGTGCTTAACTGAAACTGTAATCAGGCATTAGTAGATGCTATTCTCTTAGTTCAAATATTCTAGATGTACTCCAAATCTTTTTGTAAGACAATGAGTCTTTGTTTTGTATTTGAGCAGTAAGCTCTAGGCAGTGCACCTGAATGCATGTGCATTCCTTTTGTAAACACTTATTTGAGTACTTAAATAATATTGTGGATTGACCTCCACCATGGTTTTTCCCCTAACAGGGTTTCCACATAAAAAAATCCTTGTGTTATGGTGTTGTGGTTGTTTTTTTTATGTTCATGCATCTTTCTTCTGGTTGAATGTTATAAGTGCTTTAAAGATTAGATTAATAAGGTTAAAAATTATAGAACAATGATTCACCCCCCTCTCAGTGTTCCTTGATTCCAACAATTGGTATCAGATCCTAGTTCCTTGGAAGAAGTTTAAAAGCTTGGGGAGGATCCAGAAAGTGATTCAATGGACTCAGGCAATTTTCAACAACTTTTGGTGGCCCTAGATGATATTGATTAGTCCAAATCTGAAGTCTAGGAATTGTAGGCAAGCCTCATGAATGCTGAGAAGTTCATTCAATCATTGAAAGATAAAATCAATGAGTCAAGGGAAATGAGAAAGGAACTTTGTGATCATCTTAAATAGAAAGAGAGTAAAAGCATTGAAGATGAACAACTGATTCAAGCCCTGAAGGAAAAGATAGAAGAATGTGAAAATTTGCCAGAGAATATGTTGTCCTAAAGCATGCGATGGAATCTATTGTGATGAGGATGACAAAGGAGATTGAAGACAAAAAGAAGAATGAAGAGAAGCTTACTCAGTCCTTGAAATAAAAAATCTAAAGAATGTATCTAAATTACTAATGGATTCAATTAGTTGGAACTTGAATTGGAACAATCTAGAAATAATGAAGAAGAGCTTGAAAAGAAGATTGTTGATCTCAGAGATGAACTTGCTACTGCAAATGAATTCAAGGAGAGGTTCAAGATTAGCTCAGCCAAGCTTTATGAATTGATTAAAAGTCAGAGGACTAAAGGTGACAAGCGAGGTCTTGGATATGAGAAAGGAGAAAGCTCCGAATCTGGAAAAAGGATATTTAGACAAGGAAATCAAATGAACAAAGCTGGAAGGTATTCGGTAAGACAACCAAATGCTCAAAGGTTCAATGGTTACTATTTTGTTTGCAATAAATTTGGTCATATGGCTGCTCAATGTAGAAGCAGAATGAATCCAAGTGGTCCATCATTCTCAGGTCAATGCTTTAATTGCAATAAGTATGGTCATAAGTCAAATAAATGCAAAACTATGTCAAACAACTTTTTCAATAGAGATGTCAGATGTTATATTGAAAATAGATTTGGCCATATTGCTAACTAGTGCAGATCAAGAGAAAATAAATGGAACAATTGGTCTAGACAAAGAAATGTTGTGTGCTATAACTGTAACAAATTCGGTCACGTTGCTAGGTTTTGTAGAAGCATAAAGGGTCTGGTAAATCAAGGGAAAAGTTACTACAAAAGAGACCAGGAAGAAAATGAAGAAGATATGGGTGAAGAAGAGTCCTTCTATTGCAAGAAATGATTCCACACCAAAATCTAATTTTGGTAATTCCTCTGAGAATTAGTTTAAGGCCTCTGGCTTAGGAGGAGTTCTCAAGAAAATCTTTTAACTCCCTTGTCGGTAGTTGGTACCGGAATGTGGCAGATTGCAATGATTGAATTAGTGATGTGCAAATGTTTTGGAATGTCTTGTGGAGAGAATTTGTGCAAACTTGAAGGTTCCCAAAAGAATTTTCTTTCACAGTCTGTGAAAACAGGGTATCTGTAAGACCTAGGGTAAAAGCATTTATTGCGATGAAAAGGTTAGGTGCTCGAATGATAAAAGGTCATTTTTATCCCTCATTTGTCACTTTTCATTTTAAGAAGAAGAAGGTTGGAGAGCTCTTAAGAGAAGTTTGGTGAACTTGGGTGAAGATTCAAGTCTGATAGCGATTCAACGATTAAACCCTAATCCGGTGAAAGGCATATATCTGAAAACTTGTGAATTTGAAAATTCTAGAAATGGTTGCTCCATTGGTTGTCGACATTAAGGATATGCCCTATCCAAAATTCAAATGGAACCCCTTCAAATCCATTGAAACAAAACCTTTAGGTGCATTTTCTTCTGTTTTGTATGGCATTTTGCATATTGAAGATATTAGGGCATACATTCATGCAAATGTTGAAGACTTAGGAAGTTCCCAGTTGTTGAATTTGTACACTAATCACATTGTGGGAGAAGATTTCTGTGTGAAACCCAAATTTAAGTCATTGGAGGAGAAGAAATTCATGCAGATTGTGAAATTTCCCATGTTCAAAGAAACTAAATGGGTTCAATATATATTGAGTTGAGTGCATGCTGAATTTATTTGGTTAAGTCAAACTTTCAAGATTCTAAAGGAAGCCATAAGGATTGTTACTGGTTTAAATTCATCTGGTGGGTTTCTCACATTGAAACAGATGCAACTGGTTTAGTGTTTGACAAGAGAGCTATGAAAATTGATGATATTATTGAAGTGGATGTTAAATTTTCTTCTATGGTCATTGGGTATAAGATCTATCACTCCAGCTAGGACAACTCTATATCCGGTACAACAATCTATGCAACATATTAGATGGTCAAGGAAAATGTAGACTATGACCTATGTGAGTTACTCCAGAGCCAGTTAATGGAGAATCTTGGAAAAATCAAGAAGGATAAGAAGAATTCCTTCAAGTATGGTAACCTGTTGTTGTGTTTATTCTTCTATTTCATGAATGAAGTTCTGAGACTTGGAAAAGTGCATTGGCAAGGTGATAAACCTATAGCTGTTTAGATTAGAGACATCTTGTATGGAATTGGTGATATAAGGCTAGAAAAACTGCTATTTGGGGTTATTTCAAGAGTTTTCAGGATGAGATGCAAGCCAGGGAAAGGATTCCTACTTCTATTGTGGAGAAGTATAAGGACACAATTTGCTTCATGGTTGATATTGATCAATGTTTGATGGAAGCTGCTGATCCTAGAATAGTGTGGATAATGCCTATGGGTTATAAGGTTGAGGAAAACATTTTGGAGTTGTATGCTCAACACCTGTTGAGTAAACCTTAGGATCTGACAGAAGAAAAGTTTGGTACCTTTGAGGAAAATAATATGGAAGTTCATACACAATTAAAGAATCCAATGATAATCCAAAGAGTGAGAAAGGAAGTTGAAGCTTTTGTAGAAAGCACGGGTATATCAACTAAAGCTATGAGAGAAGGTAGAAGGAAAAGAGAACAAGTTGAAGTAGGAGAGCAAGCTAGAATTGAGTCTGCTAGTTCGACAACATCCTCTGCTAGATCTAGATCCACAAGGAGCTCTGATATCTCATACAGTCCTATAAAGAAGTCAAGTTCTGTGAAAGGTCAAGCCAAAACATTTGGTAGAGAAGGAAAGAGGAATAAGGACAAGAGAACAAGAGTCTATGTTGTTTTTTTTGAAGATGAAGAAATTGAATCTGATGAGGAGGTAAGAGAAATTAAGCATAAGGGCTCAAAGGCAACAAAATTCACTAAGAACAAGCCCTTCGGTGAAGAGAAAGCAAAGAAAAAGATGAAAATTGACAAACCAGGTATGTCTATAGAAGAAGTTGAAAAATCCTTGATTAAGGATGATAATCTTAGGCCTCTTTGTGAATGGTATGAAACCTTTGATAGTGCTGGTCAAAGAATTCTTTAGGAAGGCACAATAAATTATTTGAATAATTTCAATATGACTCATGTTGAAATAATGTCTGAGTTATCCAAAGGTCTATATGAAGTTTTAGAAATGAGGAGAGTTAATTCAAGGACTGAAGAAGTTGCAAAGGATACTGAGAGAATCCTTAAGGAAATTATGTTAAAGAACAGATACAATGTTGTCTTTGAAGAACTGCATGTTGAAGATGCTCCATCTAGTTCGGTAAATGAAGAAGATACATTTGAGGATACTTTGAATCCTATAAATATACATGATGTTGAAATTCCTATGGAGACTGAAGCTCCTAAAGTTGTGTCGGTTGATGAAGTTGAGATTCCTAAAGCCCAGGAAGAATTAGTGACTAAAGAAAAGAAGGTTGAGGCAAAAGAAGTTCATGTGGAAGCAAGAGACACTGCAAAGGCAGTGAAGATGTTTTTGAAAGAGCAACAAGAGGAGTTTGATCCTGAATTGATTAAAGGTCCTATCAATTTGGCTATTTTATCTCCCATTGAGAAACTAAAAGTTGCATAATTTTCTCAAGCCAAGGTAAAAGAGATTCTAAAATCTCATATTGAAGATAGTGAGTTGTTAAATATTCCATCTGGTATTCTAGAGAAGATCATGCCTTCATATGTCAAGGACTCATTCGATTCTCCATCTAGTCAGCTGAAAAAACTTGTAAATTTTATAAGTACTCACTTTGAGTCACTTGAGAAGTCATTTATGGATAAGGTTTAGAACGAATTTGATGCTAATAGGTTCAGTAGGTTGAAGGGAATGATTGCTAATGATAAATATTTGTTAGCCACCTATGTAAAGAATACTCAAGGTGATTTTTCTAAAGGTGGAAACATTTACAAGTCATGCTTATCATTGTCTAAGTTCACTGCAGACATTGAAAATAAACTAAAGGAATGTGAGAAACAGTTAGCAGATATCTCTCAAGCATTTGATCCTCTAACCGTTTCTGTTGGAAAGCATGAATGTCAAGTCATATGGATCCTACTTGACAAGATTAAAGGTTTGAAGCATGAAGAAGGAAAAATTGTTGAAAGAGTTTGTGAGCTCTGAGGATTGATTGGTCCTAAGATGGAGACAATGCTTGGTGCATTGAAGGAAGCACAAGATGCTATGGCGGTCAGTGATCCAGCAAACCTTGAGTCAACAAAGATGCAATATTATCTTTTCTATGGTCACATGACTATCTTGGAGAGTCTCAAAAAGAGTTGGGACACTAGTTTGAGCTTGTTGAAGAATAATTTTGCAGATGTATTCAAATTTATGTAAGTTGTAGAAGCAAGTTTGTACATATGCAGTTTGTTCATAGTAGTTTTTATTTGAGTTTTGGTATGTAGATTCTTTCCTTTTCCATTGATTTCAAAAGGGGAGAGTGGGACATTGAAAAATGCTTTAATCATCTAAGGGGGAGTTGTGTTTTGAAGTTTTGAAGGTTGGTAGTGTAATTCATGTTGGTATTGATTCAACACTTAATCATTTTTCACTAAGTGTTTCCATCAATGCTAAAGGGGGAGATTGTTGGAAAGATACACTACACATGTCATCTGGTGTTGTCATTGATGGCAACCCTAGTCAATGATTGATCCGCACGTCAACATTTGATCATAATGGAAGTCAGATTGAAGATCGGTAATTATCTGTCAAGTTAGAACAAAGCATCCGACATAATTGTGTTCGTCGATTCATATGCAATTTTCTGTTATCATTTTGAGTTGTGGATCTTAGGGAAGGTTTTTAGATGTATGATCTATGTTTTCCTTGAATCATAGAGCCTCGTATTGATTGTTGTGCAAGTTAGAAGATTCAGTTGATTAATTTTCTATTTATCAGTGCAAAAGGCAGACTAAGTGAATGTAGCATGTTGTGGATCTTCGAGGAGTAATTGTTTAAGTGTTTTTGTGTTTGAGCATGTTAATTTGGGTCCTCACTATGTTGTGTCCAACTTTGGTTTGTGCACATTGCAAATTATTTATGGATTGAGCTGACGGTTTGTAAATATTTTATGTTTTATTGAAGTTGACATGTGGTTGATTAAATCCTTAGTTGCAGATATATATAAGCGATCATTTATATCATTTTAATGTATGTACGAAGTGTGTTGATGTGTGTTGTGAAATTTAGAAGGATTGTAGAGCAATTATGCACAGTTTCACTTGTGCATAAAAGTATTTGTGATGTGAATTAAAGTAGACAAAGTAGAAGAGCAGAATCAAACAAAAGGTCAAGAAAGCGATTAATGTGCTTAACCAAAACTGTAATTAGGCATTAGTAGATGCTATTCTCTCAGTTCAAATCTTCTAGATGTATTCCAATTTTTTTTGTAAGATAGTGAGTCTTCATTTTGTATTTGAGCAGTAAGCTCTAGGCAGTGTGCCTGACTGCATGTGCATTCCTTTTGTAAAAACTTATTTGAGTACTCAGATAATATTGTGGATTGAGCTCCATCGTGGTTTTTCCCCTAACAGGGTTTCCGCGCAAAAAATTATTGTGTTATGGTGCTGTGGTTGCTTGTTTTATGTTCATGCATCTTTCTTTTGGTTGAATGTTATAAGTTCTTTAAAGATCAGATTAATAAGGTTAAAAATTGCAAAACACTGATTCACCCCCCCTCTCAGTGTTCCTTGATTCCAACACTAATTAGGGTTTCCTTTTAGGGTTTTCATCTTGCTCTATAAAAGCAAGCTATCTTATGTAATTCATCACTCCCAATAATATTATTTGCATCATTTTATGTAAATTTCTCTTGCATGTTTGATTTTCTCCTTGTAGAAGGCTAATCACAAGTTTTGCAAGTGATCTTGGGTTTACTGAGTTTATTGGAAACTCTAACATGGTATCAGATCCTTGATTTGCAAGCTTCTTCTCAAATTTGGGAGAAATTCGACCTAGAGATTTTTTGGGCATATTTGAGAGATAAAACCTTGAGAAAAAAATTGGGTCATCCTAGGACAAAATGGGCATCACTTTTGAGTCTAGAATGACCAATAAATTTTTCTTGGTGTATTTTTTAGAAAAATAATTTATGGGTTTTGTTAAAAGTCACAAAATACCATCTAGGTATCTGCTATAGTTTTTAGATAGTGAGTATACCTTTCAAAAATGATTTTCAAAATAGCCCACACAACTATTTTCCCTATAGGTGAGGTTTACTTTTTTTTTTACAAAATTGTATGTTCTATTTTTTGGATTAAAAAATGCTTTCTGGGTTTTGTTCGAAGCATCAAAATATTTTCTTAGTACCCATTAGTTTTTTCATGCAACTAGTAAATTTTTCATAAATCAAATCAGAAGGGTTGTTTCTACTAATTGTCGGCTAGAAAAATTTACTCCATTTTTCAAAAATTCATAACTTAAGCATACGGTGTCCATTTTCAAAGACTTTACATTGTCAGAAAGTTGATTCCATCATCTACATAGATATAAGGTCATTTTTTACTCATGAAGGAAAAGGTGAACATTAATACTTGCATGCAATCTTTCCTTTTTGCATGCTTTATGTTTTCATTTTCTCTTTCATTTTTGCATGTTTTGTATGTTTTCCTTTTACAATTTGGGGGTATTGTAATAACTGAACTTAAAATAAAGTTCCATCAGGGGGGCTTCTTGCATAATAATTGGATTATAGTGTAGTTGCATGACATGCACTTTGATCCCATCTTCATATTGATGACAACTCACATGAGTTGTATCTAGATTCTATAGTTTCTTTTGGTCACAATATTACTCATAACTTGACACATTTTGGTTTGCATCAGTTCATGTATTAGACTGAGAGCCTATGGTTAATGATCCTAAATAGAACTAGATTCTATTGGGTCACATCTCAGTTTGAGGTCCATTCATCTTATGGCTAATGTTCTAGAACTTTTATGGTACTTGCTCCTATGGATCAATTTTAGTCACAGTTCAACATCGGTATCGAGATACACATAGCTTCCAGATTCTTTCATCATCTATTTCCCTCTTATGGGGGCCATCTATAACGTATCTATGTGATAGATGGTATACTTAGGGGGTCTCATGGAGTCCTCCATCTTTCATCACTTGATTGCATTCTCCTTTTGCAGAGGAGTTTTGTTCCAGTGGGTTTTCTATTTTTCTCAGTATGATATTTCTTTTGCTTGCATATGTACATGGGTACCTGACATGGCCTTGTATTTGGGACCCATTCATGCTTTCACACATCCATCCTTGCATTATTTTCATGTTTCTTATTCTCCCTAAGTTGCACTTAAAGGGAGTGTTGGTGTAATTAAATATTTAATTATACTTTATTAAGTTTACTTAGTTCCTAATTAGGGTTTTATCTTTCTCTATAAAAGTAAGTTATCTCATGTAATTCATCATTCCTAATAATATTATTTGTATCATTTTATGAAAATTTCTCTTGCATGTTTGATTTTCTCTTTATAGAAGGCTAATCACAGGTTTTGGAGGTGATCTTGGGTTTATTGGAAAATCTTAACATATTATACTAGTTTCATATAATTACACAAGTCCATTGGAAACATGTTCATAATATCAACCTATTAAATCAATAAATTTAATAGGGATTACAAAGGTTCTTGAGCTTGAGTCTACCGTGTAATTATAGATCAATTCATCTTGATTGATAAATGTAAATAAATTTTTTAGGATTTACTTACCTTGTTTCCTACCATTTACAAAATGATATATGGAGGCTTGATTGCTTCAACTATGTTTATATCTTGGTATTTTTTCTTTCTTTCCATCTTCTATTTAGTTAGGGATTCTTCTAGTATCTTCAATTTTTATGAGATTGAAAGAACCTTCTATTGTGTCATATTAACCATGTATTTCTTCAATTGGTACCTAATAATAAATTATACTTCATAGTCAATGGATTTATTCACATTAGGTTCCCAAGGAACTATTGGTTTTCTACCATAATAAGTGATTCTTTGAATTTTTTGTTGTGGTTTCAATTTTCTAACAATTCCATGTTTATTGATCTTTACAATAGTACACCTATGGACCTAGAATTGGAGGCTATGGGAATTACATGTAAGTGAGTTTTTTTATTTCTATTTGGATTCTAACTAGATAAAGATGAAAATCAAGTCTAGTAATTTCCAATAAATTTAATAGGAGAATGTGGTGTATAGTAAGGATGACACCACGAAGTGGCTTCCTATATGTAAATTTGCTACAATCTATGGATAGATACTTATATATATATATACTCCACATTTAGTAACATATTTGATTAATTTAATTGAATATAAATCTAGGAGACTACAAGATTTGGTGTTGAAAACATGTAAATTTCATACTGCATGTCAAATTGAATAAACATAAACATAAGTTCATTTAAACATAGACATATAAACATGTACATATATATAGATCTGTGAAACATAAACATACACATGTAAATTCTATACTACACATGTCATCATGCATAAACAAAAGTTCAAAAACATATAAACATGTGTACATATATACAGATCTTTGAAACATAAGAAGCCATAAACACAAATGTCATCTAGATGATATATATCTCAAACGTAAATGTGTACACATGTGCACATACATCAATAGATGATCTAAAACATAAACATAAACTCAAATGTCTAGAATTGATATAAACACATGTTTTAAAATGAGTAGATAAGAAATATAAGTGAACATAAACATATAAAATTTCCACATGCACATATATGATCTCCATAGATCTCAAACATAACATGTCCATGTTCTAGCTCGAAATGTATATATCATAGAACAATAAACACATGTATATAAACTAGTGCCTCAACTGATCTTAGGATCATCATGTCGGCTCCTAGTCGAGCGACCATCTAAGCGTGAATCCTACTTCGATAAATGTGTTGAGCCCTATAACATCTATACATATATAAAAGTGTAATTAAATTAAAAATTATATTAAATATATATACACACACATGAATAAGTGAATATGTACATGTATATGTATGTTAACTTAGATGAAAATTAAAGTTCACTTTTCCATTGACATGGTAAAGAAAAGAATGTGTGCATACATTATCTACCCTGAAACTAGGAGTAACATGTGTTTCCTCCACCTAGAAACATATGAATGAATTTATTTAAAAAATAAAATAAAATTTAAAGTTATATAATTTATAAAAATCAAATGTATAGTTCTAATTAAAAGTTACATACTACATGTATTTATTCAAAACTTAAAATAAACTTAAAAGTTATGTGTATTCATATACCTCAAGAATAGCCTCTACATCTTGAGTGTTGAATTTTGCAATCATAATCCACCAATCCCTCTTCATTCCTACTTTGGACTAGCTCCTTTGATGATGTGGGTAGTAGACTACACAAGTGAGATGGCATCGACCCTGAAGATAGAATCTCCATAAGACCTCCTCTCACAACCTTCACGAGTGTATCAATAGATGTATGAGCACTTGTAGTAGCCTAAGATGATTGGGAACCTATAGTAGTAGATGAATAGGAGCCTATAGCAGTAGATGACTAGACACCTATAGCAGTAGATGATTGGGAACCTATAGCAACATATGATTGGGCACCTATAACCTTGGTTGACTGGGCACCTGTATCAACATAATAATTAACAAGTGGATGTGCATGTGTCAAAGTAGTGGAATGGAAAACTACTAGAATCTACAAATCTCCATTGCAACATTGATCCACAAATGAGGTAACATCTTCCAAGGGGATCCCCAACTATGATAACATCACACCATAAGCTCTCATAAGGTCATTATATAATCTATAACATGTATCCCTCATAATTTGGGAATTATGTGAAATGTGGTTTATATCATCTAAAGATGGGATGCCTATCATGACATATACATCTAAATGAAAATGAAATGATCTACATGTCTATCTCATTGAATGTCCCCCCACATGATCTATAGATATCCGCTAAGCTTGGAATGTAATATCAACAATACTATCAATTGCTTCCTATTGAGAAGCAATGACAACCTGATCTCTAATAGGGCTAATGGATGGAGTGATGAAAATAATCCTCTACCCAACCAAGGCCCTATAATCTAGGGGTTGTCAATCTGCACATTAGTATGCGTCCCTGTCACTGACCCTACTTTTCCCCTACCCCAAATGACCTGGTAATTCCAAATAGTTAACATTGAGGCCTAAATGGACCTCAACGCATAACTATTGTACAAAATATAATGTAATTTGGTCATTATTTGGATAACAAGCATGAGCTGCAAGAAATCATGGATATATCAAAGGTTCCATCCTAGGATCTATTCACCTAGTCACCTAATACACCCTCACTTGAGATCTAGTGGAATATTATGGAAAATATTTAATTTTGATAGTTTCCTTTAGCACTCTAAGCTAGACTATACTCAAAGGAATATCACCTGAAACCTCATGCCTCATTTGAGCAAGGATAACTACTAAAGTGTCCCTAGAATAGACATGCACACCTCTTAATGACTATCTATTCTTAACTAAACTTTCTAATCTCCTCACAATTACTTTTGTAGATCCCCGTGGTTGAAGGGTTAGCTGAAATCAATCTCAATCTCTAAATCTCTACATTTGTATGTGCTCGAAGGCCATCCATATCGATGCACTACATAAAAATTAATTAAGTTCTAATTTTAATTCAAACACATGTATGCACATAGGTCTGGATATATGTATATATGAACATAACATATACACATGTGTACACATATATTTGAATATACATGAATTAAATTTAAACATAAATAATTTACATTTCCATAATTGAAATATGACTTGAAAAATGAACTCTAGCGAATGTTAATTTAGAATAATTAAAAAAGCATGCATATACATCAACATAAATCAACCTAAAATAATAAATGAATTATCTCTAGAACATTATGTTTTAACATTTAAATGAATGTATGAATTAGCATATGTATCATGTTTGTTATTTTTCAAGGAAAATTTGACATACTTGGATGAACTTTATGAGGGGTTTTAAAGAGATTATTCTAGCTAATCTATCTAGGTCTATTTTAGACTAATATTGCCTTGATTTTAAACAAGACAATCTATCAAACCTACCAAAACCTTAGATAAAAAGGGGTAGCGGAACTTCCAAACCTAATAAATGTTGAGGAAGGGGAAAATTTTCCTACTAAAGTGCAATAGAAAAAGGAGGCCCAATCAAAATTGAAGTTAAATATTTTGCATGGCCTAGAAAGATCCCAATAATTTCATAGTTTCCCTAACATATGAAGTTCTTAGATGAGTACTTTAAATTTAAAGATGTCAACTTGACAAGACAATAAGATTCAATGCTCATAGGAACTCAAAACTCTAGTACATAAGTATTGGGTGGTCTCAATTGGTAGAGGCTATTGAATTTATATAAATGTATGTATATATCATTCAAGTTAAGAATATCAAAGGCATTGACAAGTAAATTAAATTTGAGAATATGAGACCCAAGGAAGGCCTATAGAAGGTATAGGTATACATCATATCTTGATGATTAATTGTGAACATAATATTCATATATTCATGTAAATTGGAAATTCAATTCTAAAACTATGGACATTGTATTTATGTTTATATTTTGTGACAAATTCCTCTAAGAATATGATCTTTTAATTTTTTCTATTGTATGTTAACTTACCAGGTACTACATTGAGGTCCTACAAGGAGTGCAAGTAGGATAGTTGACTAAAGGGTAAAAAATAAAGATAATAAACTATGATATTTATTGTGTTTATGATACAATTAGTGAAGATATATGAATCCAATGAACTAATGTGTGAGGCTACACTTTAATTTGTGGGGATGAAAAGGAACCAAGATAAAACCAAAATAAATATGATTGTGACAATGAAGAGACCATTACAAGAAATTAATATAACTCATTACGAACAACTCATCATTACCACAAGTAAAATTGAGTTATTAAGGAGCTAACTAAAAAGGTAAAATGGGATTTTGAAGGAGCCAACACAATAGAATCAACATTAGGGTGTGAAGAATTCATGAAAATAAACATAGGCTAATTAAGGATACAAAGGATCCATTATAATAATTATAATTCTTTTAGGGATATAAAGGATGCACCAAAATAATATTAGTCATAATATATCCCCTAAATGATTGTATTTTAAGGATCTAATGAATTGGACCTTGGGAAGATAAAAAGATATGATGACATGAAAATAATTATTTAACCATATAACAAGCATCCTAGATATCATAAATTTAGGTGATCAATGTCAATAACAATATTTAAAAGTAAAAGCATGGGTGGAACTTAGGCATTTGGTATAAAATATAATCCATCCAATTTGGTATCACTATATGGAAAGAGAAAATATGGAGCTAGCCTCTTTATCTTGATGTGAGAGTGCATATTATTATCCTTCTTGTAGATAATCTGATAATCATATCCCTAAATTTTAGTTACCCATTTTTGTTAAATTCTTATGAGGACACCAAATTTGCTACTTTTCCTAAACTCTAAAGTCTAGCAAACCTTCCTATTTTTTTCTAAAGTCTCATAAAGTTAAAATAATAATAACAATTAAACCTTTATATGTAACAGTACTATATTACATTTCTTGATTTATGTTCGAGTTTTAGATACTTTGAGTTCAAATTGAACTAGATGTAAATATTATGAAACATGGCTCTTCTAGGTCTTCAAATTTTAAGTCCATGATCTCAAGGATGATATCATGATTGTAAACTAGTCTTAAAATAGAAAGAGAGCTAGAAATCTTGGTGGATATCATGTGCATATAAATGAGTGTGAGCATAGCTATGATGAACAAGTTAATAGGATGAATATATAAGGGTATGTGAACATGAGAATGAGAATGAGTGGTAGGTACATAGTAATATTTGTAATGAGGTAGGTATATAGCATAGGGGAAGGGACTTGAATTTTCACAAATTAAGCCATTTTCCAATATTTTTGTATAAAAGTGCTTCCTTCAAAATAGGCACAAAACTAATTGGGAAATGACATGCATATGCAAATTTAATCTTTACATTTTTTCCTACTTTCAAGTACATGTTTTTGATAATGTAAGTAGCATTTATAGGGTGTTGTACCCTACACAGAGAGCCACAAGGGCCAAAAAGTCTAGATCAAAAAAACATTATCTAAAACACCACACCAAAAAACACCTAACTAAACCCAGACGAAGATTGACAACACACATGGACCAACAACAAACCAACAACATACTAGTTGGCCTTCTCCCAATTCTTATACAACAGCTGAACCATATAATCACAAACCCACTCCTGGCGGTCCTCGGTCTTCTTTATCCCCATTTCATCCTTCATGGCAGTTGACAGGTTACTGGTGACGTGCAATGAATCATCTTGATCATGAAGTGGGTCAACCCAAGGAGCTTTTTGTCTAGGATGTCCAGCCTATTTTTCAGCATACCAATCTCCTCCTCATTGCTCGTAGTGTAGATAGGATCATTCTGCTATAATTTTAATCCTAGGATGATCATGCATATATAAGTAGCTTTGTCATACACTCAAAAAATATCACCATGGGGGCATATAAAGTAATGGAGCATGCACATATATGATCATGCATGTTCACATTTGTTGTGTATACTCTATAAAACGAGTCTATACAAGCACCTATAATTTTTAACATAACTAAACATTGAAATTTTAGTGAGAACATCTCCCCATAGATAATTGGTTATATTTGTAAGAAATAAGGAATTGTAGGAAGAGGGAAAATGGTACATGAAAATTAAATGTAATCTATACATGTAAGCATATAATCATGTAAATATATAACCATGTAACTATGTATATAGTAATGACCATAAAGAATGTGATGTGGCAAAATTTTGAGTTTTGGTAGTCACATGGACCAAAGGATTAGGAACAATAATTTTGATGTGTTTTCCACTTGTATCCACAATATGCTTTAACTTAAAATGAGTAGCAAGGGTGTTTCCATAGTGCAAAATCTACTTGGAGTAAAGGAATGGCCACTTTCAACTATAGGTTTGAAAACTTTCTATACAATAGGATAAGTGAGTTAAAGTTTCTTGCAACAAGAAGAATAGTTTTGGTAGAAGGAAAGCTTACTCACAGTAACCAATGGGTGAATTTCATGAGGAATAAGTTGTACACTTGTAGTAAAGAAGTTGTTGGATGAATTTTTTGTACAATTATGATATTCTCTTGGATGTAAAGCAACATTTTTGGACAATAGCACAATTGATAAATTATATTGAAGAATTTTGATGTTTTTTGTAATTTTAAGCATAAATAAGGAATATCATGGTGAGTATTCAAGTGATAGGCTAAAATATCATGAGGTTGTTAAAGGGGGTTGGTAAAACACTAAAGGAGTGCATAGGTGACTACTATCACAGTAGAAGAGTGTTGTCATGGTTGGGTAGAGGTCATAGAGAAGAAAATGAACTGTCAAAATTAATGGTTTCTAGTATAAATGAGTGTTGATCATAGAATGCATTTTTTAGTATTGTATAAGTTGGTTATTAGACACTATCATGTGTAAAAGGCCAAAGGGGTTAGTAATTTTTTTTCTAGAATGTATATTGAGTTGGATAAAATATTAAGAAGCTAAATGATATGGTGGAAGAAGTGAAAAAAGAGACCAAAGAAGGCATGATAGTATTAAGGTTGATTGTGATAGTGAAAATATTTGAGGGCTGATTTAGGTGGCCATGTTTTATTGTTGGCATTATGGTGGTGCTCTTGTCTAGTGATAGGTTAATGTTAAATTATGTTGAAGGAATCTAGACTATGTGGATAATATAAATATTGCTAAGATTGCACAAGAACGTATTAAATTGCATACAAAACCCTAAACCCTAATTTAGCAACAGATTAAGCAAATAAAAAATGCTGATTATTGAAAATGGAGGCAATGCATGGTGGAGTGACCTAAGTTTTTACGTTGCCTTCACTCAATCACTTGACCATCACCTTCACAGCTCGTAGCGTAAAGTTACAATTTCCCTCAACAACAATTATAGTCACCATCTAGTAAATTTGGTTTGGTAAAATGAACCGACAAAACGATGTTGTCGGTTCATACTGACTAAAAGAACAATAAAAGAATACCTTCTAGTGAAAGCATTATTTTATTGTTTTGTGCAATCACCAAAAGACCTTCGATCGAAGGACCATCTTCAATGAAAGGCTATTTCATGGAAACCTTAGATTGAAACCTTTGTTCGAAGATATATCTTCAAATGAAGGTGTTCAAAGATATTTCTTTGAACAAAGGTGTTCAAGCAAATTTGACCTTCTCCCTCCAAAAACTTCATTGTCCCAAAAGTAGGACAATGAAGTTTTTTGGAGGGAGAAGGTCAAATTTAGCTATTTTTATTTTCTTAACATGACTCTAGGTGCCTCTGTGTCAGCAAAGATAAAACTTTACATGATTTCATGAAACCTCCATTTTTGATAGTTACAGTTGATACAACTAAGACTGTAGACACTAAAACTAAGTGGTGGTTTAAACAATGTAATATTACCTTCTATGCTAGCATTCCCAAAAAATTTTCTACTAAAATTATTTTTGGACACTACTTTGATGATGATAGTGGACTCCTACCAAAAATTAAACATTGGCATGATATTCACAAGCTTGCAAATATATGAGTGAGAAATTCTAAAACAATGATAGTCATTCCTTGATCAATTGTTCTAACACAATAATTTTGAACCTTCAAATTCAATCCATGTCATCCAATACCATTATCAAGAAGGAGGAAAATTAGGTGTAACATCTCTACAACACCCTTTCTCTTTTGATGCCATCTCTTGAATGTAGCTTTATCATGTATCAAAAAATATTCATACTCCTAGGTACAGGAGTAGGCTCTAATACCATATGAAGTATTAAATGTTCTTGATTGATCATACATTGAAGTACTACAAATAGATTTATACAAGGAGGAGATTACATTTATCTTAACTGTAACTAAATAACTTTTTCCCAAGGAGTTGATGAATAATGTAATAATAATACTACGCTACTAATTTTCAAGCTACTAACATCATTTAGTCCAAGATGCTTGTCAAATATTTTTTTATCACTACAGTAGTTTCACATTTGATTGCTTAAGGGTTAATTGAAATTTTTTATCATGCTTTTGCAAGCTAGTTGGTGTGTATTATTTCCTTACACTTTATGTGAGCCTAGAGATCAAAGCACCCTCTAGTTTACTTCTTGGTTATTTTTAATTCAAGGTTGAGCTAGCTTGTGTATGCTCTCCTCTTGTGCTCTATGCAAGGCTAGGATAAAAAATACTAGTATCAATATTTCCCTTTAGGAGGATTACTTGGGGATTTCATCACCCAAAGGGATGAACTCAACCACATCTTCTGGTAGTGTATATAAAGGGGGAGAGAAAAAATTGTATCTCAAGAGTGAGACATTGTCATGTTTGGATAAACCTTGAGACCATCAATCCATTGATACTTAGAGGTGAAGAGATTATGAGAGACCCTCCTAGGGTCAAGAATTTGTAGATGAACCTAATGGCACTTTCAAAGAAATTGTAAAGTTTTTAGTGCTCATATTGAAGCCCTAGATTTTTTTTGTCAAATCTAATGCAAGGTTTTTATGTGAGGGTTAGGGTTTTGTTTATTTTAGTTTCTTGCTATTATATTTTTCTATTGGTTGTATAGTGTCTATTGTTGGTCACATAAGGGGAGGGAATTTTCATATTTACATCATCATGTGACTGTCACCATGCGACCTATTTTTCTCTTGTGTAGGTCTGAATCATTCATTTCTATAGGGTTAGGGAAATGATTTTTTGATCATTACGTCCTTTGTTTCGCATGATTCCAAAGTTGTGAGCCTATTGTTCTCATGTCTCCCTAGAGTCCCCTCTTTTAGAACAACTTATGAGCACATGCCTAAAACTTTCACTTAAGTCCCGATGGCCCTTGTAACTATATCACTCATCGCTGATTTGCTCATAGGTTTACACCTTGAATTAGCGATGAGCGGTACTTTCCTTTGATATCGCTCATTGCTAATGGCATTCGATCCCTCAAATTTGTAATAGCAATGAGAGATGTTCTTAACCTTATGCTCTTATCACTCATCGTAGATGGCCATTGAATTTTTTTTTTGTAATAGTGATGAGCAATATATTGTCGCACTGTGTGATCACAGATATGTTGTAAAAAGTAGTTCTCACATTAGCGATGTGCGATGAACCCTATAAATAATGTAAACTATTCATCGCTAATTGCTTGCACAATATATGAGGAGAATCATTGATGAATGAAGGCCTTATCGCTCATCATGGATTTATCTTAGAACGTAATTTCTAAATTAGCGATAAGTGATTGGTTCCTTCTAAAAGGGTTTTCTTTCGCTAATTTGATATGATCTTATGGGTGATGTCTTTGGAACCATTTTTTTTATGCAGGTGCATGTGTCCAAGATCTGGTGTTTCCACAATGTCTCTTATTGCCGATGGGATTCTAGGCCTAAAATTTGAATTAGTGATGCACAATGAAGGGACAGATGTGACCAGAAGTCAGGCCATAGAATCAAGGGCTAAAGGCCATCTCAGGGATGTTTTCATTGTTGATAGAGCCGAGTGATGATAAATTAGATCGGCGATGAGTGATGACCATAAATGAAAAAGGAAACATGTCATGATCCTAGGGATTTCACACAGATTAGAAAAGAAAGTGGCAAGAGAACTAGAGGACCGTTGATAAAGCTTTAAAGTAGGATGATCCAATGAATAGGAAGTCATCGCATAAGTAACTTCATCTCTAATGAGCACCTCAGGATTAGGGAAAGATCAACGATGAAGTGTGCAAGGAAAGTTTCTCTCTAAACTAACCTTATGTACTTCCATGATATTAATGAAAAGCATGGATTAGGTTGGCGATACATGTTAATTGTCATGACATATATGATTAAATCTGGGTTAAGGAATAACATGTCAAATTTTTGAGATAACATTGCTATTTTCAAGAAGCAAGTTGATAATAGTAAAAAAATGATGCTCATGGCCACCTTAGATGAAATTTTAATTGCTCTTAGATGAACAGTCCAGATTCAGAGCCAAACTGATAAGCTAACAATTCACTCGTGCAAGGAGTTCTGTATCATTAATTCTACATGCCTGAGATCTCTATTTAATGTAGAATGATCGATGATTATTCTCACTATCTTTTTAGTCTGCAGTGTATGTTAGGCAAAGTGTGAAGGGTTTTTGGTCTATTTGTGGTAGAATTTTCTCGCCCTGGTTGGGTTGGTATGAAATTCAGTTCTCTGGTCTACTTAGGACTTTTATTACTTGAATTGGTCGTTATCATTGGGATTGGGGTGTTTTTCTTGTGGGTGTTGAACCAAAAGAACTTTTAATTATCATTCTGTTAGCTCTGAAAAAATGGGAAAAATTGGTGAGGCAACTCCACCTTTTAGGAGGTCTAGTTAGTTAAGTATGTCAAAATGCCATGAGGAGGTAGCTGAACAGGAAACCATGGTTTCCCCTGAAATTGCAAAGGGAAAAAGGAGGGATAGGGGCCATAAAAAGAATTCAATTGTGCAGAGTACATACCATTTGAGGAATAGGAACCTTCCAGGTGAAGTGGTTGAATGAAAAGGCAAGGAACTAACATTGCCAGTGAAGAAGGACAAAAAGAAGGAGAAAAGCTACCAGCCTAGCCAGGGAAAGTAGAGTTCTCTTATTATGCTTTTTGATACTCCTTCAGATGTTGAAGCCAAGACAGAATTAGACTATGGCCAATACATCCATTCCCTGGTGCCATATGATAGCTCTGATGACGATGTGCTAGTAATACTTCTAATTGCATCAAGGAAAAGGAGTGGTTGGGCATTTTCAGATGCCGACGGCTCTGAATAAGGGTCACCTCCTATTTTAGTTTTTGATGACACCATGGTCATTGCATAGGAGGTATTTGTTTTCATGTGTCCATGGTTTGTATTTTTCTTTTCCTTACTGATGTGGAGGTCTCTGTGATGATGTGATTGAAACCTTGTTTGTTCCAAGCAAAATGATACTATGAAAATGACTAATAATATTCTACACATGTTTTTTGCCTCCCCTGTTTTGAAATGATTACGTATGAAACCGCTTGGGGAGTCCTTTGAGGAGTTAGTTGGAATTAGGTTTTTGAAATGAACTCAAATGAAATTGAAATTGTAATTCAGCTGGGTGCTTGTTGCTCCCCTATTTATATAAAGGGGATTTCATGGCTGAAAAGAGGAGAATTCAAAATTTTGAGTCTAGACACGGTCACAATAGATATTAAGCTCTAATAGTAGAATAGAATGTAAATAGGTGCTCTAGTAGATATATCAGAAGCAAGTCTAAGATGAAAGTTATATTGCATATAAATCTTAAATATGTTTTACAATGAAATATAAAAAATGAAGAAGAATTTTAGTTTCCTAATATTGCTCTCCTATGCATTTTCTTGCAAGTTATGAATGAAGATTGTTAACGACAACTTCATTTGTCTTTTGTCATTTGCACAAAATGTATGAATTTGTTTTATGCTTCAGTTCAATGAATTGATTAAATGTTGAAATGAGCTCATTGTTTTGTGAGAAAAACATATAGGATTTAGTAAGAAAGTGATATTCTGTAGACACAGTGAGTTAGAGGTTACAAAGTGACACTCTAATGGTTCACTAATTTCTGAGCTTCAATCGAAATTGTATTACCAATTGATCACCAGTTGTAATTCATTTTCTACCTTAGAAAAAGAAACAATTATCTTATTAGTTTATCTTATGGTCAGTTGATCTAGTATTGAATTGGGCCTAGGATTTAAGATGAAGAATGATTCAACATACTTTAAATTACAATGTCCCAACTCTAAGTATGAAGGCGCACTCCTTGAAAATAAGTAACACTTCTATCTAAGGTTTTCTGAACTTTTAATAAGGCGATTTTCATGGAATAGTGCATTTGTGTGAAGAAATACTCTTGACTAAGTGTGAAATATTATGAGTATATATGGGATTACCCTCCCTGGGTCTTACAGAGCCCGAAGAGAAGAAGTAAAGTAATAACTACTCTACTTAAGTGTTGGCCAATCCTCAACCTAGTTGATAATTGGTCGTGGCAAGCCCATAGGTTAGGATTGAGATTAAGTTTGGTTCTAAAAAAATAACCAATAGGACCATCAATTCATAGATTCCCTAGTAACCTTATATTTAGAATTCCTAATTCCTTCATATGCCTTTATAGTGTGGTGCAAGGCTCAGTATCAAGCCTAAAGTTACTCACCATGTACCTTCCTAGGTAGAAATATAAACTTTTTGGGCATAATGTTGAGAGCATCCAAAGAAATGAAAAAGGTGGACCAATTCTATGCCACTGGATCCCTACCTATCAAATATTGAAAGATAGCTTCTTTGCACTAAATTGAGGTGTTTCATTTTGTGGGCCTACAATATAAAGACACTCCCACTTGAACAATTATAGGGATTTTAATGTTATTGGTACATGTATTCTTTTGCAAGACTAGTAAAATCCATTCAGATTTCACACCTTGAAAACTCCTAATCATTGTTTCTTTTTTATCTCTTTCCAAAAGAAACAAGTTGTTCAAAAATCATCCATTGCAAAACTATAATTTTGACACACAAAACTATACTTTTGACCTATAACTATGTGCATCTAACTAATAGAGTAGCACCTTTTATATATCATTTTACATATTTGACTAATAGAATTACTTTTTTGAGTCATTTTATTATGCTTTTGAGCTATTTTCTTACGCTTCAGAGTCATTTCCTTTAATTTATATGTTATTTGTTGGGAAAATGTGTCTCAAGCTTGCAATTACAAAAGTTTTATTTTTGCTAAGTGAGTGTGGGGAGTGTAGGGGGGTACTCCCTATGGGGTCTTTGGGGCTCATCCCCATAGAAGGGGGTCCAAGGGTGGTGCGCCTCAATGGGGGTTTGGGGGAAGTTCCCTTGAAAGCCATATTTTATGTATATTTTATTATTGTAGATCTAGATAGTTCATCATTATGTTTTAGATCTAATGGTAGATATTTTGTTGGCTTGTCTTTCCCTAGAAGACAACCTTATTTTATGAGGGTGTTGTATTATGGCTATACATTATAATATATTCTAAGAATTTGATAGTGGTTGAAAGTTTTCTTTGGATATTTGTTTGGTGATACTCCTATGAGAAGCTTGCTCTACAAGTATATTGTAATATTTGTGATTTTTGTATAATATATTGGGTGACTTTTAGAGTGTGGTGTTTTTCTCTCGAAAGGGTTTTCCCCCCGTAAATCATTGTGTTGTGGTATGCATGATATTTATGTTTATTTATGTTTGACTTTTGTAACTATTGTAAAGGTTTGAAAAGTTTTGCATTATTATCCTCTCAAGATTAGTGTAGGAAGTTGTTTCGCTACCTTAAATTCCTTACAAGTGGTATCAGAGCTTGATCACCTTCTATTTTAGTTGTGGGTTGTTGGGTTTTTTTAACTAATCAAAATTTGAGTGGGAGCTTGTGCAGAAGATACTTTGTGATCTTGTTGTAGGAATTTTTAGATGACAAGTTCATTAGGGACAATAGAGGCAGATTTTTTTTTGAAAATAATTTTGATATGTGGAAGTTGAAGATGGAGGGTTTGTTGATAGATCGAGATCGATGTTGTTGATGAGAATGTTTTAAAGCCCATAGATCCTACTTTGGTTGCTTAATATAATGTTATGGAATGTAAATCCAAAGGTCTAATAGATTGTACTTGAAAAACTCTATTTTAATAAATGCCCATGAAGAGACCCCTACATGAAGAGACCCCTACACAGAAACCATGGAAGAAACTTGGTGAGATTTATCAAGGAAAATATTTAGTGAACAAGATTTTATTGAGGAAAAATTTATATTCCTTGAGAATAGAAGAGGGTAGTTGAATTATACACCACCTAGAAGAATTCAATATGTTGGTGGCTCAATTGGCATCATTTAGTGTGAAAATGGATGAAGAGGAAAAATGCTAGATCTTGCTTTGTTTTTTGTCTGATTCGTGGGATTCTCTTGTAATGGTTAGTGGGAGTACTTTTTCTATCTTGAAGATTGAAGATATGGTGGGTTCTTTGATTTTTGAAGAGATGAGGAGGAAGGTATCCATCAGTGCCAAGGAGTCTCTAAATATTCATGGAATCCCTAAGGAAAATGGTGAGCAGATTGAGAAGCATGATAAATCCAAGTCTACGGGGAGATCTAAATCTCCTAGAAAGTCCAAAGTTATTTGTTGGAATCATGATAAGTCTAGACATATTCGTAAGGAATGCAAAGAAGAAAAGAAGAAGAAATAAGAGATTTAATTTTGATTTCGAGTTCAAGAAGGAAGATTGTGATGCATTTGTTGCAACTTTGACTACTTGTGCAGGTAATGATGCATGGTTAATTGACTTAAATGCATGTTTTCATATGACCTCTAATAGAGATTGGTTTTTTGAATATGAAGAATTTGATGGAGGTAAGGTGTACTTTGGTTACGATTCTCATTTAAATATTGTTGGTTGTGGTAAATTTAGAATCAGGTTTCTTGATGGTACAATAAATATATTAATGGTGTATTGCATATCCCTAGATTAGCACAAAATTTATTATCTATAAACAAACAAATAGATGTGGGTGTGTAGGTTTTCTTTTCTGATGCAGGATGCAAGATGGTTAGAGGTACTATGGTGATTTCTGGAGGTATTGGATGTAAGAGTAATCATGCATTAGCTAATAATTAATTAATTTTTAATTTATTATTAGTCTAATTTATTCTCATGCACTGAAGCTAAACTTAGGAGTGTGTTTTTCTATTTTAACTGAAGTGAGATATTATTAGATCATTCTATCTTATTGCATGAGATGTTAACACTTGTCATGATCTAATCCCTTTATCATTTAGGGTTGATCCTATATAGCACTCAACCCTCATTGTATTATCTCTTGATTAAAGATCTCCATGAAGATTCTTGAGGTTCATTTTGTAAGTTTTTCTTGTTGATGATATATCAAATTATTGTTTGCATCTCTCTTGCATGAAAGGTCTCTTTGTTCATTGTTTGATTCCACATCTTGTGTTTATTAACAATTCTAATACAATACCAGAGTGTGGATTCAATGAACCCTTTCTCAATTTTTTAGGGTTTTTTCTCAACTAGGGTTATAGGAGCAAATTTGAAATCTTCTTTTTTTGTTTTTATTTTTTTATTTTTTGTTTTTTTAAACAGAAAAAAAACCACCCTAGGGTCATATGGGAAACTAGTGCCTAGCCCCTCGGGGGCTAAACATTTTTTTTGTTGTTGCAATTTTATCAAGATTGGGAAAATCATGATAACTTTTCGCTCGGTTATTGAAATTGGGAAAATGAGATATCGTTGGAAATTTGGTTCTGTGCACTATCTAATGGTGCTATTTTTTTCTCAAATTTTGCTGCTGGTACATTTTATCACTTGTCAAAGTTAAAAGTGTTGTTTTCACTTCCAAGTTCATAAATTTTGATTTGTTTCTCCATTTTTCATGATTTCAGCGGCATTGGGATAGTCTTTTAGAGCTCTTTACAACCATATTTACAAATTTTTCATGTTTTCTCTAGGTACATTTTATTTAGTTTTTTGTGTTTTCACACTTTGGTGAATTACTTGGATGTTTTATCTCTTGAAAACCTCTTATTTACTTGGGATGACCTATTTTTGGCTATTCTATATGTATTTCTAGAATTTTGTCCTATTTGAACATTTTGAGCATCTCTTGCATACAATTTCTCTTTTGTAGATGCACTGAGATAAAGAGTCATTCTAGTGTATGTTTTTTTAGGGATTTCACACATCCTGTTGTGCCTTTTGTACTCGTACTATGATATAAAGTGTCATGAGTGGGTTGTGAGTGCCTTTGTTTTACCATCACACTTTTTTCAAGTGAGTGTTCCTTCCACAATGGTATTGAATCTTAGTGATTCATGCATTATGTATATGTGCCCTCATTTTCACACCCTTTTATTTGTAGGTAATTTTTTGTGCACATTCAGATGTTCTTGGTTCTCCTTCATGAACTTCTTGGTGACACATAGTTTTAGTGAACCTTTCTTGGCTCTCCCTTTCCACATTATGGGGGGTTTCTATTGTTGGTGCTAATGATTCCTTGATTTCATTTTGGAGTGATCTATGTATCTAGTTCTTGTTCCTATGTACTTGGTGAATAAAACTACTAGTTACCCATACATTTCAATGAGATGGAGCATTTACCATATGGACATTCTTGGATTCCTATTTTTGGAGGTGACCTTCTATTTTCATTTGATCAATGTTCTTTCAGACTATTGGTACCAATATTTTCAACTTGCATCTTGCAAATTAAGTAGTGTCATTGGAATTAGAGGAGGTTGTTCATTTTAGCACTGCATTAGTCATCATTTGACAATTGTCTATATAATTTTTATGATTGTGTGTTGTTCTTCATGTTCCTATTCTTCTTGGGACATTATTTTGGAGGCCTTTCAGTCCTTCATTTTCCTTTCTCTCTTTTGGAAAGGATTTTTTCCCATGAGGTCTTCTTGTTTTCTTCAATTGTGAGATTTTTAAATTATTGTACATGGGTACCTCATCAAGCCTTATTTGTTGGGACCTATCATGCATTCTTTGATTTTTATGGTTTTTAGCTACTCCCTAAGTTCATCTTAAAGGGGGGTGTTAGATTAATCATGCATTAGCTAAGGGTAAGTGTACCAAGTTGTGACACAAAAAGGGGTCTTAAGATGCCACTTTTCTCTAAAATTAGGAAAGTTTGATATTCGACAAGAAAATGAAGATATTTATGATCAAAATTTGAAGATGCAACAAGAATAAGAGTTGCAGTGCTTCAAATATACTTTATAAACTACTATTTTATTGAAAATGGTGAAGATTAAGGGTTTCAAAAAGGGGGAGCACAAAAAGTGGTCATTTTTTTCAAAAAACATAACATAGTGTTGGTGTGCTCCCCCTAAAATGTTAATTTAAAAAAAAATCACTTTGGTGAGAAATTAGCTAGCACCATGTAGTTTACGTTGGATTTTTCAACTTTTTATTTAATGAATATTTTTTTTTTACTAATTTTTGAAATGGACACATCCTCAAAAATAGAAATTTGAGCATGCTCCCCACTAAATTTTTTGGAAACTAATCAAAAATATTTTTCTTAAATGCATGTAGAATGGAGTCTAATTTGTAAAAATGTAATTTGTTTCAAAAATTGACGATCAAGTGAAAAACTATACCCAAAATAGCACATGTTAGATTTTGACAAAAAATAGGCACACTAATAAAAGATATTAAAGATGAAAACCTTAACAGAAAAAAATGTGAAAAAATAATATGGTTAGATAGCTGAGAGCTTAACATAATTATGGTATTTTTATATATTTGCATTGAAACATATGCAAACCTGATGGAGAGCACAACCAAAAATGTGTGAATTTTTTTACCTTTTTAAGAAAACATGTCTTTGGCATGAAATGGTCATCCAACCCTTTAGGTTGGATGCCCAAGGAATATCCAACCCAAAGGGTCAGTATTTACCAATGCAAACCATTTAGTGAGGGCCAAATTTTGTGGTAGCCAAACAAAATTTTTTGTTTGGCGAGTGCCAAATTTGGCGCTTGCCAAATGTAAATGCGTTTTTTAGAATGCATTTTCTTTCTATTTATTTTTTCTCTAACTTTCTCTTTCTCTTTATCTTTCTCTATTAGTGAAACTATATACATGAAATAAAAATTTAAATTTACATTTACATATGCAAATTTATTTTCTTATACTTTAAGTTATATTTCATGTATATAGTTTCAAGATGTTTGAGAGTGGTTTTAAATCTCTTGGAGTTATAATGCAAATTATATTTTTTGGAAGATCTTATAATTTTTCAAACTTAGTCAAATTTTAATAATCAACATGTCAAATTTTAGTAATCAACAAGTTGTATCATCTTTCTCTCTATATCTCACTCATTGTTTATCCCTTATTCTCTAGACCTCTCTCTCATTATCTCCAACCCTTTATTCGACTCTCTCTCCTTTGAGCTCAAGAATCTCTCTACATGTCCATCCTTCTCTCTCTCCCTCCTCTCCCTCTCTCTCACCTCTCTCCCTCCCTCACTTCCTTTCCTTCCCTCTCTACTTCTCTCTATCTCCCCCTCCCTCTCTCTAACTATATCTCTATCTCTTTGTTTCTCTCTTTCTCTCTCTCACCTCACTCTTTCCATCCCTACCTCTCCCTCCATCTCTCCTTCCCTCTCTACTTCTCTCTACCTACCTCTCCCTATATAACTCCCTACCGCTCTCTAGCTACCTCTATACCTCTATCTCCCTCACCCTCTCTCTCCTACCTCTCTCTCTCTATGTGTGTATGTGTGTTTCTCTCTATCTCAACTCTCTCTCAGATCTCTCTCCCTCCCTACCTACCTCTCCCTCCCTCTCTAATTCTATCTATCTTTCTCCTCCCCCTCTCTACCTACCTCTCTTTATATTTTACTCTCTCTCTCTCTTCTATTTCTCTATGCCCTCTATCTACCTACCTCTCTCTACTTCTATCTACCTATTCTTTATCTTCCCTCCTCTCCTCCCTCTCCCACCTCCCTCCTCTCTCTATCTATCTCTCACCTCTCTCTCCTCCCCTCCCTACCTCTCCTCCCTCTCTCCTTCCCTCTCTACTTCTCTTTATCTCCCTCTCCCTCTCTCGACTTGCCTCTCTCTTTGTTTCTCTCTATCCCTACCTCTCCCTCAATCTCTTCTACCATATCCACTTCTATCTATCTCCCATCTCCATATCTCTACCTACCTCTTCCTCTATAACTCCCTACCACTCTCTCTACCTACCTCTCTACCTATATCTCCCATATCCCTTTCTCTACCTACCTTTCCACTCTCTCTCTCTCTCTATCTCACTCTCTCTCTCTCCCTACCTCTCTCTCCCTCTCTCCTTCCCTCTCTCTACCTACCTCTCCCTCCATCACTCCCTACCACTCTCTCTCTCTATATCTCTCTACTTATCTCTCATTCTCTCCTTCCATCTCTACTTCTCTCTATTTCACCACTCTCTCTCTATCTATCTCACCACTCTCTCTGTACTTCTACCTATCTCACATATACCTCTTTAGCTATCCTTCCCTCCCCTCTCTCTCTATGCCTCTTTGTCTCTCTCTCGCTCTCTCTCTAATGTGAACCAAGTGTAGTGTAGAAAATTGTGCACTCGTAAAAAAAAGAGGCAATTTCATAATTAATTTGGACCTATTTTGGAATCTTTGCATTGATTACCCTTTAAAATCACCATTTATAAGCCCCCTAAGACCCATTATTTTGGATCTCAAGGCTCATTTCACTCAAAATCATATAAAATCACTTAAATACCTGAAAATCCCAAAAATCCACTTCAAAAAGCTAAGGTGGGACTCATTCGCCACCTTGGACGAATGAGTCCCCTTAGGTGGAACCCATTCACCAAGTGTGGTGAATGAGTCCCATTTGGGGTCTTTTTTAAATTTGAATGGGAATTCATCAATTTAATTCAAGTTTTTGGTAAATGTGGGCCTTTGAGATCTAAATAATGGTCAATTAGGTGATAATTCCTATAAAAGAAAGCTTCTAAGTCATTTTTCACAATCCAAGCGTACTCTAAGCACTTTGAGCAAGCATTTTCAAGAATCAATTTTCAAGCAATATTTCACAAGAGCATTTCAATTCCAAAAGAAAGTAAAGTTGAAGCATTGGAGCAACATTAAAGCATTTTTGCAAATTCTCAAGCTCACTTTCAATCAAGATCTAGCATTGTCAAGGATTGATTATGGATGCCTATGGTGAATCATGATGGATTCTAGGTTGGGGTGATGCAACTAGCCATTAAGCCAATCCTAAAGACTTGTTTCCTAAGTGATTCCATCTCCCATTGTCACTCTACATTCAGCCTAAGGAAGGTACAAGTATCATTAGAGATCACTTGGGATGATTAGAGATCATCACAAGTGAGTCATTCATCTTTGATTTTCCATTATTGCATCATACTCTTGCACATTAGAATAGGATTGCATCATCTTTTAGATTTCTTAGTCTTAGACACACTTAAGGCTAGGATTTTCATGCACTTTTCATCATTTCTATCCAGGTTTAATTACTAAACTAGGGGTTTGATTGAGACAAACCCCCATTAGCAAATCAATTTGAA
The DNA here is from genome assembly GCA_007258455.2 of Sequoia sempervirens. Taxonomy (NCBI): domain Eukaryota; kingdom Viridiplantae; phylum Streptophyta; class Pinopsida; order Cupressales; family Cupressaceae; genus Sequoia; species Sequoia sempervirens. The sequence continues at coordinate 325,992,507 of VDFB02000015.1, read as the reverse complement.
TTTTGCTTTGCAGGTGTTTTTTAGAGATTCGGATCCGAAACTCAGATTGGAAGGAAAGGGCAGGTCTTAGAATGTAGATAAGAGCTTTCAATTTTTGAAATGGGACTGATTCACCAAGAGTGGCGAATGAGTCCCACTATAGCTGTTTGTAGATTTTGATACCCTTTTCCCTGAAATAGAATCCCATGCAAAAACCCTGATATGGGACTGATTCACTCAAGTTGACGAATGATTCCCAATTGGTCAAAAAGTCAACATTTCCAAAATTTCAAAGCCATTTCTAGTCTCTTCAAGGTTTCTTGGTGCACACTATTTACATTTTTTCTTTCCTATTTATTTTACTTGCATTTCTAAGGAATTTTCTAGGTCATTTAGCATTTGTTTACATATCACATTATGCTTTGAAACTCATTGTATTTTCTAGGTTTACACTTGGTGGTGAACCCATCATTATACATCATTGAATCCCCTAGAACAAACCTTTGCTAGATTTCAATCTCCTTTACATTGAAATCTTAAGGGTTTGTTCTTGAGTGAAGAGTAAGAAAATTGTCTCACTCCTTTTAGGTCCAAAACCATAGAAGCAAAGGAGAATACACCATTTTCTTCATTTCATTTTGGTGAACCTACATATAGAGCATCATAATTCTGAGTTGGAGTGAATTTTCATCCTAGATTTAGCTTGCATTAACATTGCATTAGGTTTTACATTGGTTAATTTGCATTCTAGGTTTTCAATTCTTGCATTAGTGAAAAGCTCATTTAGCTTGCATTTTTTCACTTAATTTCATTAAAAAGTATTGAAAAACTATATTTTCATCCTAGATCTCTGTCATACAGCATAGAAAACATAAAAACAAACCAAAAAAATTTGAAAATTCTTAAAAAAATCCCTACTGGGACTCATTCGCCACCTTGGGCAAATCAGTCCTAGTGCAAATTCTGAACTATTGTTTACAAAGTTAAATTTCAAAATTTTAAGTTTTTGTTAGCCTCTGTTACGTTTTTGTTTCACTTTAGTTGCTTTCTGTTATTGTAGCATAGACAATTGTATACTCTTGAAGAAGAAGGAAATTTCACACTTACTTTGGACCTATTTTGGTACCCTTGCATTAATCACTCCTTAAAATTACCATTTATAGGCCCCTAGACCCATTTTTTTGGACCTTGAGGCTTATTCCACTAAAAAATCATACAAATCCCAACAAATAACACTTAAATTATTCAAATTTCAGAAAACCCACCTCAAAAACCTCTAGTGGGACTAAGTTGCCCAGGGTGGCAAATTAGTCCCTTTTAGGGGATTTTTCAAATTTGAGTGAGAAAATCACCGACCTAATTCAAATTTTCAATGGATGTAAGCCTGTGAGGTCTAAATAATGCTTAATTAGGTATTGATTCCTATAAATACAAGTTTTTAGGTCATTTTTCACAACATCTAGTCATTTTTAACAAACAAATTCAAAAGTCAAGTATTGAATATTTTTCATAAGAAGATTCATAAGTCTATCTACAACAAAGTTGAAGCTTTAGGACAACATTCAAGGGTTTTTGCAGGTCTTCAAGCTCAATTTTTTTCTAAGATATTTCATTTCTTAGGGTTGATCATGGATGCCTATGAAGAATCATGAAGAATTCTAGGTTGGGGAGATGCAACTAGCCATCAAGCCAAGCCTAAGGACTTGTTTTCTAAGTGATTCCATCTTCCATTTTCTCTCTATTTTAAGCCTAAGGAATATTTGTATGTTATTAATATTTGTTTCTAATGTGATTCAAGGTCTCTTGGAATGAGTCTTAGATCATTCTAGTTTCATTTATGCATCTTATTCTTGCATGTTAGAATAGGGTTGCATCTTGCTTCAAATTTCCTAGTCTTAGATGCACTTAGGGCTAGGATTTTGCTGCATATTTCATTCTCTTTCAAGGTTCAAATACCAAGCTAGGGGTTTGACCAAGGAAAACCCCCCATTAGAAACCAAATTATATTATTTTTTGTAGGTGTTTTCGCAGGATTGGATCTGGATTTTAGTTGGGGAACAAAGTGCAAACTAGGAGCTACAGGTTGCACTTTCGAATTTCTCAAAAAATGAAAGTGGACTAAGTTTCCATTAGCGACATATGAGTCCCACTAGAGGTATTTGTCAGAATAGTTTGCAGATTCCAGTACCCATTTTCCTGAAATTACTTTCTGGGCAGAAACCCTTATCTAGGACTAAGTCGCCTAGCTTGGTGTAAGTGTCCCAGTTGGCCATAAAATTAGATTTTCTAGAATTTTAGAGATATTTTCAGTCTTCACTCTGACCTCCATCATTTTCCAAGTTCACTCTTTCTATTTAGCTTCTCTATCTTGTTCTATATTGCATTTAATCTATCTTTCTACATATCACATTGTGTTTTCAAACATTTTGCATTTTCTTAGTTTTGCATAATATTCTCTTTTATCAATTCTTTGCATCTTGGCTATTCCCCTTAGTTAGAATTCAATCATCTTTACATTTCACTCTCAAGGGAATCTTTTTGAGTGAGCCACCAAGGTTTTTTGGATTCCTCTCTCCTTTTAGGTGCAAAACCCTAGAAGTGTAAGAGAGCCTACACATCACCAAAAATTGACAGTTCATTTTGGTGAACATGCATTTAAAAAATTCTATTTCCGATTTAGAGTGCATTTACACCCTAGGCATAACTTACATTGCCTCTTACATTATTTCATTTGCATTTTAGGGTTTCCTACTTTGCATTAGTGAAAAGCTCATTTAAACTCACATTATTGCACTTCATTTCCTTGAACAATAGTGAAAATTTTCATCCACACTTTAGATTTGAATTGTATAGCATAAAAGACATAATAATCCATCAAAAAATTCAAAAAAACTTAAAATATACCCCTACTAGAACTCAATCACCACAATGGGCGAGTTAGTCCCAGTACACATTTTGCATCACTGTTTTTCAACATTTAGTTTCTAGTTTCTTAAGTTGTTGTTTGTCTCAATTACTTTTTTGTTTCAGTTCACCTATTTTTTGTTACATTGAAATCATTAGAATTAGCATCACTTAATTTCATGGAAATTATGGATAGCATTATATGTTTACAATTTTCATTTTTAGCATTAGTTCCTAGTTCATTTAGATTAGATTCATTAGAAAACAAAAACAAAAAATTAAACACATCAAATGAAACAATAAAAATAATGCTTCACTTTAGAAAAACTATATCATCCAAACCTCTTAGTAGTGATGACTTGGATACGTTAGATGTAGCCCTCTAGGGCTTCCTCTCACTAATTTCATCCACTAAGGTTTGTCATGAAAACCCTAAGCCAACTGAAGAAAACTTACCTTGCAAACCTTTTAGTCGTGATGAATTTGATATGTTGGATGAAGCCCTTTAGGACTTCATCTCACCAAAGCCATCCACTAAGGTTTGTTGTGAGAAACCTTAAAAAAAATATTTCAATGTAATTCAACCTCAACTCGTCCTTTACCCACCTTCATATAAGCCTCAACCTCCACCTAAACCCGAGTTTACCCTTTACTGACCTAAGCATGATGTTTTTGCTCACACACATAAGACTAGAAATAATCCACAACCACAACAACCCACCCCAACACCTTTACCTTTGCCCAATCCCATATTTCCTAGTGCTCCTTGATTAAACTCACACATTAGGAAGTATGATCTCATTGAACAACTTAAGAATACTCCTGCAAAAATATCCCTTTGGGACCTTCTTTAGAATTCACCAAACTATCACACTATGCTCCAAACAACATTGCAACAAATAGCGGTTACTTGTGGTATAAATGCAAATGATGTGGTAGCTCTAATACAAGGAATGAATGCAGTTAATGTAGACATTACCTTCCATCAACATGAGCTCCCTCCATTAGAATTAAGGAAGAAAAATGAAGCCTTTATGATAATAGCCCAATTCAATAAAATAGGCATCAAACGGATCCTTGTTGACAATGGCTTTTCCCTAAATGTGTGTAGTGTGAAACTTCTAGATAGATTTTGTGTGGATAAATCACAAATCAAACCTGATTCCTTATTTATTTGAGGATTTGATAATATAACGAAGCAATCACTTGGTGTAATTACCTTACCTATTACATTCAGAATGGCTACCTTTCAAACTCCTATTCATATCATGCCCTATGATCTCTCATACAATATTCTTTTTGGAAGACCGTGGATACATGAGATGCATGCGGTACCTTCAACCCTTCATCAAATAATGAAATATGTCTATAATAACAAAGTTTATCATGTTGAAATAGACCCCGAGCTTGAAAGTTGCTTACAACTTGAAAAAGGAATGACAAGTCCTTGAACACATTGATTCCAACATCTCACATAGAACCTCTAGAGATAAACAAAAAAGAAGAGTGTGTGTCTAAATTTCTAGGTGATGACTGGGGATCATTAGAAGTCACCCCTTCATTTATGGTCGCACATGAAAAGAGGATGAAAAATGAGAACAACCAGTGGTTATGTTAGCTCATAATTCGAAAGAACCTTCCCAAGAATCTACCTCATCTACTTTGGAAGAAAATATAACTTATACGACACATTTTGACGAGATAGATTATCAACAACCACCTAACCCAAAGGAAATGGAAAGACTTTATGGAAGGGGTTATGAACTTGTGAGACAATTGGGATACAATGGTAAAGGACACAAAAAGACTGAACAAGGCATTTGAGTCCCTATAGAACCTAATACACAAGAGACAAAGACTGGTTTTTGATATTCTTTTTCTAAGATAACAAAAGCAAGTAAACGACCATCGATCAACATCAATACCATCACATGTAAACCAAGAACCAATCTCACACTAAAGCAACCTGAATTACTTGATATGGATTTACCACCATCATGGGAATACTTTGAAAATGACGAAGCTTTGAAATAAATGTTAGGTGCTTATGATAAGACATCTTCTATTTCTTCAAAGAAAAAAGTTACCTATGCTATGATCGGTACCAAGCAAAAATATATTGAAACCAATTAGAAAGACACAAGCATGGAACCATGTGATCCTGAATTTCCTAAGTCAAATGTGCTTCCCTTGGGAGATACAATTGATATACCAATGGACGTAGATGATAAAGAAAAAATCATTAAAATAGGAAAGTGCCTTGATGATGAAGAAAAAGAGGATACTACAACCTTGCTTCATGAATTTCTTGAACTATTTGCTTGGAAATATTCAAACAAGCTAGGAATATATCTGAAGATAGTGACACACAACATCGTTCTTGTTGAAAATTCTAAGCTTGTTTGATAAAAGTGTATCAATGGGAATTTTCCTAGTTTTAGTAATGATTATATGCAAAACATAAAACCGAAAGAAAGTAATGAAGTGCAAAGGAAAATAACTGAAAAACACAAAACGGATCAAGCTCACCAAGTGTCTTCAATCTCCATGGCTGATCTCCATTACACCTTCTAGCTTGCTGGAAAGATGTGTTGCCCTCATATTGAATGTGTGTGCAATCTAATGACTATGACAATGACAAAGGAAATGTTGAAGTATTTGAATATTGTTGTCAATGTGTGAGAAAAGACAAGATGAAGTCAAGAGATAAAAGATTTCCTAAGATATGAGAGATGACAAAATGAGACCAAAATTGTCATTTTATAGAAAATGCAATTTTGGATGAATGACCAAGATTGAAGATTGACATTGCCCTAGAATCAATGGACAAGATTCAATGTGACAATTAGCAAGTAGGGTTAGGGTTCCATTAGAAAAGATGAATGGTTGAGATCAAATTAAAAATAATTTAACCAATGGTGGAGAATAGTTGAGACAAAGAGGAATATAGAAGATAAGATCAATACAGGAAAAAGCATTGAGTTGGAGAGAAAATCAAATCTTTTTCCATTTAAATGACCAATGGCTAATGAAATAATAAAGATATTATCTAATTACAAAAGATTATGATAAGGAGGACAAATCTTCATTTTGAATTAAATACTGATTTTTAATTCAAAAATCAAGATATGAAATCTAATTAAATAAATAAAAAATTATTTAACTAAAAAGAGGAAAAAGCTAGAGAATCAAATAATTAATTTAAATTTATTTGATTTATGGAGAAAATGCTATTTTGAATTAAAATTAATTTAATTCAAAAAGGTGGGGTCATGTGACAACAAGATAAATAATTTAAAATTATTTATTTGGAAAGAGGGAAATTTAAATAAATGATTTTATTTAAATTTGGAGGAAATTGAACGAGACAATTAAATAATTAATAATAATTATTTAATTATGATGAAAAAGATAAGGTGGTCAATAATTAAATAAATTAAAGAATTTATTTAATTATAAGAGGACATAAGATATTAATGACATATTTAAATAAAATTTATTTAAATAATCAGGAAGAATAAAATATGTGAATTAATTAAATAATTAAGAATTATTTAATTAATAGTCAAATTTGGACTATAGATGAAATATGATAATACATAGAAAAATATGGTTTGTAGGTCTAGGACATTTTTATGTGTCTACATTTTGCCCCTCTTTGTCATAATGAAACCTGTCACATTGTGACAAAGAAAATAAGTCAAAAATATGCCCCAATGAAAAATAGGATGAGGAAGAATGAAGAGGAGGTAGCGGTATGCCCCCTCGAGAGGAAAATCGGGTTCCAAGAACATGAGTGTGCTCTTGAAAATGGACGAGAAGACTAGAAGATGACGAGACAAGAAAGTGTTAGTGCAAAAGATATGGATGATGAAGATACAGACTAGATGAAATGTTAGAGGGGAAACGAAGAAGGGTGGGATGGGAAAAGAATCCTTCAACATTTTCCAAATTACTAATAGACGTTGCTCGAATCATCATTGGACGGTAAAAATGACACAAAGGGACATCAAACACCATGGTATGACATAGATGAAGGTGTGCAAGGTCATCCACTTGCAAAACAAACAGTCGCAGACAAGGATGATCATGACTCATACTATGAGCGCGATTGCCCCAGTCTTTTTGTCATAACTAGCCACAAGCATAGAAAGACAAATAAAGACAATAAAGACAAGTCATGAAACATTGTTGCTCCTCTAAATCCTATTGTAAGACATCCTTGAGGAAATAGCAACATGACTGCCTGAAAAAGACAAAATAAGCCAATCATCATGATACGTCATTGCATCTCTAAATCTTGTTGTAAGGACATCATTGAGAAACTAGTAGCATGATGAAAAATCAAGCCAACCATCATGATACATCGTTGCTTCTCTAAATCCTGTTGTCAGCACATCATCGAGAAACTAGTAGCATGATGAAAAATCAAGCCAACCATCATGATACGTCATTGCTTCTCTAAATCCTATTGTCAGGACATCGTTGAGAAACTAGTAGCATGATGAAAAATCAAGCCAACCATCATGATACATCGTTGCTTCTCTAAATCCTGTTGTTAGGACATCATCAAGAAACTAGTAGCATGATGAAAAAATCAAGCCAACCATCATGATACATCGTTGCTTCTCTAAATCTTGTTGTTAGGACATCGCGAAGAAACTAGTAACATGACAGTCCAAAAAATGACAATCATCATGATATGTCGCTACTTCTCTAAATCCTATTGCCAGGACATCCTTGAGGAACTAGCAACATGACTGCCTGAAAAATACAAAACAAGCCAATCATCATGATACGTCGCTGCTTCTCTAAATCCTGTTATCGGGACATCATCGAGAAACTAGTAGCATGATGAAAAATCAAGCCAACCATCATGATATGTTGCTTCTTCTCTAAATCTTGTTGTCAGGACATCATCGAGAAACTAGTAGCGTGATGAAAAATCAAGCCAACCATCATGATACACTGCTACTTCTCTAAATCCTATTGTTAGGATATCATCGAGAAACTAGTAGCATGCTAAAAAATCAAGCCAACCATCATGATACATTGCTGCTTCTCTAAATCATGTTTTGAGGACATCGTCAAAAAACTAGTAGCATGATGAAAAATCAAGCCAACCATCATGATACGTCACTGCTTCTCTAAATCTTGTTGTCGGGACATCGTCGAGAAACTAGTAGCATGGTGAAAAATCAATCCAACCATCATGATACATTGCTGCTTCTCTAAATCCTATTGTAAGGACATCATGGAGAAACCAGTAACATGATAGTCCAAAAAAAGACAAAACAAGACAATCATCATGATACATCGTTGCTTCTCTAAATCCTATTGTTAGGACATCACAGAAAAAACTATTAACATGATGAAAAAATGCCAAGATAATGTTTTCCAGTTGTTTTCCAAGTGTGTTTGAATGTCGAGTGTTTTAAATTTTGAGATACCAGGTGTCAAGGTTTTTTATGATGCCGAGATGATGAATGTCGAAGATTTCCAAATTTAGGAAAGACATCCTAAATGATACTGATGTCGAGAGGAATGATCCTTAAATGTCAAGAGGATCCCTCAAAATGCCAAATTACAGTGACGATGCCTAGGAAGGACACATCCTAAGGCATAGATGACAAAGGTTGTTTTGTAGAAAGACACATATGAAGAATAACCAAGAGTTGACAGTTTGACTGGTTATGATAATTTGACTTGTTTTGACTAAGTTTGACTGAAGTTGACTAAATTGAATTGTGTTGACTACATGTCGATGTTGACATGCTGATGTGATTGTCATGTTGAATAAATGATTGCAATAATTTGTTTTAGAAGTTTTCCCTCTTGGAAAATGATTTGTCTTGACTTGAAGACTTTTGATGTGTGTTCTAGTGTAGTGCCATGAACCCTAATGGATTGACCTAGTGCGACCTCAAGGTCTCATCGATAGATGGCCTTGCCTACGTCATACACTCAGAGACCTCGTAGTTCGACAAATGAAAAAGACTTGACTAATATGACTGACGTGATGAAATATGACTTTGATTTTTTTTTTGGATTTTGATAGTTATTTGGATGTTTTGGCCATGTTTTTATTTTTTTTGTGTCTTTTGATGTTTTATGATTTTTTTGGGATTTTTGGTGTTTTATGAGGATCGTGATAAATGCATGTGAATGATGCCTACACATGAGAATCCAAGGAAAAAAATGACTATGCCTCTATTCAAGCTAAATACCAATTGACAGGTGATGAAAACGTTGTTTGACATGGGAAGGACACATTCTAAAACAACGTGAGGATGATGATAATGTGACTAAAAGATTAAGGTTTACAACTAGGAAAGGAACAAAGTCAAGGAATGTTTTGGATGATGTTCATGTATGGATGAAACTCATTGCATTTGGAATGACTTGGTTAGGACTAGATGGGATGATGGAGTATCCTTAGATTGTTTGACAAGGGAAAGCAATGGTAGGTGATAGACATGAAAGGATGAGAGGTGGCCTTGGTAAAGGATGGGGGACATGAGACTAAGGGAATTGTCATATGATTTTCAAAGACTATGTCGTATAGGATAATGAGGTTATGACAACATGCCATGATGTTTCATGAATAATGTACGACTGAAGGATAGGCATGTCAAGAGTTTTCTCAAAGAATGATTTATGTGTGCCAGTTTTATGTCAAGACCAAGGTAGATGGGAAAATGGACATAAATGATATGAATGAAATGGATGGGTGTAAATGTCACGAGGAAAGCATGGGAAATGCAATGACTTTCCCCCAAGTGTAAAAGTCCACATAGAAAATTTATTTTATACATGACACCTATTTGCAAGGTTTTCATCATGGTACTTATCTAGGGCGCTTGTTTTTCAAGTTTTCACCATTGGACAAAATTTTTCTCTTTACTATTTTCTTGACTTTTTTGATTTTTTTGGTGTCACCAAGACGCCTGTTTTCCAAGTTTTCATCAGGGTGATGATGTTTTATATTTTTCAATTTTTTTTGTATTTTTGATTTTGCGGATAGCCTTGATGCTTTAGATGACCATTGACTATTCTGAATCCACTAACAATGTTGATGTAGAGACCAGGGTCATTATATGCCAATAATGAACTTTCTGAAGCAATTGTCATGTGAGGATCATAACGCTTGCATACAACTGATTGATTCCATTGTGATCCTTGTCAACACTAGAGTTGGCCTTATTAGAATACACATATTGCGATAGAGTTCCATGAGGGTCCTTGTGATAAAGAGTTGTTGCCATGATGTCATGAATTTGTGACATGGTATCTTTGGACTTTAGACAAGATGTAGGATTATGACAGATGATGGTAGACGTGGAAAGGTTGTTTGGATGTTTGGATGAATCACTTTTTATTTTCCAAACTTGGTATGGTGGATGACAAATTTTGGAGGGATGGTGTTTGGAACCAACACCTTTAGATGCCTTACTTGATGACCATTTTGAAGGAGGTGGATATGTGTTATATGTGGGAGTCCTCTTGTCTTGTGGCTCCACATTGTGATTGAATTTTTCTTTTGACATATTTTCTTTGCTTGATCCATTTTTCTTTGGGATCCATTTTAATTTCATTTTTCCACTTGTCTTTTTGTTTGATTCAATGGCCTTTGAAATTTGATTTTTATTTTTTGATTTGTATGACTTTTGTTTTTGTTGGTTCCAAAGGGAAGGTTTAAGATGTTGAGAATGATGGTTTATGGTGTGAGTGGATAGGGTGTTGGCAGTAATCTTATGACAAGGATTTCTCATGGACTCTATTTTGACGTTTGTATCTGACAAGGTTGCCCCCAGTATCGAGGAGGTTCCACTAACATCATTTGATTTGTTGACTGAAGAATAGCCAAGACCTTGATGTATGTAATTTCCTTGGAGTTGTATTGGTTCTTGAATTCCTTGCTCATGTATGCCTAGTAATTTGCCTTGATATTGCATGCTTTGATAGATTTTGTTTGCGATGGGGTATTTATTGTTTTGAAAGCAAGATGCTAAGCCATCATGATGTATGTGGACACTGTTACCTATAATGTTTTCATTTGCAAGGAAGTTTGCTTTGACAAAGATAGATGACCTTAGTTGATAAAGTGTCTTAGCTTCATTGTCATGTTGGACATATTTCTTACTGATATCTTTGGTTTGATCTTGTGACATGTCAAGTTCAAATGATTCTATTGGTGCTTCCAAGTCAATGTCGAAGCCATCATTATGGTCAGTGTCATAGAGTCTAGTAAATTCGGCTATAGCTTGATCATTTGCAAATATGTCCATAGTGGAAGAATCTTGTTTTGGAGGAATATCTTCTATGTGTCCCATGGGGGCAAGTGTCTCATTCTGGAAAGTGTTGCTAGTCGGGGCTTGAATAGGTTCATCATCAAGTGTTTGGTCATGAATGGCGTAAAGGTCCAGGAGTGGATCATTTCAAATTTCTTGGTCATTGGTAGGGTCTTGGTCAAAGATGGGGTTGTCATGGATGATATAATTGGGATTGAAATCTTTGTCAAGGGTAGGTGTATTTTAGATGTCATGATTATTTTGAAGGACTTCTTGAATGGACTTTAAGATAGGGTCATGGGATGGACTACCTTGATCTTGACATGTAGGTAACATTATGATGTCATGCTTTGGACTTTCATTTTGACATGTATCCTCAAGTTTAGACAATGGGATTTGACTTTGGACAATGATAGAATTTTCATGACTAAAAGTGGCTTGTAAGGGATTGACTTGGAAAGGATGACTAGGATAAGAAACAGGGACTTGGATTGGACTAGTTGTTAAAGGATGAGGATATGACATGGATACTTGGATTGGATTGGTGTAAGGTTGACTAAAATAGGATGTGGATACTTGGACGTGATCAATATGGTATGATGTGGAGACTTGACATGAGTTGGTAGATAGTTGATAAGCAATGTGGACTTGGAGGAGATTGATAGGTGAAGGAATAGAATATGATGTGGAGACTCATAATGGAATAGTGGATAGTTGGTTTCCCTTGTCAAAGTTAGGATAAGGCTAATAATTAGACGTGTGTTGTAGATTAATGGTAGGATTTTCGTTAAGTGATTCTTGATAGTGAGGGTTGATGGGTGGAGGACTTGGGCTGATGGGTTGTTGGTAGGAAGGGTACGTAGGTGATGTTAGTCTCAAAGTATTAAAGTCAAAGCCATGTGGTAGTTTAACCCCTTGGTCCAAGAGCATGGCTATATACCTTTGAGGGTCATGAAGGACTAAGTCTTCCACAAAGGAGGCTACGTCAGGATTTTGCGCTGCAACTTCTAAGTCTTCTGCATATATGTGTCCATGTCGGTCTCTTTGTATGAATGGTTCAAAAAGGTTTTGTGATGAAGATGGCATGCTCATGGAAGATTGTGTGTTCATGTTGTGAAATGGGTCGAAAAAATTCTAGTGTTGGTTTGTGTCATAATTATTATCGATGTTGGGATTGGAATCTTGTCCAAAGTTTGTCATTTGTCCTCTCTTTCTTTGAAGCCTAGTCTCAACCATAAAAGGGAATTCTTCAAATGAGGATGATGAGAATGATAACTAAATGCAAGGATGAAACTAGCCTATGTTTTTGGTTTTTTTGGATAAAGGATGACAATGCAAGACTATGTTTTGGGATTTTTGACAATAAGGGATGCAATATGACAATGTTGTCTAAAGAAAATGACTAATGCCAAAGGACAATGAGGACTAAGATGACAAATTATGACACTATTTTTTTTAATTTTTGGAGGATGTCAATGGAAGGTGATAATGACATTTGCCTAAGGAAAATGACTAATGCAAGGTGATCAAATTTTCAAGAAAGGATGCCAAATGCCAAGGTGACAATGAGGACTAATGTGAAAATGTTGGTTAAGGAAATGACCAATGCAGAGTCTAGATGCCAAATGAGGACTATGATGACAATATTTTGGATTTTAAAGATATTCAATGTGAGGACTAAAATTATTTGAATGTCTAAGGTATGCAAATGCAAAGGTCTAAAATGATTTGGAAGAAGGTTGCCTAACCAGCCCATGCTTGATCTATGTCTGAATTTTAGAATATCAAGGGACTTGTTTGAGGGACTAAATGACAAGGAAAAAATGACAAGTGAGTCTTCCTAACTAGACTTTTGAGTTGGAAGGATCTCACAAAAGGACAATGACTAAAGAAGATAACGATGATTAAGTCTAATGATAACCTAATTTTGAAAGTCAAGATTTTACAAAGTGAGGTAAGGTTTTCCTAATCCAAAATATGCAAAATGAGATGAGGACCTAATTTTTTGGTTTATAACTGAAAATGAAAATGGTGAAACCTAAGGATGAAGCTAAAATTTGCAAATATGACCCTATGGTAAGATGCAAGCTAAAGTGTACAAGGAATGAGAGATTTGAGCAATTTTCTGATCTAGTTTTGATAGAAGACTTCTAGAAGAAGATGTTTGATAGTAGGCTAAAAATGTTTGGACTTGAAGTTTTGGTAAAAAATCTGTTTTGTTTGAAGTTGCTTGTTTGTTTCTAGATGTGTGAATCTTGTTTGCTTTGTTTCAATATCCAAAAAACACTTGGCAAGCACAAGATTTTGAATGTAGACAAACACAAATAAGACAAGCACAATCCTATAGTTAAGCCAGGACAATATTCGCTAGATTCCACGTGGGTTTCCTTAGCCGCATATCCTTAGCGTGTGAATCCAGAAGCTTGGATACACGGGCTCACCCTTACAGTGCACTATCTTCTCAGGCTAACCAAGCTTCCAACCCCCATGAAACTCCCATGGCAAATTGATCACCTCTACTAAACATTGTGAAGATGTGGATGCCTTCACAACGATTGTTGCTACGCTAGCAAATAGAAGGTTTTTGGCTACTACACAAAAGTGTTTAATTCGGGACCCTCGTTTGAGTGGCCATACATGGGTAAAAAGATTAATCTCCATTTAGGAGGCACTCCATCCTAAAGAGGTTATGCTCAATAGGGTTTTGGGGAGTACTACTTGGTCCGTATGACACATCCGCACTTGTAATCCTAGGCTTTCCCTTAGGATTCACATTTATATACCGGTTGAGGGGTAGCTTGGCCAAAAAGCTCTATTGCTAGTCTTAATTGCCTTGGGGTGAGTACTTTTTCCCACCAAGGCAGGCCCAAGTTCTAGAGGCAATAACTATTTCTCTTACACCCAAGATTGCATAATGTGCAAGGGGAGATGATACTTGATTATTGCATCAAGGTTACACAAAAATAAGGTGGGTCTAGTTTTCTGATCACCTAGTTTGCACAAGGTGAGAGCATAGTCACCTACCACCTTCAAGTACAATTAAACATAATCAAATACATGTTCATTTTAGTGCACCAAATGAAATGTTTTATAATCTAAAAATCATAGACACAATGTTCCAAATTTAGATTTCTTGGACAAATGAATCTACAAAACCACAAATTAGTAGTTTGAACAAATTGTCTTGGACCCTCGAAATGAAAATGCCACATGCTGCCTACAAGGATTAGTAACCAAAAATCTATGATCTAAAACATACAATCTCTTAAAATCCTAAACTAAATTACAAAGAAAATAAAAATTAAAACTAATTTATAAATTTAAAAATCTAAATTAAATTAGAACTTGGAAATCTAACTAAATTAAAAAAGTTAAAAATCTAAGTTAAATTTGAAATCTAAGTCTAACTTAGAACTAAATTAAATGAAAAATCTAAAAGTAAAAGTCTAAATTAAATTAAAAATCTATGTTAAATTAAAATCTAAGTTAAAAATCTATATTTAAAATCTAAAAGCTAATAAAAAATCTATATTTAAAATCTAAAAGCTAATAAAAAATCTAAGTAAGAATCTAATAAAAAATCTAACTAGAAAATCTAACTAGAAACTAATGTAAAGATCTAAAATTCTAATTTAAAAACTAATTAAAAAGAATTTAAATCTAAACTAACATCTAAATCCGAATTAAATTTAAATCTAACTAAATTAAAAAGAATTTAAATCTAAACTAACATATAAATCTAAATTAAATTTAAATATAAATGGAATTAAATCTAACAAAATTAAAAAGTTAAAAATCTAAATCTAAATTAGAAACTTAAGTATAAATCAAATTAGGAACCTGAATCTAAATTAAATTAGAAACTAAAAAAATCTAAACTAAATTAGAAGTTAAAATCTAAACTAAATTAGAAATTTAAATCTAAACTAAATTAGAAATTTAAATCTAAAAGCTAAATCTAAAATCTAAATCTAACTAAATTAAATAAAAATATTAAATCTAAATTAAGAATAAGAATCTATTTTAAATCTAGTTAAAATCTAGATTAAAAATCTAATTTAAAATCTAGATTAAAATCTAATTAAAAAATCTAATTTAAATCTAAATTAAAATCTAAATCTTCTTGCTGCCTAATTTAAAAATCTAATTTAAAATCTATCTAAATTAAAATCTATCACCAAATGTATCAATGAGAATTTTCCTAGTTTTAGTGATTAGATGCATAACACAAAACCCAAAGAAAGTAATGAAGTGCAAAGGAAAATAAATGAAAAACACAAAACAAAACAAACTCACCAAGTGTCTTCAATCTCCATGGCTGATCTCCATTACACCTTCTAACTTGCTGGAAAGATTTGTTGCCCGCAGATTCAATGTATGAGCAATTTAATGTCAAAGACAATGACAAAGTCCTAAGCAAGATTTTGAAGGATTTAAAATGACTATAATGCTATCATGCAAATGATAAACATTGAACTAATGTCTAAACTATGCCAAAATAAAGTCTATGACAAGAACGTAAGATTGCCTAAGATTGAACAATTATCCCAAAGTGAAGTATCAAGAAATTGTCGTTGTAAGTCCAAAATGTGAACAAAATTGGCATTTTATAGAAAATGCAATTTTGGATGGACGACCGGGATTAAAATTTGATGAAAGCCTAAAATCAGAGGTCAAGATTGCGTGTGACAACCCATAATTAGGGTTAGGGCAAAAATCTTTAATAAGCGGCCAAGATACAATTTGAGAAAATTGCATCAACGATTGAGAATAAATGTGACAAGAGGATAAAGATTAGACAAAAAGATAAGATTCAAAAAATAAAGAAGATAAAGATGGGACATAAAGATAAGACTCGAAAAATCAATAATTTTAGCAATTACTTGATTTATGGAAGAAGATTACCATTTTTGAATTAAAATTAATTCAAAAATATGGATTTATGTGACAATAAATAATTGATTTTGGATTATTTACTAAACTAAGTGGCAGTTAACAATGTGAGATCATTTTAAATAATTAATTTTATTTAAAATGAGGGAAATTTCCAATAAGCCAATTAAATAATTAAAGATAATTATTTAATTGAAGAAGGTGGCCCATAATTAAATAAATTAATAAATCTATTTAATTATAAGAATTAGTGACATATTTAAATAAATAAATAGAGTTTATTTATTTAAATAATCAGGAGGAATTATGGGACAAGGATAATTAAAAAAAATTAAAAAATTAATTTAATTATAGAAAGACATTAGACAATTAGTGACACATTAAATAAATAAATAAAATTTATTTATTTAAATAATCAAGAGGAATAAAAGGACATGAATTAATTAAATAATTATGAATTATTTAATTAGTAGTTGAAAGTGGGTCAAAGACATAATTAAAGTGTCTTAATTATGCTAGGAAGAAAAAGATGAAAAATAAAGCTTGCAGGCCTAGGTCATTTTTAAGTGTCTACAAAAAGATACGAAAAATGAATCCTAAAATAGCCTTGCTTGTTAAAGGAGAACTTGAAAAACTCCTTGAAGTAGGTTTCATTCGATCTATTGATTATTCTCCTTAGATCTCAAACATTGTTGCAGTTGCAAAACCTAACAATCGTATTAGGATGTGTATGAATTTTGTGACTTGAATAAAACCTCTTTAAAGGACGATTTTCCCCTTCCTAATATCAACATGATAGTGGATTCAACTAAGGGATAGGCTTTGTTGTCATTCATGGATGGATTTTCTAAATATAATCAAATCTTCATCAACCCACAAGATCAATATAAGACAACATTTACAACTGTTTGGGGGACATTTTGTTGGGTTATGATGCCTTTTGGATTAAAGAATGTAGGTGCAACCTATCAATAAGCCATGACATTGATATTTCATGATTACATACATAAAATCTTGGAAGACTATGTTGATGACATCCTAGCCAAATCCTTAACACGATAAGACAATGTGAATGTCCTTCAGAAGATCTTTGACTAGATGTGCAAATACAACATGAGACTAAATCCAAAAAGTGTGTCTTTGGAGTTGATAGTGGAATTTTTTTAGGTTTTATCATATCTCATAGAGGCATCGAGGTTGAAACAAAGAAAATTGATGCTATAATCAACATGCCACCTCCTAGAAACATTTCCCAATTATGCACATTATAAGGAAGAATTCAAGCCATCCATCGTTTCATCATATCCTTAGCCAATCGAACGTTACCTTTCACACATATCCTAAAAAAGGATGTGCATTTTTATTGGAATTAGGATTCTAAATAGGCCTTTGAGAGTTTGAAGGAATATCTTGCAACTCCACCCATTTTACAACCCGCTATGCCAAGCAAACCATTCATCCTTTATATAGCTGCATCAGCCCATGCTCTTGCAACATTGTTAGCTTAGCAAGATGATAACGGTAAAGAACATCTTGTTTATTACATTAGCCGAAATCTAATAGATTATGAAATATGCTACACACCAATTGAAAAACAATGTTTGGCTCTTGTATTCACTACTAGTAAGTTGTGACACTATTTACTAAATGCGAAAATACAAGTAATGAAAAAATTTGATCCTCTCAAATAAAATAGACTTATCAAGATGTCTAGCTAAATGGGTGATGTTGTTGACTGAGTTTGACCTTAATTTTGTTTCACAAAAATCAATCAAGTGTGAAGCCTTGACCGACCACTTAGCCGATGCTCCTTCTCCTTTAACACTACTTAGCAATGACTCTTTTCTTGATGACAATGTGTTGATAATAGAAGTTCCTACATGGGAATTATATTTTGACAGATCCAAGTGTAGAACAAGCTCTGGCACTAGGGTTATATTAATTCCACTCGTAGAAAATTCTACTTCCTTGTCATATCGATTAAATTTTCTATGTACGAATAACACAACTGAATATGAGGCATTAATTGCTAGATTGCATGCTGCTTTAATCATGAGTGTCAAAGATATTAAGATCTTTGGTGATTCACAATTAGTGATCAAACAAATAAATGGAGTCTACCAAGCTAAACATGAAAAATTATCGAAATATAAGGATCTCACAATGAACTTGTTGGAATAGTTTGAATCCTTCACCATTGATAACATCCCATGAAAAGGTAATCGACATGCAGATGCAATGGAAAGTGTGGATTCTCTTATATCACCTCAAGATCCTTCAAAATACGTCAGGTTTATTGTTCACCCAATCATGAAACCTTCAATAAATGATAAATTCAAAGGTTTTCACAACAACCAAGGATGACTCGAGTGAATGGCATGATACCATATATAACTACTTAAAAGATGGTACCATTCCTGAGCCAGCAACAATAAACACTTGAACTCGATTACAAAAATTAGCAACCAAGTACATTATCCTTACCGATGTGTTGTATAGAAGATCCTTTGATGACATTTTTCTTAGATGTCTTAGGGATTTTGAAATCAATATAGCCCTTGAATAGGCTCATGCAGGCGCCTGTGGGGGTCATTTTGTAGGAAGATCCTTTGTGCAAAAACTTATTCATATGGGATACTATTGGAGAAATATGGAAAAAGATTGCTTTGTGTATGTTAAGCGATGTCACAAATGTCAATAACACAAAAATTTGATTCATGCTCAAATTCTTTTGAGCTCCGTGCCCAAATCCCTATTTGGCCGTTCTCAATATGGGGATTGGATCTAATTGGGAAAATATCACTATCATCTTTTTTTGGACATACGTTTATCATTATCACAATCCATTATTTTATAAAATGGGTAGAAGTTATTCCTCTTCGATCCACCACTGCTAATGTGATATGTCATTTCATATTGGAACACATTATTGCTTTCTTTGGACTCCCTTTTGCATTAATTTCAAACAATAGAATGCCATTTAAGAACAATGATGTGAAGAAGTTCTTGGACACATTTCATATCCAACATCACTTTTCAACACTGTACTACCCACAATCTAATGGTCAAGATAAAATCACTAATAAGACTCTCAAACAAATCCTCAAGAAAACTATTAACAAACATCACAAGGATTGGCACATGCAATTACAATATGTGCTATGGGCCTATCGAAAAAGTGTTTGATTATCTACAGGAACTATACCCTACAACCTTGTCTATGGTACTGAGGCAATCATGCCCTTGGAGTTAGAAATCCCTACATTAAGGATTATTCTTCAATGTCTTATTGATAATGACACCTATAAGGAACAAAGATTACACTAGCTTTAAATTGCTTGATGAACAATGCATTAATGATCTTGAGCATCTCCAAGCCTACACTAAGAAATTACAATGTAAATATAATCATCATGTCATTCCTTAGACATTTAATAAGGGAAATTTAGTCTTATATGAAAATAAACGAAACACTACTGTAGAGTATACTGAAAAAGGAAAATTTATTCCTAATTGGTTAGGACCATATATAATCAATACAAGTTATGGATTTGGCACTTACACATTAATTGAGATAGATGGTACATCCCTTACAGACCCTATCAGTGTCGTGCATCTGCGTCGGTATTATCTTTAATCCATTTGAATAGTATGAATGATAAAGCAGTGTTGTTAGAGCTATCAAATTATCTCCTATATGCTTTCACATTGCTTCGTTCTTCACAACCAGTTATTTGCGTGTCTTGAGCACTAAAGTGATTATTTAATTTATTTTATAGTTAATTTAGGTTTCATACTATTCAAATTCATCTTGTGTGTTATGTTAAGTTAGATCATCGATGCATTTAATTTAGCATACCATACTTAATCACCATGTTGTATCTAAAAGAAATGGTAGTAAGTTTTAATTAGATCACATAAGCTTTGTTAAATCATGATGGCATTAATTAAGTAGTCTTACAAAAGTTATTTAATTAATCACATTGTCATTTAACATTCCACACATAAAGACAAGTAATAAATATCAAATTCTCTCTCTTTCTCTCACACACACACACATATATATATATATCAAAAGATTTATGTACATGTCATCAATATATGCAATATCACTGAGGTTTGTGGCTGCCAGAAGCCTCAGGATCTGGTACTTGCACTGGTCCAGTAGTAGTACATTGGGAGATGGTAGTATGTGATCATGATTGTGATCTGCCAAATTTGAGCACAAACTCTAAGCCCTGTATCTATCCTAGGGCCTCCCAATGTTCCTCTGCTATATAATCCCTCTCCGCCTATAGTCAAACTATATCTGACTTTAGTATCTTGAACTTTGCTAGAGTTTGAGATGACTATGCCTCTACTGTAGTATCGGCTTGGAAGACTCGCCTCCTCAAACTCTCATATGTTGCTCGTAATCTTGAAAATGGCCTTAGTGACTTTGGGTCCTCATCCATAATGGGTGGGGCCACATAATCTAAGTCCATCTCCTCCTCATCCATAGATGTTGGAACTATCTCTGTAGCTACTTGTTGATAGAGATCTCGCCAATCTCTCATAGCTCCTACAAGGTAGAAAGAATACACAATATGTACACATCATTATATATATAACAATAAAAAAAGGAACAAAGCACATGCATAAGTACAATATCATCACCTATATCTTTGGTAGGATGAGAAATATCAACCTCGTGTTGTGCAGGGGGCATGGAAGATGTGTTAGCCTCTCCATGACTATGGGTACTAATGCCTGTTGTGGCCGCTACTCGTGATCTAGTCATATGAATGGGAGAGGGCTCTCCCCACTCGTGTCGATCCTCAGCTGTTGCTGCCTCATCATCCTTTCTCATGAGTGGCTCCTCCTCTTCATCCTCCTCTTGTTCCTCCTCATCCTCATCCTCCTCCCCTCCATCCTAGACATCATAGTCAGGATCTACATCCTCATCATAATCCTCATCAATAACATCAGTAAATATGTCTACAACCATGTACCATGTCTCCTTGACTCTATTCTCTCTATAATATCCCTCATCTGGAAATGGTCCTACATCTCCTATAGGCTCATCAATCAGATATACATGAGCTAGTCGTGACACTATCCACCACTCCTCATAATCACCTTTGGCACCGACGTCATCCAATCAGAGACTAGAGGCTGATCATGACCCGATTACTCAAAGTCACTTTCGACAACATTTTCTAAAGTGAGTCATATTGTATCACATGGTCTTTGGGCACTCCGCATTGATCTCCTAAAAATGGGTCATTCCCTAGGTGGTGTTTGAATCCGTACAAACTGTCACATGAATTGATCATAGTGGAAGGGACGTACTATGTGGTCATGTTAGCCAACCAAAAATATATCTAGCTGCAATCTCCTCAACCACCTCATGTGATTTGGTCACTGAAGTGTCAGCTGATAGGGTCTCCACAAGATCTCATCCTCCTCCAGTCAATCAAATCTCACTCTCCAAAGTGTAAATCCTCGTACTACCATAACCGTCAAAGAGGATAGCCAAAGGCCCAAGGATACCCCACTGCTATTCGACATGGGAAGTTGATTAGTCTGGTACATGTAATATGCTCAAAGCACCAAACCTATAGAAGCGTACAATGTACCATGTTTTCCACCTCCCGAAACATGAACCATCCAAGATCATAGTATAAATGTGCTAGGATACAATGCCCTAGGCATATACTATCTTGTGTTTTGTCATCCTGTGTATCCGGTGTACTAATCCACCCTCTAAGTGTGTTGTACGCCCATTTGGGAGGAGTACTAGTGAAACTATGTGCATCATAATCCATCTCACCACTGGGGCTTGTGAATATAGTAGCATCACAAGATTGATATGTCCTCTCACCCGCTTGTCATGCACTAGCCCATCTAGACAATATTGCATGTTGGCCTTCTGCTCATAAAATGTATGATCTATCTAGAACCATACCCAATCTTCTCGAATAGGAACTCAAAGGATGCATTAGAAATCTTCTAGAGTGATTGTCATCTCACCGGTAGGAAGGTGGAATGTGTAGGTGTTTGCATCCCAGTGCTCGTCTAGAGCCATCAACATCACATCATGGTACCTCATGGGGGGTATGAGGTACACCCAATATATCCCAACAGCCTACAAGTGCTTTGTACCCTCTGCTAAAAGTGTAGGGGCTATGTCTCTTAGAAAGCTAAGTTGCTTCCCACCTAGACGCTGATGCGAACAGGTAGGTACCTATCAATAAAGTAAACATACATCCTATAAGCAATCTCAAATCTATAAATTTTACATTATTCATCATCAAAGTGTGTAAATTCCATATAGCGTGCTTTCCTAAATTCCCTAGACATTTTAGAACCCTTTTAGGACACTTCACAAAGAAATGAGACACATTGTGAAAAAGTGGGACACTTTGCGAACAAATGGGACACTTTGGAAAAAAAAAGGGGACACTTTGCAAAAACATTTCTAGGATCCTAAATTAACCTAGAAATGCATAAAAATCATTTCATAATTGTGTAGAAACAAAGCAAAGGTAGCAAAATCGACTCACCTCGTGCTGACGCTCACCATGTGCTATCTGGTCTCGTAGCATGTCCAGTCTCACAGGCTCATAGCCTCGTCTGCTCAACATCTTTCACTATTCTCTCATCACTCTCATGCTACAAGAAGGTAAAATGACAAAGTAACAATTTACATCACTTTTAACTCTTTTAACTCTTATCTATAAAATTAGGGTTTTTACTATCTTAGAGTTAATAAAGTGCTTTTTTTATTATTATTCAAAACAACATAATAGGTGCTAGAGAGCTCTATTTTCAACGTTGTTTGTTGTGTTGGAATCGTGATTCTGCACCTGACATCTTTGACCATCTATCATTATGTGTTATGGTACTTGGATATGTCCTACGATATGATTTTCCTTATTCAACGTGGCTAGATTTCTACCTTGATTCCACCTCCATAAAGCAAGCAGAATCAAGGGGGGCATACATCTACCCTCATATTTGACTTTTAGAAGTTGCATAAGAGGATTTTTGGACAACTAAAGAATTCATGTTGTAGGATGTGGTTGCTAATGTTGTGGTTTTGGAAATAACTACACTGGGGGCCTCATTCTCCCACCTTTTGAATGAGTATCCTTTTATGAAATAAAGTGTACCGTTTAGAGTCCTTTAGCTTGCATATGTACGTAGATTCATATGGGCACTAAAGTGGGGGCTAAATGTAGCGTATAAAATTGTATACTCTTGAAGAAAGAGGCAATTTCACGCTTAATTTGGACCTATTTTGGCACCCATGCATTAATCACTCCTTAAAATTACCATTTATAAGCCTCTCAGACCCATTATTTTGGACCTTGAGGCTTATTCCACTCAGAAATCATAAAAATCCCAACAAATAACACTTAAATTATTCAAACTTCAGAAAACTCACCTCAAAAACCTCTGATGGGATTAAGTCACCCAAGGTGGCAACTTAGTCCCTTTTGGGGGATTTTTCAATTTTGAGTGGGAAAATCACCAACCTAATTCAAATTTATAATGGATGTTAGTCTGTGAGGTCTAAATAATTCTAAATTAGGTATTGATGCCTATAAATATAATATTTTAGGTAATTTTTCACAACATCTAGTCATTTTTAACAAACAAATTCAAAATTCAAGTATTGAATATCTTTCACAAGAGGATTCATAAGTCTATCTATAGAAAAGTTGAAGCTTAGGACAATATTCAAGGGTTTTTGCAGGTCTTCAAGCTCACTTTTTGTCTAAGATATTGCATTGCTTAGGGTTGATCATGGATTCCTACGGAGAATCATGAAGAATTCTAGGTTGGGGAGATGCAACTAGCCATCAAGCCAAGCCCAAGGACTTGTTTTCTAAGTGATTCCATCTTCCATTTTCTCTTTATTTTCAGCCTAAGGAATGTTTGCATGTTATTAAGATTTGTTTCTAATGTGATTCAAGGTCTCTTGGAATGAGTCTTAGATCATTCTAGTTTCATGTATGCATCTTATTCTTGCATGCTAGAATAGGGTTGCATCTTGCTTCATATTTCCTAGTCTTAGATGCACTTAGGGCTAGGGTTTTGCTGTATATTTCATTATCTCTTTCAAGGTTTAAATACCAAACTAGGGGTTTGACTGAGGAAAACCCCCCATTAGAAACCAAATTATATTTTTCTTTGCATGTGCTTTTGCATAATTGGATCCAGATTTCAGTCGGGGAACAAAGGGTAGACCGGGAGCTATAGGTTGCATTTTCAAATTTCCCAAAAACTGAAAGTGGACTAAGTTGCCATTAGTGGCATATGAGTCCCACTAGAGGTATTTGTTAGAATAGTTTACAGATTGCTGTACCCATTTTCCTAAAAATGATTTATGGGAAAAAACCCTTATCTGGGACTAAGTCACCCAGCTTGGCATAAGTGTCCCAGTTGGCCAAAAAAATTAAATTTTCTAAAATTTTAGAGATATTTTCAGTCTTCACTCTGACCTCCTTTAGTTTCTAGGTGCACTCTTTTTGTTTAGCTTCTCTATCTTGTTCTATATTGCATTTAATCTATCTTTCTGCATATCATAACGTGTTTTGAAATATTTTGCATTTTCTTAGTTTTGCATTAGTATTCTATCTCTTTTATCAATTATTTTCATCTTGGATATTCCCCTTAGATAGATTTCAATCATCTTTACATTGGAATCTTAAGGGAATCTTCTTGAGTGAGCCACCAAGGTTTTTGGGATTCCTCTCTCTTTTTAGGTGCAAAAACCTAGAAGTGTAAGAGAGTCCCCTATCCCAAAAATCGACAGTTCAATTACATTGAAGTCATTAGAAATAACATTATTTACATTCATGGAAATTTTGGATAGCATTATATATTTTCAATTTTCATTTGCAGCATTAGTTCCTAGTTCACTTAGATCAGATTCATTAGACAACAAAAACAAAAAAAAAAGAACATCAAAAGAAACAATTCAAAAAATGCTTAAATTTAGAAAAAGCATATCATCCAAGACCTTTAGTAGTGATGAATTATACATGCTAGATGAATCCCTTAAGGAATTCATCTCACTAGGATCATCCACTAAGGCTTGTTATGAAGAACCCAAACCAAGCGAAGTTAACTTAACCCTCAATCCCTTTAGTAGTGATGAATTTGCAATGTTATATGAAGCCCTTGATGACTCCATGTCTCTTAGATCATCCACTAAGGTTTGATACAAAAGGATGCAAGCATTGACAATCATGAAAATCATAATTGTTCTTCTCCCAATACCTCTCCTATTAGTAACAAAGCTATCTTGGTGATAGGAGACACAATCATGGACAATCATGAAAGTCTTGTTTTTCCTTGCCCTTTGAAAGATATTATTACACACAAAGTTGATATCATGGCCACTAGTTTACCTACTCCTACTTGGGAAGACATTATAGGACATGGGGATGCAAATGAAGATAATCCTGACAATCAAAATATCTTCTCTAGAAATGAAGAAGACAGTTTAGTGTTAGAAGATATCCATATTGAGACTCATGAGAATCTTATTTCTCCCTTTCCTGATGCCCCTACCATTTGGGAAGACCTATTTAAACAAAAAAGTCCAATAATTGGTAATCATGAAACTTATAGTTGCTCTTGTCTTGATGACTCCCTTATGTGTGATGAAGCTCCTTCACAAAAACTAATCTTGAAATGTGATGAACTTATTGTTTGTCACTTTCCTAAAATCTCTCCTACTAGGGTAGATATTATGACACAATATAATGAGACCTTAGAGATAAAGGATGACATTATGGACAACAATAAAATTTCCCCCTCTCCTAATATATCTCCTATTGGTAAAGAAGATATTATAGTATTACAAGATCCCATCAATAAGAATCACAAGGAAAACATTATTGAACAAGGAAAAACCATCATTGAAAAGCAAGAAAATACAACCATGGATCATTCCCTTGCGAGGAAGTCACTTTGGAAGAACCAATCCTTGAATGTCAAGAACATTTGGTTTGTAGTTTTCCTAACTCTCCTCCTAGGGAGACTATCAGGGCACAAGAAAATAACAACAATAGTAATGTGGCTTCCTTAGGTGATGGTAAAAAGGTGATTCTAGATTTCCCTTTATTACAGATACATCAAGCCAATACCACTGAGGTTATGAATGCACAAGTTTCCATTAGATCCCCTTGAATGAACCTCCTACATACCCTGTGGGACATCCTAAGAATCCTTTAATTCTTCATCCACCCTCACAACAACCACAAGTTCAAAAGAAACCTATGCTCATCTTAGAACCACCTAAAAGGAAACTTGATAATGATAGCATTTTACACCTACCGAGTTACAATGACATTGCTGACATATATAAAAAAGTGTATACAATCAAGGCAAACCTCAAACCTAAAGGACTTATGAAGCAACTTGGGAAAGGATGAAATGCTATAGAACACGGAATCCATGTCCCTATAAGGACTAATGGTCTTGGTTATTGTCCCTCAAAGTAAAACATTCAATCAATGTCAACATTGTCACAAACAATTCTTCCAAGAAACCTTGGTACATCCTAAAATGATAGATATCTCATTAAATATGTATCGAGTAGAAACTTTTTTTACTTATGAAAAGAAATAACATTAGTCACTGCTCCTTTCCATGTAATAGTTGTAGGATCATAGCATACTCACTATTGCATGTTTTACATTTATCACAAGGAGTAGCATATCATCATCCATTCCAAGCTCAACCTTTTCCTACACTGAGTGGGGGAAAAGGGTTAGGAAGCCTTATCCTTGTATGTCACTTGTCATTGTCTCTTTTGGCTAGTTGTCCACCTTTCATGTACATTCAATAACAAGCTTGGGATGTGGAAGACATGCCTTAAGTTGGCTCACATGTGACATACTCATCCATGATGTAGCTTCATTTGGAAACGTATGACTTGGCATAGGGCTTTTCAAGTTGGCTCTCATGTCTTCTTTCATTTATCATTGGCTACTTTAAATAAATTTCTCATAGTGTTGGTGTAGCAACTGCTTTAAAGTGGGGGAATACATAGATGACATCTTTTGGAAAAAAATTCATGGCATGATTTTTCTTTTTTCTTGTGATGTGTCCTCTTCTTGGTGGTGTCATTGGGTTTGATGTCGTCCAAGAGTGTACGATCTACTAACATGGAATGATGAGAATGAGGCATCCCATGGGTGACGATCTAACACTTTGACTTGTCCTCTCTTGGAGACATTAGGAACAATGCTCCCTAAGAAGAAGACCTTACTCAAACAAAGAAAAATCCCCTTTGACAAATTTTTTACATGACATTCAAAAGCATTTACAAAATAATTTTCATTGTGGTTCCTTATCAAAGTTATCAAGAGAATAAAATTGGTATAGTTAGTATGATGGGAATTTGACACAATAGCATGACTTTCTCATTATACAGTGGGAATCCAACACACTGGAATGAATTTCTCACTAAACCACTTCTTTGGGACAACTCACCCTATGGATGACTTGATGTTCTATGGCCGCAGAGTCAGTGAATCTTTATCAAAGCTTGATCCACCTCATTTTTGTTTCTATTCGTTATGGACATTGCATGATTGTGTATCTAGTTTTGTTGCATACTATACACCTTGTGTGTGTCCTTTTGTGATCATGTTGGTTTGAATTAGGATATTAGATCCTAGGGGATTGACTACTGTTGATGGGTTTTCTTGGCACACTTTCTCAACATAGGTAGTGCGTAGGCGCACTACCTCTCTAGAAAGGAAATCTCCAACTGCAAGCGGCTAAAAATCTCCCCAAGGTCTCTCGGGTGTCAGGTCATGACCTGCATGGAACTCAGTTAGTTTTAATGTGATTTTGCTGGTAATCACAGGGAAAATTTACGTAGCTGGATGCGATGTGGATCTTCAAATACGAAGTTTGTGAGATGGAGGTCGAGTTTCACTTTGTTGTAGGTTCGGACAACAGTCCAAGACTTTGATGTTTTCTTCAAATTTGGATTTACAATGTGCAATGAACCTTAGTACAGGCTATTTCTAAAAAAGGGAAAAAAGAGCGGGGACTATGGAAGGTTCCTAGACCTGCAACCAAATGTGAACAGTAATCATGGAGTTCCTACAATGGACAACTTCCTTAAAACAAGATTTCACTTAACCAAAAATCTCACAGTCTCATGAAATTTGTGCTTTCTAAGGTCTGCCAATATTTCACCTTACATTCACCATATTCATGCATGAACAAAGATGAAAGTGTGGAGTAGCTTTGAATTTAAGCCCAGACTAACTTTACACAACTATTTACTAGTAGCAAACAACAAAAAATATGGACCAAAAAGGAATCTACACAGCAGGAATTTTCACAACCACGAAACAAAATTTCTAAAATCTATCAAAGTAAGAATACAACTAACTAAAACAACAATATAAATATAAGTGAAACATCTAACAATGGATATTGAACCATGAAACATGTGAAGAAATCAGAAAATGCACCAAGTCAATGTATTTTCATTAGAAATTTTAGCAACATGTCTTTACAACAACTCAACTCCCTTTGCAAATGAGAGGAGACCCCTATTTATAGTGCCCAAAAATTCAAATGAATGGCCAAGATTCATTACAAAATAGGGTTTCACCAACCCCAAATATATTACAATTTAAAATTACATTTTGTCTCCTTCCCTATTTTGTCCTTTAGTGACGACACTGTAGCATTTTTGTCCTTTGTTGATTGCTCTTTTATTGTAGCTATTCCTTTGGGGGCTCTTCATTGATAACATGGTTGTCCTCTTGCTTCATTGAAGTTGTATATTCCATGAATTTTAGAATGACTAGTTGGAGCTTGTCTACCTCAATGATCTTGTATCACAGCATCTGGTAGCTCCATTCTTTGGCATTATCTTCTAGCTTCTTCCAATCCTCATCATATTTTACGCCTTGATCTTTGAATAGCTCTGATTGGTCGAAGGCACAGGTGGAAAAACTCATGAATTCCACTGTTATTTCACTGGATCCCATCATCCATTTTCTTATGAAAGTGAGGTTTTATTTTCTCTGGATCCATCTGCACTACGGGCATGTCATACTCTATCCTCAGCTTGAGATAACAAGTGCATTCCGCCCTAACTTCCTTAACCCATTCGATGTCTGGATCCACCTTACTCATTATCTATTCCATCCTTTCTTTCCTGTTGTCAAAATCCCGCCTCCACACATCCATCAGCTAGTGATCGTCCCTTTTGAATGCAAGTTCCTTTTCCCATGCAGCCTTTAGTAACTAGAGGATGGATTCGCTCTGTGGAAAGGTGGAGTCATATGTTGCAGGGAAGTCGTGCAAAGCTTCCTTGTGATTTCAAAAGATTACTGCAAATCCAAGAACTTGTTGGCCGTTTAAACAACTCAGCTAATACCCATGTTCCCGACATACAAGACCTGTCTGAACCAACTCTCTGTAGTCTTGTCCAAGTTATTTCTTCTCTCCAACTTGTCAATTTGTTCTTTGGATAGAAGTTGGGGTGGAGTCGCGGATGTGGTGGGAAGGTCATCAATTGAGGACCACTGTTGGATGTAATCTGTCAAGGTGGCCACCTATTCTTTGAGCTCATCATTCGAAACCTTGTCTTGTTTTATTAGGTGCACCACTATAGCCACTGACTCCTCAAGATGCCCCACTTTTTGCTCCCTGATAGCAGTTCCTAAATCAAGGGTGGTGATGTTGTAGCTAACACCAACCTAGCCTACCATAGGCGTTGCTATCTACACAACTTAGACCTAGAAGCATCCATTCTTACCTTGTATATGATCTTAGGCTTCTCTTTTTGAGTTGTGATCTGCACTTGGGCTAAGATAGCCTCTAGCCTTGCTCTTGGGTCCTTTGGTATAGGATTTGTCTTTTCAAGCTGTCTTCCCAGCCATTCAGGCATAGCAGACCTTTCCTTAGGTGATTCATGATCACCCTCGCCCTCCTTGGCCAAGACCTCTATTTCCTTATCCCAAGGGGCCCTTTCTTTGACTTAAGCAACATCTCCTTCCTCTTCATCAGAGTCTTGGATGAACACAAGGCGCTTGACGGGTGGCTTGGTAGGTAATTGCTGCTGGGGACTTTCTTCTTTCTCTATTTCCTCCCCCTTCTTTTCTCAGTTTGCTCAATTTTGAGGCTCTTGATAGCTTGAGCCTCACCCTCAGGTTTATCTTCTCCTGGATTGTCCTCCTATTGTTGTCCTTCTTCTCAAAGAGGTGACCTTTCTTCCTCTTCTTTAGTGCCCTTTGGCTATTAGGCTATTTCTTCCTCAAGATCATCGTCGAAGGCTTGCATGATGACCATACCATCGGCATCTTCCTCCTCATCCCCGCTCTCAGAAGAGCATGTTCCTTCTTCCTCGTAGGCCACCCTATCGATTGTGCGGTGTTCATACTCCGGGTGCTCGTGGTATTCGTCGGCCTCCTCCTCAAATGACTTCGAGGCTTCTTGCTCCCACCTCTCCCACTCCTTAGAGATTAACATGGTGGCCTTCATATCCGGTGGTTCTACCGGGGGCTGTGAAGGTTTAGCAGTAGCAAGGACCTATGCTAGGGCAGCCTAAAGAGTGGGGTCCATAAGGATCTGGGAGAGCTCGGAGGGGAGACTTTGCATATTCTTCGAGAAGGCCTCAGGTAGGGTAGAAACAGGTATTGGTTATGCTATAGTAGCCAATGGGAGTGATGTGGTAGGTGACATTGCAACAAAGGAACGAGGAGAGGAAGAATCAATTACTATTACAGGCTCGGTTGGAGGTGAAGGAGCAAGATGGGCAGAGATGTCCACTGTCGGCGGGGATATGGTGACCATGGCTAGGGAGGTAGATGATGGGGAAGTTGAAATAGGGATAGCCAAAAGTGATTTTAATTGATCTGTATCTTTTTCTTCTTCCTCTTGGATCACAGGCTACTCCGTGGTGCCCCTATTTTCTTGAGCCTTTTGGAAGTTGAGCCTCTTGGGTCCTTCCTTATGTAAACTTTGGGATCTGGAGACTGCTCTGTCCCCGTTTCCTTCCTCTTCTTAGATTTGGTGATCAGAGGGGACTTGGATGGCCCGCTCGTTTAAGTTGTGGCAATAGCCTCCTCCATGGCACTTGGCTTGCTTTTGAGCCCTTCATATGTCAAGATCACCCCTTGCCACTTCAGTCGGGATACCTGTCCATCAACCACTCCTTGGTACAGGCCAAGATTGACTTGGTTATAATATCAAGGTCATCGACCTCCTTTTCATCCCTGTCTATTGTTGGTATCAACAAGTTGGCGACTGTGGGGTATCTGAGGTCCATTACGGTGCTTTCGTCCTCCTCAACCTGATCGGGTATGGGAAATGGTTGCACCCTTCTTATGAAGCACGTAGTCATCTGCATGTAATTCCTTCCACGCACTTCCTTGTCGTCCTAACAATTTTCCTAGAAATCCTTGACATTGTGTAAATGGGCATAATCTGGCCCCAATGCTTTCCTTACATGCCCATACGGGTCCATCCGTGGGCGAGGAGTGTGCAATTGGAAGTGGTATTCTATTAGCTACTTTTCTGAATTTCTAGCACACTGGGAAGTTTGCAGTTTGTACATGCCCCAACCAAGGGTCAAGGGATAGGAGATTCTTGCCAAGTGTTTGCCACTGAAGACTGACTGTATGTGTTGGAGCTATCAGGAAAGTTCCAATAGGATGATCCAGTCGTCGGGGTATCAGGGCAGCTTATTCGGCCTTTTTGTGAAGCCCTAGGTGCGAATGTAAGTGAACTTAGGGAACAAAAGGAACAGGAAGGTGTATTGCTTCAAAAATGCCCATGCACTATGAGAGACTCTTATCTCAAAATCTCCTCCAAGCAGTCAGATGACATGACCAATGAAGGTGTCATTGACCCTACAGTACTCCTTACAATTTCAGAACTGGAGCTGGGGGTACTTGTCATAGACCTTCAATTTTCAACCCTTCTCTTCATCGGGTACTACAAACAACCCATTGTACTATCTCTGGTCTGCCAAGGAGTAGACGAGATATGAGGTCATGTAGAACTTTGAACTTTTCTTGACATTGATGAAATTCTCATGAAAGTAGTCGCTTATTATGCCTCCCCAGTAGAACACGGATTTTGTGGTGATGTCCTCATTCCCGTAGAGGATCTATTCAATGAAGTACACCATCCACTCTTGAAAGAATGCAACAGTAGGAAGACCCATCACCCTGCTTAGAATAGTGACTAAGTCATGGTAATCTTCATGAAAATCACTGCGGAATAGTTCCTAAGGAACCTTCGCAACGCTGCCCCATTTCTCTTTGAGCCAGTGCTGATTTATCAACTTCTTGCAGCTAGTCGGGTTGTCATCCCATGCTTCTTTACATTCCTCTATGTTAGGCGTCTCCATCTCGATGAAGGTGGGAATGTAGAAGGTCTTTGTAATGCCTTCAGCTGACATATCCACTAGAATATTACCATCCCTGTCGACGATGGTTCTTGTCTCGGTTTGATAGGCCTACCGACAAGCCATGACTAGCTCAGGGGTAATGATAGATGGGGGAAAGCCTGCAGCTTTTGTGATTCCGCTTTGCCTGATCAACCTTGCATTCTTGGTTTTCAGGTTGATTCTGACCCTTTGTGTAAACTCATCAATATCAACTTAGCCAATATTGGTGTCTGTTATTTCTTTCTAGTCCTTGGTGATTTTTGATCGTAGAGGTTCACCCTAGAATTGGAAGTTCATCTGGTCCTTGTCCTCTTTTCCATGAGGAGTCTTGCCTAATTTCTTTCCTTTGTCTTTTTCCACAGCTGCCCCCAAAGGTCCTGCACCTGATTCCATATATCCTGCAAGCAAAGGAATAGTCAGTACAACCAATCATGAAAGCTTTGATGTTAGTTAAAATCATGTGGATGAAATCAACTTTAGACATTTTATCATTCATAAAATCACACCTTTTCTTCTAGATGTTATTAGTCTTTTAATTGAGGGCTTTCGGACAATCTGGGTCTAGAGGCCTAGACTTCCCTGGCAGGAATGTTGTCTTGGAAGGGAAAATGGGGTAGAGCGATCTGGGAGATCTCTCCCAAATGAATCTCGATATTTCAAAAGGCTTGTAGGAAAGAGGGCTAAATTCGAACAAATGGGTCGAGATAAGATCTCAAATTTGAGGTCATTTGGATTCATTTGGGAGCATCTAGAAGTACGAGGCCGAAAAGCCGTCTGGGGCTAGCTATTTGGAACGACTAAGCAGAAATGGAGTTATGAGGATAGAACTTCAGGGTCTAGGACCCAAAGGGTCCAAGGGTGGCTTGTATTTCTTCAAATTTTTAAAAAACTCTCGAGCCTCAGGAGCCAAAAAGCTGTCATGCCCTCGCCGTTTAGAACGACGATCACGGGACAGAAGTCCGGAGGAGGCGGCTCGATGGACCGGACCCGACACTAAGGTTGGGCATTTGATTTTCTTCATTGAGTCCCCACAGCGAGCAGGAAGGTGGAGCCCGGATCCTAGAAATGAGCAAGGTGGTGATCATTTAAAACTCATTTTGTGTATAGATGGCCAAGGGGACCTTGGGGCCTGGAGAGCAGAGTTCTAGTGAAGGTTTGCTGTCGGGAACAGTGGAGTCCGAATGGAGATTTGGAAGGCTGGGCTAGGAAAGGGCGAGGATGCCAAGGCTCGACGATTTGGAACTTTTGCGGCAAAAGGTTGGTTGGGACCTGGGAGGTGGGGAGTCATCGCAGATTCGCTATTCGAAATGACAAAGCTCCTGCAGAAGTCCTTGAAT
The DNA here is from genome assembly GCA_007258455.2 of Sequoia sempervirens. Taxonomy (NCBI): domain Eukaryota; kingdom Viridiplantae; phylum Streptophyta; class Pinopsida; order Cupressales; family Cupressaceae; genus Sequoia; species Sequoia sempervirens. The sequence continues at coordinate 325,958,677 of VDFB02000015.1, read as the reverse complement.
CGGGACCTGACGAAGTGCCAGAAGGTAGGCTAGTGCATAGGAACAGATGACAAAAGGAGGCCTGGGGTCTAGATCTCAAGTGGATGGGTTGACTTCATCGTTTAGGAATGGTGAAAATCCTCTGGAGTTCCAGACACGGAAATCCATGGATCGGGAGCCATGTGCTTGGAGGGCGGCCGATAATTGTCGACGCCAGATGACGATTTGCAAGGCAGGCTCTGAGGCTTGGGTGGATGGGGTTGGTTCATCGTTCAAGAACGGTGGGAGCTAGGCAAAATCCCAGACATGGAAGTTCGGGGGCGTGGGCCTAAAAGGCCAAAATGGAGGTCGATTCTTAGAGTTTAAGTTTGAAATGTCAAATGGTGAACCGCCTACAGAAACCCGAGGATCTGGGCCCGGGAGATGTCATGACCATTTTGAAAAGGAAGTTGAATTTGATTAGTTTTGTCGGCGAAGAAGAGGTTCAGGCCCAGACGCTATGAATTCCCTGAGCGAAGAACAACTGCACGTGGACTAACCTCCTGGATTGATATTAGGGGGCAATTTTGATATTTTTAAAAGATTCTATCTCATGGGTTTTGTGCGAGATCTTATGTTCTATCATTTAAATGTATCTTTAACCTGGGTTGTTCATCACTTTAAGCTTTAAAATCATGAAAAAATATCAGGAGGGAAAATAATAAACCTACTTCAGAAACCCAATGTGGCAAGGCGTGAAATCCACTAACGATCGGCAAGTGACGACAATGGGTGCAAGGGCGACGATTGACAAAGACAGTGATCCTCTCTGACAAGCACTTTGGTTTCTCTTTGCAACCCTGACAAGTGAAAATGACAGGTTGGGAAAGATATTTATACTCCCACCGCCATTAATGGATTCATTAAATGCAAGTACGACAAAGCATATGGTGGGTGGATTTGAATTCACGGATGGCAGCGGGAGGTCCGAAAAGATGCGAGGAGGCGGTCATTCAAAATTTGCTTTTCATACGGACAGCCGAGGGGGTCTCGAGGCCCAGAGGGCGGAGTTCGTTCGAATATTTTCTGTCAGGAACGATAGGGTCTGCAAGGAGTTCTAGATGTGGAAGTCCAAAGGGTCGGGCTTGGATGAAGCGAAAGCAGCCAAGAAATTTGAAAGTTTCACTGGACGACGAACAGGGAGCCAGGTCCCAGGACTCGAGAAGGCGGAATTCTTCTGCCATTCAGAACGATGAAGTCAAGGGGGAAATGTGGCCAGGGAAACCCAGCGGGGTGGGCCCGGAGGGTGGGAAGGCCGCTGGCAGAGGCAAACTACCAAGGAGACCCTGCAAGGCACCATAATTTGACAAAATGGAGGGACGAAACACGATCAACTTAAGCTAATACTTTGAAGGTATGTTAACCACCCATAACACCAAATAAATGGGGCACACAAAATGACCCAGAAAGATGAAAGAAAAAGAGGGTCCTTGTTTCGAACAAGGTGTGTGTGTTGAAGGCACAAAAAATGGAGACTCCACTGGGGAACGCTCCCAAGCATTCTAAGGGTAAGAATTCATCTAGGACCCAAAATCTCTACTTTCACAGACTAGGAGTGAACCTCCCAAGGTGAACTGGGAGAACAAGATCCTTAATTGGGTCAGTCTATAGGACATCTCAGTAGTGTGTGTAGTGAATTCATTCCTTTCCGTAGGACCGAAACCAATTGCTGCTAATCCAACTGAGCAAGCTACATAAACCGTACAACACCAAAAGTAACCTGGACATTGCTTCACTGCCAGTTAGGTGTCCATAACCTTGATGGAGTTGTCACTGTGATCCCATGGATATTTCTCTACTACCAGCCGAGCATCCATAGCCCCGGTAGAGTTATCTGCACACCCATGTGGTCACTTAGTTTTTAGAATTCCTTTTCTCTTTTGTTTTGATATTTCTTTCAATGTCCATTTTCTCACTTATCTTTTGTTTGACTGGGTAAGCAATGAAGTGTACCATGCATTTGGGAATCACAGTGGTCATTGGAGCAGAGTTAAGATTTTTCGCTCACTAGGGTGTCGTAATAGTCATGGTACAGTCCTTTAGAAATGATTAATATGTGTTTTGTGTGAGATCTGAGATGTGTGTAAAGAGATCCAACCAAGGGTCCAGTTCTAAGGCAGAGTTCAAATGAGGAAATAATTCCTAAGTAGCTTTCAGAGACCAATAGTTGGGAATAAATGCTTATCTAGAGAACACTAAGGACAACCAACTAATCAGGCCATTTTTTGAGCGAGCACAACCACCACAGTGGGAGAGAGAACACCCTTTCTTAAACAAAACAACTGTGAAACAAGCAAATAGAGCGATGTGAAACAACAAGACACAAGCAAACCAAAAGGAAACTTACTCTAACCTATATACAAATATTTACAAGGAAGAGCTTGAGGGAGCTCAGGCCTGGAAGTAATGCTTTAGGTGCTGCCTGTTGACTGGCAATAGGATGTCTTCACTAGTTAAGGTCTTTAGGCGAAAGGCATTGTCTCTCAAAATTTTAGCTATTTGAAAGGGGCCAAGCCAAATCTTGTCGAATTTGTTATGTCCCCCTTTCCTTTCAAGAGCCTTGTCCCAATACGGGACCAAATCTATGATTCTAAAGGCCTTGATTTTAGCTTGGCAGTTGAACCATCTCTTAACCACACCCTGATGTTTGGCAAAATTTCCTATTGCACGGTCTCAGACTTCTTCTAAATGCAAGAGCTCACCTAACCGAGCTTCTCTACAATCTCCTCCCTCATAAAAGTCGTTGATAAACTAGAGAGTGGGAATCTTTAGATGGCTAGGAAATATGGGCTCTAGGCCATAAACGAGATGGAATGGGGAATCACCAAGGGCAGCCTTATGGCAAGTGTGGTCTGCCCAAAGGGTGAAACGAAGTTGGGTATGCCAGTCCTTGGGATTCCTATCTAGCAGTTTCTTGATTACTGTGATCAGGTTCTTGTTTGTAGATTTAGCTAGGCCATTGCCTTGGATGTAGTAATTAGATGAAAACTTAAGGGCAATGTCATAATCGAAGGCCCAACTAGCAAATTTTAATGATGCAAATGCAGGTCCATCATCACACACCAATGCATAAGGACAACCAAAGCAATTTAAAATGAAACTTTCCAAAAAATTAGTAACTACTTCAGTTGTACATTGATTACATACGATTGCTTCTATCCATCTAGTATAGTAATAAGTAGTGGTAAGAATGTACCTATGTCCCACAGATGATGAAGGGATTACCAAACTAATGAAATCGAGGCCCCATTGCACGAATGACCTTACCTCCAGCATGGGTTGCAGTGGAACAACAACATTCTTCTCCTTGGTGGCGCCTGTCTGACATGTGTGACATGAGCAAACATGACAATGAGTATCTTTGAAGATAATTGGCCAATAATATCTCACTCTCAATATTTGATGTGTAGTGGAAGGACTAGATCCATGGCCAGTGCCAAATTTGTCATGAAACTCTTTTAAGACTCGGTCTGCTTCTTCTTTGCCAAGGAACCTTAAGTAAATGCCTTCATGATTTCTCCTGTATAAGATGGACCCTTGCAACATATAACTATTTATTTTCAATCTAAGGGAATGCTTTTGGACTCCCTGCAGGTGAGGCAGACACCTGTGGTTCAGCAAATAATAGACGACATTATCATAGCATTGTCCCAGGAAAACATCCTCAAGTTGGTACTGCTGCACCGTGAGTTTGGGTCCGACCTCTGCCGCTGCTTCAACAATCATACAGGTAAGTGCCTGTCCTCTCACCAACTTCATCAGTTGAATTTCCATATCATACTCTTGGAGCAGAGTGACCCATTTAGCTCTTCATTCACCTAGTTCATTTTGCATAAGCAACGTTTTTACTGCTGGGTCGGGGACAATGGCAAACACTTTATTGCATAGGATATAATGCTGAAATTTCTTCACCCCTCTTACGAGGGAATATGCTTGTTTTTCTACGTTGTGGTAATCTAATTCAGTGTCCTTCAAGGGAGCACTCATGAAGGTGATCGGGTTCTCATTTTCTTCATCATATTTCTGAGTCAAAATGCTAGCACAAGAATGCTTTGAAGTGAATGAGTAGATATAGAACAGCTTCAGATAATTTGGGCTGACTAGTACAGGTGCCTCAACAATAGCCCATTTGATTTCTTAAAAAGTGTGTTTGGCTTCGGGAGCCCATTCAACTTTGACATCTGGTTTTAACATAGCATTGAGGGGCTTAACAATCTCTGCAAAACCCGTAATGAATTTCTTGACAAAGTTGATCTTTTCGAAGAAGGATTTTAATTCTTTCTTGCTGCGTAGTGGTGGGATTTTCAGCAAAGAATGGATATGTTCAGGGTCTATGGAGATTCCCTGTTCTGAAATGATGTGTCCAAGCAATCTACCCTCAGCTACACCAAAAATGCACTTCTTGGGGTTAAGCGAAACTCCAAACTCCCTGCACCTCTGAAACACTTTGCATAAGTCAAAGACATGATCACTTCACCTTTTAGAAAACACGGTTAAATCATCCATGTAGATGATTATGCATTTACCAATCAAATCTTTGAAAGCGATATCCATGGTGCATTGGAAAGTAGCCCCAGTGTTAATTAGCCCAAAAGGCATTCTCCTATAAGCGAATGTCCCCTACTTAGTGGTGAATGTTGTTTTATGACGGTCTTCGTACTTCACCATCACCTGGTTATATCCAAAATACCCATCAAGGAAAGACATCATTTGGGAGCCATTGACGATCTACAACACCTCGTCTAATGAAGACACCAGATAGTTGTCCTTCTCCAAAGCTCGGCTCAAATTGCAAAATTCTACACAGAATTTGATTTCCCCATTCTTTTTTCTGACCGGGACCAAGTTGGCCACCCATGTGGAATGCCTGACTGGGAAGATAATCCTTGTCAAAAGCAACTTCTGCACTTCTTTGTAAATGATGGGTTCCAACAAGGCATTAATAGGAAGTTGTCACTGGCATAATGGCCTCACTTCTGTCTTGAGAGGTATGGTGTGTGTGATGATGAAGGTGTCATAAGTCTTTAAATCCTCATAACTCCATGCCACCACGTCGGAATACTTCCGTAAAGCATCAATGATTCCCTTCTTTTCCTTGGGCATGCACACTTTTCCAATAAAAACATTCTTGATCTCCTCGGTTGTCCCGAGGTTGTGAGCATCGCACTGGTTGCTTATGGTTTCTTTTTTCATTTTCCAATTTTGATATCTGATCTGGTCCAAATCAAATATGTGTTCCAGCTGAACCATGCCCCTGGGAATCATGTTGGTTTTTAGGTTAATAACCCCCTCTATATCCAACTCGGCCTCCTGCAGATCAGCTTCATCAATTATTTGGGCTGCGAAGACATCAAAACTTGTGATGAATTCTAGGATGTGTTTGTCATCATTGAAGACCTGAAAGTGAGTAACATTATCCAGGATAGATGGTGTAGATGTCAACTCAACTATGAATTTCTTAAGCCCAGACAAAGAGAGGGGTTGCAAAGTGCTGGCTATTTGAGCCAAGGCATCAGCTGTATGATTCTGAGCCTGAGGAATCAATTGTATATTGAATGCATCTAAACCTTCTAAGAGATCCCAAACCCTATGCCTATAGTTTGCAAGTCTTCTATCATGGTAGGAATACAATTTCCTAACTTACTTAACTACGAGTTTAGAGTCCCCAAAAACTTGCAGCATTTTGACATTTTTCTTCAAGGCCATAAGAAGGCCATGGACCAACGCCTCGTATTCTGCTACATTATTGGTGCAATAGAATTGCAATCTATGGGTGGCAAGAAAAGTCTTACCCATTGGGCTGATGAGTTCAAACCTAGCACCAGCTCCTTGTTTTGACTTGGACCCATCAAATCAAAGCATCCAAAATTTGGAAAGCTCCTTGACTTCGGGTCCAACTAAGCTCTTACTTCCTTTTGGCTAGATGGTTTCCTCCATAATCTTAGGGGAATTCTTTAGCTCAGTGCATTGATCAGTGGGTGGTTCTGTCAGCACCTCGTTTGGCATTTCCTTCTGAGGGACAACTTATTTTTTAAGATGCTCTACTATTGTTTGATATAAGCAACAATCAAACTCGGAGTGGGTGACATTGTGAATTCTGCATCATTTTGGTAGCAAGAGATCCTAGAAGTTCATTCAAGCACCCAGGCTAAGTTGATCCCTTATGCACTTTTCCATGAATTCCTAGAAACCACTAAGTAGTCCCCAGTTGTCGCCTTCATCGGGTTTATCGTCTGATTCTACCAGCCTTTCTGTACTCGGAGGTACCTGAGTAAAGCTAGTTAGAGGATTGCACTACACCAAGAGTACTTTCGCGGCATACTCCTCTTGAGGTTTGAATTCGTCTTGACATGCCAAGGGACAGTAATTCCCCAATTCTGTCTCAACAAACAACACTTCATTGAGATTATTGTATTCCGTGATCATATATTTCATATGGGGCTCGCGATCGACACAGATTTGATTTGGCAGCCTTTTCCATGGTAGCCACATGTGAGAATGGTTTGTGGCAGCATATCCATTTAATGTTTTGGTGAATTCTCTTCCCAGGATGATCCCATATGCATCACGAATGTCAGCTACTTGAATATCAATGACTTGTTATATCCTCTGATCTACAACAATTTGCATCAGGATCCGATTCATTTCTCCCACAATGTTGATCTCTGTTTTGTCCAATTAGGTTACCTTCCTCCTAGAAGGTGTTGAAGTAATCCCAAGGGCCTTGCATACTTCCAGGGGCATGACATTGATAGACGCTCCTAAATTGAGCATGCAGTTGTGCAAATTCTTCCCAAATATCAGAATAGTAATGAGGAAAGGAAGGGTTTCAAGTTTTCCTTGGAAGAGGCTCTTAGGTGTGTCTATGTGAGTGACTTGACCCTTGTTCTTATCACCAACTTTATCCTTGGTCTGCCTAAATGGTTGGTCCTTGGACATCTGCCTATTATTCTGCTCTGGTTCCTTTTCCAGTTGCTTACCCGTAGATTGATTTAAGGGAACGTCCTTTTTCCCAGTATTATTCTGTATCACAGGTTCTTGCCTAGGCTCTTCAAAGGTGACTCTCTTAGCTGATGTTTCCTACGTTGTGCTAGAGGATGGGGTCCCATTGAGGACCCTAAAGAAGGCCTGCCTTACGGTAGGGACTCTGAGTAGTTCAAAGGCAAACAAACTGATTTTTACTTTTTTGAACTCTTTTGCCACGTATTCACCCATTTGCTCAATTTTCAAGCCAAAGGCTTGACCTATTGGAGAGCTAGGAGGTTGGATATTTCTTTGACTAGACTGATTTTAGGGTTGGCCTTGAGGCTGATTCTGTGTTTGATTTAGAGGCTCATCCTTATCGAGATATTGGGTGGGTATATGGGGAAGCCCTGGATTATTGCTGGCATTGAGGTTAGGTGGGGTGGTAAAATTATTTGGAGGAGTGGAGGTTGTAAAGGGTCCACCAGCCTGCCTATTTCTAAGGAAGTAGGGAGTGGATTTCTGATGAAACATATGAATTTCGTCTACATACGGTTCTTCCTCATCTACTGGGCCATTATCTACTGAATCGAAAAGCTGAGCCAAATGTTGTTAATTACTTACCTCCTCCACTTCTTTGCTTTTAACAGGGGTAGGCTCAACTTCGGGTGGATTATGGTCGCCTTGTGGGAAATGTGCCTAGTTGACCACAAGACAGGAGGAGTCATAAGGCTTAGATAGAATGATGTCTCTACAGCCGGTACTATCAACAGCATTTTGGACCTCAATTTAGAAAATTTCTACAGCTGTCTAGAATTCAGGGTAATCCAATTCAGAATGTATGCTGGTTTTGTGAATTCGGCACCATCCGGACAAGGCTGCCTCGATAAGGTACACCCCACTGGCTGTTCTCTCATTTTTTTTGGCTGATCAAGAGGGGTAGGGATGCCTCCATTATTAGGCTTCGTATTCCACATGCGGTTCTGCCTCTCAGAAGGTCTCTTTTCAGAATTTTGATTCAAATTTTGTCCCCTATCATAATTTTGCCTAGAGGAGGTGCTTGCTTCTCAGTTATCCCGATTAAGATTGTCCTGGAGGTTACGATGGGATGCCTATAATTAATTATTCTAATTTTTTAAGTGCATCATCTCTGTGGAAATTTTCTTTATCATCTTGGTCAACTCTTCTAATTTGTCTTTCTCAGTAGTGCTGCTCGGCTGTGGTGCCAGATTTTGGAGAAAGATAGGCAAAGCTATCAGCCGATTCTGATACACAGGGGGAATTTTGGCCCCGGTAGGTACAATGGTGCCTAGGGTTGTTGAGAATACACTTGTTGTTGTGGGGAAGTTTGAGGATAGTTGTGTTGTGGAAGAGGCTATAAATAGGAAGGCACGAGAGGTGCATAATTCAGTGGTTATCTCGGGTGTGGAACGATGGGAAACTGAGATATCTGGTTCATAAGAGGGGTCTGATGAGCGAATTCTTGATTAAACCCTTGAATTTGTATCGGGTGAGCTACCAACCCCAACGATGGCAGCGGGTTGGAGATATTCTACCCCAAATCTACACTGACGATAACAACCTTTGTATAAGCTGTCACTAATGAGGTAGGTGGCGAACACATCATTTTCACCAAGGCCGATGTGAGGTTGTCTAATGCTGCATAATAGACCAGGAGGTCCACAACAACATTATGGAGGTATGGGTCCTAGAGCCTTGTGAAGGCACGATGAAAATGGTTGTTAAAGGATCCAATGGGTTCGTTGACCTCCCTCCTGACAGACATAAATTGCCTATATAACTCTGAGGGGCTGATTGAGATCTTATATTTTGGCAGGAAATCATTCTTCATTAGGTTCCATGAGGTGACGGATCCCCTTGGCAGATTGATGTACCAATAGAAGGCTTCTTCACCTAACGAATGTGGAAAGAGGTGACATGCAACATCCTCATGATCAACCTGCATTTTGGTAATTGTTGTCTCAAATATTTTGATATGTTCTTCAGCTATTCTTTGTGGGTCACGAGGATTAAACTTCAAACAAAATCCTTCTGGATTCTTGGGCATATCATGGTAAGCGGCGAAGTGTATCAGCGAAGGATTGTGTGCCAACCAAGCCATGGCGGGAGGCATGGGTGATACCCACTGTTGAGGGACAACAATCTGGGATTGCACATAAGTTGCGGTTGTTTGGACTGTACCTTGGGCCGGGAGAGAAGCAATTCCCTGGCTACTGGAGATGGGGAGTGAAAATGCAATTTTGAGTGGTTGGGTGGAATATGAATGCAAGCTAAATGAGGGTGAAGGTGGAAGGGAAGTGGGTGGAATGGAGGAAGAGGAAGAAGTAGCACTACTTCCCTTAATTTGTCTTTCCCTTGTAGGAGGCTGCAACTCTTGGAGTTATCCCTTATTTAGTGTCGACCGTAAAACTCTTTGAAATCTTTCCAAGTTGAACGATTTGATTCAATCCAGCTTCACAAGGCCCTCCTAGCGCCAGTTCTGTTGATGGGTGTTTTTGACACACTTTCTCAACACAGGCGGTGCGTAGGCGCACTACCTCTCTTGAAAGGAAATCTCCAACTGCAAGCAGATGAAAATCTCCCCAAGGTCTCTCGGGTGTCAGGTCATGAGCTGCATGGAACTCCTCAGTTGGTTTTAATGTGATTTTTCTGGTAATCACAGGGCAGACTTAAGTAGTTGGATGCGAGATGGATCTTTAAATATGAAGTTTCTGAGATGGAGGTCGAGTTTAACTTTGCTGTAGGTTCGGATAGCATTCCAAGACTTTGATGTTTTCTTCAAATTTGGCTCTACAATGTGCAATAAACCTTAGTACAGGCTATTTCTAAAAAAGGAAAAAAAAAGAAGGGAAGATGGAAGGTTCTTGGACCTGCAACCAAATGTGAACAGTAATCATGGAGTTCCTGCAATGGACAGCTTCCTTAAAACAAGATTTCACTTAACCAAAAATCTCACAGTCTCATGAAATTTGTGCTATCTTCTAAGTTCTGCCAATATTTCACCTTACATTCACCATATGCATGCATGAACAAAGATGAAAGTGTGGAGCAACTTTGAATTTAAGCCCATACTAACTTTACACAGCTATTTACCAGCAATAAATAACAAAAAGTATGGACCAAGAAGGAATCTACATAGCAGGAATTTTCATAACCACGAAACAACATTTCTAAAATCTATCAAAGTAAGAATACAACTAACTAGAACAACAATATAAATCTGAGTGAAGCATCTAACAATGGAGATTGAACCATGAAACATGTGAAGAAATCAGAAATGCACCAAGTCAATGTATTTTCATTAGAAATTTCAGCAACATGTCTTTACAACAACTCAACTCCCTTTGCAAATGAGAGGAGATCCCTATTTATAGTGCCCAAAAATTCAAATGAATGGACAAGATTAATTCTCATTGTGTGGCCAAGATTCATTACAAAATAGGGTTTCAGTAACCCCCAATATATTATAATTTAAAATTACATTTTGTCTCTTTCCCTATTTTGTCCTTTAGTGACGACACTATAGCATTTTTGTCCTTTGTTGATTGCACTTTTACTGTAGCTACTCGTTTGGGGGCTCTTCATTGATAACAGGGTTGTCCTCTAGCTTCATTGAAGCTATATATTCCATGAATTTTAGAATGACTAGTTGGAGCTTGTCTACCTCGATGATCTCGTATCACAACATCTGGTAGCTCCATTCTTTGGCATTACTTCTAGCTTCTTCCAGTCCTCATCATATTTTATGCCCTGATCTCTAAACAACTCTGATTGGTCGAAGGCATGGGCATAAAAACTCATGAATTCCACTGTTATTTCACTAGACATCTCATCCTCCATTTTCTTCTGAAAGTAAGGTTTTATTTTCTTTGGATCCATCTTCACTGTGGGCATGTCATACTATGTCATCAGCTTGAGATAACGATCGCATTTCGCCCTAACTTCCTTAACCCATTCGATGTTTGGATCCACCTTACTCATTATTTGTTCCAACCTTTCTTTCCTGTTGTCAAAATCCTTCCTCCACACATCCATCAACCAGTGATCATCCCTTTTGAATGCAAGTTCCTTTTCACATGCAGCCTTTGGTAGCTAGAGGATGACTTCGATCTTTGGAAAGGTGGATTCGTATTTTGCAGGGAAGTCAATGCTGAGCTTCCTCGTGCTTTCCAAAGATTGTTGTACATCCAAGAACTTGTTGGCCGTTTGAACAACCCAATGTACAAGACCTGTCAGAACCAGCTCTTTGTAGTCTTGTCCAAGTTCTTTCTTCTCTCCAGCTTGTCAATTTGTTCTTTGGGTAGCAGTTGGGGTGGAGCCGTGGATGTGGTGGGTAGGTCATCAATTGAGGACCACTGTTGGATGTAATCCGTTAAGTCAGCCACCTGTGCTTTGAGCTCAGCCTTCAAAACCTTGTCTTGTTTTATTAGGTGCACCATTGTAGCCACTGACTCCTCAAGATTTCCCACTTTTTGCTCCCTAGTAGCAATTCCTAAATCAAGGGTGGAGATGTTGTAGCTTACACCAACCTGGCCTACCATAGGCATTTCTATCTGCACAACTCGAGACCCAGAAGCATCCATTGTTACCTTGGATATGATCTTAGGCTTCTTCTCTTTTCGAGTTGTGATCTGCACTCGGGCTAAGATAGCCTCTAGCCTCGCTCTTAGGTCCTTTGGTACAAGAGTTTTCTTTTCAAGTTGTCTTCCCAACCATTCAGGCATAGTAGACCTTTCCTTAGGTGATTCATGATCACCCTCGCCCTCCTCAGCCAAGACCTCTATTTCCTTATCCCAAGGGGCCCTTTCTTCTACTTTAACAACATCTCCTTCCTCTTCATTGGAGTCCTAGATGAACACAAGGCGCTTGACAAGTGGCTTGGTAGGTAATTATTTCCAGGGAATTTCTTCTTTCTCTATTTCCTCTCCCTTCTTTTCCTCAAATTTCTCAACCTTTTGCACGTGCTCCTTGGGCGGCTCAATTTTGAGGCTCTTGACAGCTTGAGCCTCACCCTCAGGTTTTTCTTCTCCTAGATTGTCCTCCTATTATTGTCCTTCTCCAAGAGGTGATCTTTCTGCCTCTTCTTTAGTGCCTTTCAGCTGTTAGGCCATCTCTTCCTCAAGATCATCATCGAAGGCTTGCATGATGACCCTATCATCAACATATTCCTCCTCATCCCCACTCTTGGAAGAGCCTATTCCTTCTTCCTCGTAGGCCACCCTATCGATTGTGCGGTGTTCATACTTCGGGTGCTCGTGGTATTCGTCGGCCTCCTCCTCAAATGACTTCGAGGCTTCTTGCTCCCGTCTCTCCCACTCCTCAGAGATTAACATGGTGGCCTTCATAGCTGGTGGTTCTACCGAGGGCTATGAAGGTTTAGCAGTAGCGAGGACCTATGCTAGGGCAGCATGAAGAGTGGGGTCCATAAGGATCTAGGAGAGCTCAGAGGTGATACTTTGCATATCCTTCGAGAAGCCTTAAGAAAGGTAGAAAAAGGTATTGGTAATGCTATAGTAGCCAATGGGAGTGATGTGGTAGGTGACATTACAATGGAGGAAGGAGGAGTAGTTACGACAGAGGAAGAATCAATTACTATTACAGGCTCGGTCAGAGGTGAAGGAGCAAGATGGGCAGAGATTTCCACTGCTAGTGAGGATGTTGCGACCATGGGTAGGGAGGTGGATGATGGGGCAGTTGAAATAGGGATAGCCAAAAGAGGTTTTAATTGATCTGTACCTTTTGCTTCTTCCTCTTGGATCACGGGTTGCTCTGTGGTGCCCCCTATTTTCTTGAGCCTTTTGGAAGGTGAGCCTCCTGGGTCCTTCCTTATGTAAACTTTAGGATCCAGAGACTGCTCCCTCTCCATTTCCTTCCTCTTCCTAGATCTGGTGATCGAAAGGGACTTGGATGTCTGACCCATTGAAGTTGTGGCAGTAGCCTCCTCCGTGGCGCTTGGCTCACTTTTCAGCCCTTCATATGTCAAGATCACCCCTTGTCGCTTCAGTCGAGCTACCTGTCCATCAACCCACTCCTTGGTACATGCCAAGATCAGCTTAGTTATAATATCGAGGTCATTGACCTCTTGTTAACCCTAGTCTATTGTCGGTATCGGCAAGTTGGCGACTGTGGGGTATCTGGGGTCCATTACGGTGCTTTCGTCCTCCTCAACCTGATCGAGTATGGGAAATGGTTGCACCCTTCTTATGAAGCACGTAGTCATCCACATGTAATGCTTTGCACGCACTTCCTTGTCATCTTGACAATTTTTCCATAAATCCTCGACATTGTGTAAATGGGCATACTCTGGCCCTAGTGCTTTCCTTACATGTCCATACGGGTCCATCCGTGGGCGAGGAGTGTGCAATTGGAAGTGGTATTCTACTAGCTCTTTTTCTTAATTCCTAGTGCACTGGGAAGTTTACAATTTGTACATGCCCTGACCAAGGGTCAAGGGATTGGAGATTCCTACCAAGTGTTTGCCACTGAAGACTAACTATATGTGCTAGAGCTATCGGGAAAGTTCCAATAGGATGATCCAATCGTTGGGGTATCGGGGTAGCTTATTCGGCCTTTCTGTGAAGCCCTGGGTGTGAATGCAAGTGAACTTAGGGAACTAAAGGAATAGGAAGGCGTATTGCTTCAAAAATTCTTGCGCACTATGAGAGACTCTTCTCTCAAAATCCCCTCTAAGCAATTAGATGATGTGACCAATGAAGGTGTCATTGACCCTACAATACTCCTTAAAATTCTGGTACTGGAGCTAGGGGTACTTGTCATAGACCTTCAATTTTTGACCCTGCTTTGCATTGGGTACCACAAACAACCCATTGTACTGTCTCTGGTCTGCCAAGGAGTAGATGAGATATGAGGTCATGTAGAACTTTGAACTTTTCTTGACATTGATGAACTGCTCATGAAAACAGTCGCTTATTATGCCTCCCCAGTAGAATGTGGATTTTGTGGTGATGTCCTCATTTCCACGGAGGATCTATTCAATGAAGTACACCATCCACTCCTGGAAGAAGGCAGCAGTAGGAAGACCCATCACCTTGCTTAGTATAGTGACTAAGTCATGTTAATCGTCATGAAAATCACTACAGAAGAGTTCTTGAGGAACCTTCGCAGCGCTGCCCCATTTCTCTTTTATCCAATGCTGATTTATCAACTTCTTGCAGCTAGTTGGGTTGTCATCCCATTTTGTTTTACATTCCTCTATGGTTGGCATCTCCATCTCAATGAAGGTGGGAATGTGGAAGGTCTTTGTAATGCCTTCGGCTGACATATCCGCTAGAATATTACCATCCCTGTCAATGATGGTCGGTTTGATAGGCCTATCGACAAGTCATGACTAGGTCAGGGGCAATGACAGATGGGAGGAAGCCCGCAGTTTTTACGATTCCACTTTTCCTGATCAGCCTTGCATTCTTGGCTTTCGGGTTGATTCTGACCCTTTGTGTAAACTCATCATTATCAACTTGGCCAATATTGGTGTTTGTTATTTCTTTCTAGTTTGTGGTGATTTTTGATCATAGAGGTTCACCCTGGAACTAGAAGTTCATCTGGTCCTTGTCCTCTTTTCCGCGAGGAGTCTTGTCTGATTTCTTTTCTTTGTCTTTTTCTGCAGCTGCCCCTGAGGGTCCTGCACTTTATTCCATATATCCTGCAAGAAAAGGAATAATCAGTACAACCAATCATGAAAGATTTGATGTTAGTTAAAATATCATGGACGAAATCAACTTTAGACATTTTATCATTCATAAAATCATACATTTTCTTCCAAATGTTATTAGTCTTTTAATTGAGGGCTTTTGGACAATCAGGGCCCAAAGGCCTAGACTTCCCTGGCAGGAATGTTTTCTTGGAAGGGAAAACGGGGTAAAGCGATCTAGGAGATCTCTCCCGATTGAATTTCGATGGTTGAAAAGGCTCATAGCGAAGAGGGTTGAATTCAAGCACATGGGTCGAGATCAGATTTCAAATTTGAGGTCATTTGGATTGATTTGGGAGCATCCAGAAGTACGACGCTGGAAAGTCATCTAGGGCTAGCTGTTTGGAACGACGGAGCATAAATGAAGTTCTAGGGATAGAACTCCAGGGTCTGGGACTCGGAGGTCCAAGGGCAGTTGATAGTTCTTCATTTTTTTTAAAACTCTCTAGCTTGAGGAGCCAGAAAGTCGTCATGCCCTCATCGTTCAGAACGACGATCACCAAATGGAAGTCTTGAGGAGGCAACCCGGCGGTCCAGACCTGGCACTAATGTTGGGCGTTTGATTTTCTTCATTGAGTCACCACAAGGAGTAGGAAGGCGGAGCCCGTAGGCCGGAAACGAGCAAGGTGGTGACCGTTTAAAACTCATTTTGCGTACAGACGGTCGAGGGGACCTCGGGGCCTAGAGGGCGGAGTTCTAGCGAAGGTTTTCTATCAGGAACAACGGAGTCCGAATGGAGTTCCGGAGGGCGGGGCCTGAAAAGGGCAAGGATGCCAAGGATCTATGATTTGGAACTTTTGCGGCAAAAGGTTGGTCAGTACTTGGGAGGTGGGGAGTCGTCACAGATTCGCTATTTGAAACAGCAAAGCTCTCGCGGAAGTCCGCGGATGAAAGTCCGTGAATCGGGACCCAACAAAGTGCCAAAAGGTAGGCTTGTGCTTGGGAATGGACGGAAAAAGGAGGCACAGGGTCCGAATCTTGGGTGGACGGGTCGACTCTGCCATTTGGGAATGGTAAAAACCCTATGGAGTTCCAGACATGGAAGTCCGCGGATTGGGAGTTAGGTGCTTGGAGGGTGGTTGGTAATTTTCGACGCTAAAGAATGACTTGCAAGGTGGGCTTCGAGGCTCGGGCGGATTGGGTTCATTCGCCGTTCGAGAATGGCAGGAGCTGGGCAGAATCCCAGATGCAGAAGTTCGGGGGCACAGGCCCAGGAGGCCAAAATGGAGGTCAATTCTTAGAGTTTAAGTTTAAAATGTCAGATGGCGAATCGCCTGCGGAAACCCAAGGATCTGGGCCTAAGAGATGTCATGGCCATTTTGAAAAAGATGTTGAATTTGGCTAGTTTTGTTGGTGAAGAAGAGGTTCTGGCCCAGATGCTGCGAATGCCCTGAGCAAAGAACAGTTGCACATGGGCTAACTTCCAGATCGATCTTAGGGGTGCTTTCGATGTTTTTAAAAGATTCTATCTCATGGGTTTTGTGTGAGATCTTATGTTCTATCATTTAAATGTATCTTTAACCTGGGTTGTTCATCACTTTAAGCTTTAAAATCATGAAAAACTGTCGGGAGGGAAAATAGTAAACCTACCTCGGAAACCTGATGTGGCAAGGCGTGAAATCCACTAATGGTCGGCAAGTGATGGCAATGGGTGCGAGGGAGACGATCGACGAAGACAGTGATCCTCTCTGACAAGCACTTTGGTTTCTCTCTGCAACCCTAAAAAGTGAAAATGACAAGTTGGTCAAGATATTTATACTCCCATCCCCATTTACGGCTTCATTAAATGCAAGTACGACAAAGCATATGGTGGGTGGATTTGAATTCGTGGATAGCGGCAAGAGGTTCGGAAAGATGCGAGGAGGCGGCTGTCCGGAATTCATTTTTCATACCGATAGTCGAGGGGGTGTCTGAGCCAGGAGGGCGGAGTTCCTCTGAAGATTTTCCATTAGGAATGGCAAAGTCCGCAAGGAGTTCCAGACATGGAAGTCTGGAGGGTCGGGCCTGGATGACGTGAAAGCAGCCAAAAAATTTGTAAGTTTCACCGGACGGCGAATAGGGAGCTAGGTCGTGGGACCCGAGAAGGCCGAAGTCTTCTGCTGATCAGAACGGTGAAGTCAAGGGGGAAACCCGGCCAAGGAAAATCGGCAGGGTGGGCCCGGAGGGCTGGAAGGCCGCTGGCAGAGGCAAACTACCAAGGAGACCTCGCAAGGCACCAAAATTTGAAAAAATGGAGGGGCAAAACACGATCAACTCAAGATAAGACTTCGGAGGTACGTTAACCACCTAGGACACCAAAAAAAGGGGGCATGCAAAATGAGGCGGCAACAAAATGACCTAGAAAGACGAAAGAAAAAGAGGATCCTCATTTCGAACGGAATGTGTTTGCTGAGGGCACAACAACTGCTACCTTGATCTTTTTCATCCTTTGTCACTTGCATTGGTACAATTGGACTCCTCTTGAATGTCTACTTTAGTATGAGTTTGAAGCAAGTTCGTCCTCTCACTAAAGTGGGGGCTAAATGTAGTGTAGAAAATTGTGCACTCTTGAAAAAAGAGGCAATTTCACACTTAATTTGGACCTATTTTGGGACCTTTGCATTAATTACCCTTTAAAATCACCATGTATAGGCCCCTAAGACCCATTATTTCAGATCTCAAGGCTCATTTCACTCAAAAATCATATAAAATCACTTAAATCCCTGAAAATCCTGAAAACCCACCTCAAAAAGCTAAGGTGGGACTCATTTTCCACCTTGGGTGAATGAGTCCCCTTAAGTGGGACCCATTTTCCAAGTGTGGTGAATGAGTCCCATTTGGGGTCTTTTTCAAATTTGAGTAGGAATTCATCAATTTAATTCAAGTTTTTGGTAAATGTTAGCCTTTAAGATCTAAGTAATGGTCAATTAGGTGATAATGCCTATAAAAGCAAGCTTCAAGTCCTTTTTCACAATCCAAGCATACTCCAAGCACTTTGATCAAGTATTTTCAAGAATCAATTATACTTGTGCTTATAAATCACTCGCCCTCATTGTATTATCACATGAAGATCTCCATGAAGAATCTTGAGGTTTATTCTATAATTTTTCTTGTTCATGATATATCAAATCATTGTTTGTAACTCTCTTGTGTGGAAGGTGCTTTTGTTAATTGTTTGATCCTATGTCTTGTGTTTATTCACAATTTAAACATCAAATTTGGCACATTGTATAAGCTTGATGCATACACTATTAAATGTAATAACACTTCTATGAAAATCAAGTCTATGGAAATGTAAAGTTCCTTGCCAAAATTGATCAAAAATTTCTAATTTTCTGCCTTAGGAATTTTGTTGAACACTTGGTGTGCAAACTAAAATATGCTATTAATTGTTTTTTGTTTGTATTGTTTTGGTTTGAATGATGAAAATGATGTTTTGGATAATCAATTAACAAGCTAAATTTCTAAACATGAAATCTGAGATGAAGTGCAAGTGTTTTTATATTTTCTCAATACAAATAGGTGACTTAACTTATGAAAATATGCAGCTACAACCAACTAGCATTTTGTCAAACATTTGGTATGCAAACTCGAACTCCATGATATTGCAATAAATATTGATTCTCCAATCTGATTATAGACTATTGAAAAATGGGCTATGACTGATCAAAAAATACCATATGCAGTTGGACAATAAACTAAGTCCAAAGCTTATGTAGACTTGCTTCCTTAAAATGTAGATATATAATGAGAACTTGTTGTTGGGAAGCAACCTTCTTAACTACAAACTAGCTACTAACAAAGAAATGGTTTCAACTATGATAAGCATTTGAAACATCACTTGAATCGAACCTCTTCAACTATGAATCCTTGAGGCTAAAAGTTTACACCTAGGTTGCTTCAAGAGTAACGATCCATCTCCTAATAAAATTCAAATTTATTCATGTTCCTCACAATGAAATCAAACCAGCCTTATGAGCACCCAAATTTATAGTCAAAAAGCTCACATAGCCATCTCCAATAATTTTGCGCTAGTACTCAGTCAGAAGCCATGATTTTCTGAGGAGTATATATCAAAATTGAATTTCTTGGAGGTTAGAAATACATCCCTCAAACTGGAGAAATCGAACCTTAATCAAGCTAGAAAAAATACCAAAAATTTTAAACTAATATTCTCCAACCAACAAGTAGTCAAAAATCAAACTTCTCAACTATAGTTATCTCCACCCATCTACAAAAATAGATTTCCTCCAATATCCAAAAATGTTCACCAAAAAGTCTGCAAATAACCTTCAACCAATCTCCAAAATTTGGCCAATGGCCATTAAATTTTGCCACCAAGTTGAGAGACTAAGATATATCCCACCCAATCTAGCTAGGGTTGATATTGCACAACCAAAAATGGTACATTAGAGTCTTCAAACCCTCAGGAAATCAAGCATTCAAGCTTCACTAATGTTGGTATGAGAATATGCAACTTTAAGATATGTCAATTAGTCTCCAATAAGATCCTTATAAAGAATTCAGAATCACCTCCAAGAAGCTTCTAGAAAATAAAAATATTTTATTCCTCAAGTGACTTTATAATATAACATTTTATTTTAGTCACTTTATTAAATTAATTAAATATAAAGCTATCTTTATGGTATATATTTTTTTTGGTTGGTAATTGCTTTTGACTTGATATTTGAACCAGTGAGGCCACAATTTATGGGGGACCTCATCCCCATGTTTTTCTGGTATTAACACCAGTCCATTTATCTTTTTCCTTCTTCCTTCGTCACCCTACTTCACTCCACTACCTTATCACTGCACGAACACCTTATCTCTCCAATTCTTCTTCCTGAGTTGGCTCTGTTTGATGCCCCTTATCTCTCCACCACCTTATCACTCCACCAACTCTCCTTATCTCTCCATTCTGCCCTCCACCAGCTGGCATCACCTCCACTACATTCCAACTATCATTGAGTCTCCCAAGTACCAGTACGAGGTCTTATGTAGCCTAAACACCACTCCACACCTGCCACGGGACAAGCGTGGCCTGAACACCACCCTGTAATCACTGTCTGTGAACAACCAACATACCTTGGGAACCTTGACCATTGTATCTTTCATAGATGCAAGCAGTAGAGAGCCTCGAATGTGAGACGACCCTCTAAATAGGGCTTGTTACTTACCGTCAGACTACGGAGTTAACCCCCAATATTTATGACATTGTTTTATTGAGACAACTTTACAAATAATTAATTCAATATTTATTCCTTTATTTCTCCCTTTAGCTTTTTGGGAATAATAAAAGGCTAAAATAATATCCAGGTAGCTACTGAGAAGGGGACATTATAGGAAACTTCATTAGAAGAGGTAAGGGTTTCATCTTTAGTGGATGGCCATGGATTTTGAATACCCAAGGGTGCTCTTTCTTTTGGATCAAAGTTACCTAAAGAGAAGACTATGATATGGCACCAAAGACTTGGCCACATTAGAGAAAAGAGTCTAAGGACCCTGAAAAATAAAAACCTTGTTGAAGGGTTGTTTGATTGTAATCTTGAATTTTATTTTTGTGAGCATTGCATTTATGGAAAAAAAACGCATTCATTTTTACTCTAGTTCTCATAAATCTTGTGGTGTATTGTATCTTATTCATTTTGATGTGTTTGGTGCCATTGATGTTCCTTTGATTGGAAAATCCACATATTATATTTCATTTATTGATGATTATAGTAGAAAGGAATGGGTATACTTTCTAAAGAGTAAATATGAATTTTTTAGTTATTTAAAAAATAATAATGTAATGGTTGAGTTGCAGACTAGAAAAAGAATTAAATGTTTGAGGATTGATAATGGCAGCACATTTTTCTCTAATTATTTTGATAGATTCTATAAGGATTGAGGCATTTTGAGAAAAATACAACTCTATATTCTCCATAGCATAATGGAGTTGCAAAAATAATGACCAAGACATTGATGGAGAAGGCTATGAGTATGCTATGTGATATTTGTCCAAAACAAAGGTTTTAGGCTGAAGTTTTTGTCATTGCTTATTAATTGATTAACAGGTCTCCTATATCTTCTCTTGTTGATAAGATTCCTATAAACGCATGGTTAGGTTACAAGCCTTCATTGGGACATCTTAGAGTTTTTGGTTTTGAGGCATATGCACATGTGTCAAAGCAGAAGTGAACAAAGTTGGAGAACAAGGATGTGAAATGTATCTTCTTTGGATATAGTTATGGTGTGAAAAGATACAAGCTTTGGGATCCTATTGTACAAAAGGTATTATATATTAGAAGAGTTATTTTTAGATAAATTAAGCCTTCTTTTGTTACATTGCAGCCATAACAAACTGAACAAAAAGATGTGATTCAACTTCCTCGTACACCTAAAAATGTTGAATCAAGGCCCCTAGATAGACAAGAAGTTAAGGAGAGATCATCTAGCTTTGAATCTTTAGAAGAGGAGGAAGAACCTCCAACTCATATTTTTCAAACCACTTGAAAGGTATTCACCTGATGATTGGAGATGTATTTTTGCTTTGAATACTAACATATATGAACCCAAATTTGTAGAAGAGGCATTAGGTATGAATGATGCAGAATCTTGGAAGGTTGATATGGATGAAGAAATTATAACTTTGAAAAAGAATGATATACGTGATCTAGTATCATTGCCTCAAGGACAAAAGTATGTTGGTTGCAAATGGGTGTTCAAACAAAAAATTGGTTTAGACGGAGGTATTGATAAGTATAAAGCAAGGTTGGTTGCAAAAGGTTACTCTCAAGCTGAGGGTCTTGACTATGGTGAGATATTTTCTCTTATTTCCAAAATGACATCCATTATATTTTTTCTTTCTATTGTTGTTGCTTATGATTTAGAGGTTGATAAAATGGATGTGAAAATGGCCTTCCTTCATGGTAACTTGGAGGAGGATATTTATATGACACAACTAGAGCACTACGTGGTGAAAGGTAAAAGTAATTTTATTTGTAAATTGAATAAATATTTGTATGGCCTAAATTAGAGTCCTAGAATGTGGTACATAAATTTGATACATATGTGCTAAGTTACCTTGAAAATATTTAAAGACTCTTTTAATTGTACTCCAATTAATTCTACCAAGATTAGACATATATCTAGAAAAAACTTCCATTGCTTGGGAAATATTTGGTCTCGTACGAACCATAACATACATCAAACTTCCAATTTCACTTTGGATATTGGATAATCTAAAGCAGATAACTTTATTCCAACTATAAAAGGAACACACAATGGTCTACAATCCTTCATGTTAAACCTTTGTAAACTAAATTGGAATACTTACTTTGGCCAAGCCATATTTTTTTGTTCACTCTATCGCTTATAACTTTCATCCCAAGAATGTATTTATCTACACCAAGATATTTCATTTCAAATTTAGTTGCAAGTTGAGACTTTAGTTCTAAAATCATACCTTTCTCTTTACCAATAAATAACATATCATCAACATATAATGTAATAAATAGAAAACTATCACCATCAAATTTATAATAAACATAGTGATTTGATTTACAATGCTCAAATATCAAACACAACACATGTGCATAAAATTTTTGGCACCACATCTTAGGACTATATTTGAATCCATAAAAATATTTCTTGAATTTACAAACCAAATTATTTTTACCTTTCACCATGTAGTGCTTTGGCTATGTCATATAAATATACTACTCCAAATCTACATGAAGGAAAGTTGTTTTCACATCTATTTTCTCAACCTCTAGATCATAAGAAGTATAGATCATGTAGAAAGAAAAAATCTAATGGATTTCATTTTTGAAATAGGAGAAAATATCTCACTATAATTAACACCCTCGATTTGAGAGTAACCTTTCATAACCAACCATGATTTGTACTTCTCAATACCTCCATCTAGATCCATCTTTTTCTTAAACACCCATTTACAAACAATAGGTTTTCTTCCTTCAAGAAACAATACAAGATCCCATGTATCATTCTCTTTTAAAGTTTTCATAGAAGAAGGTTTAGTTTCTCTAAAAATAACACATCTACTATATATTACCTTTTGTTCTACAAGATATCAAAGCTTGTGTCCTTTTACACCATAAATATATTCATTGAAGTTATGTTTCACAGCCTTGTTCTACAACTTCTTTTTCTTCTCTTTTAGCACATGTGTATATATTCCTCACAACTAAAAACTATAAGATGTCTCGATGAAGGCTTGTGACCCATTCATGCCTCTATAAGAATCTTATAAAAAAGAGATAATGTAAGAGACTTGTTAATTAGGAAACTTATAAGCAGTGGTAATAGCTTCATCACAAAACCTTTATTCTATATTGACACCAATCAACATACTCGTAGCCTTCTCCATTAGTGTCATTTTCATTCTTTCTGCAACTCTATTCTTTTGTGTAGAATACAAAGTTGTATTTTGTCTTTGAATGCCACAATATTTAAAAAATATATCAAAATAATTAGAGAAAAATTCACCATCATTGTTAGTCCTCAAACATTTCATTTTGTTTCCACTCTACACCTCAATTATTGTTTTAAATTATTTAAATCAATTGAAAACTTTAGATTTACTCTTTAGAAAATAAACACATTTCCTACTATAATCATCAATAAATGAAACATAATATATGGATTTTCCAATCAAAGGAACATCTACAATATTCAATACATCACAAGATCTATGATAAATTGAGTAGAATTTGAATGCAGTTTTGTTTTTTTATAAATGCAATGCTCAAATAAATAAATAAAAAAGATTACAATCAGTCAAACCTTCAAAATTGTTTTTTACTTTTCAAGGTCTCTAGACCTTTTTCTCCAATGTGGCCAAGTATTTGGTTCCATACAATAGTCTTCTTTGTAGGTAACTTTGATTCAAAACAAAAAGAACCCTTAGGTACCTAGAATCCATGACCATCTACTAAATATGAAACCCTCACCTCTTCCAACGAAGTAGCTACATACTTTATTTTCACAGAAGTACTATTGTACTCAATAGTCTATGCATCAAGCTTATACAACGCGTCAAATTTGACACCTATATCAATTACCATACTACCTCTAACCATCTTTCATCAAGTGCATAAAAAAATACTACTTGCACTCCTGCATCTAATAGTTTCTCATAGATAACAAGTTTTTTGTTAATCTAAGGATATGCAACACATCGTTAATCCTTTTTATTCTACCATCAAGAAAATTGATTTTAATTTTACCAATGACCAAAAATATTTAAACAAGAATCATCACCCAAGTACACCTTACTTCCATCATATTCTTTGTATTTAGAAAACTAATCTCTATTTGAGGTCATATGAAAAGATACACCTGAGTCAATTATCCATGCATCATTACCTACAGAAGTGGCCAAAGATTCAATTAATACAAACATAATATATGGATTTTCCAAAGATACACATGAGTCCTACTATAATCATCAATAAATGAAACATAATATATGTATTTTCCAATCAAAGGAACATCTACAATATTCAGTACACCACAAGATATGATAAATTGAGTAGAATTTGAATACAATTTTGTTTTTTATAAATGCAATGCTCAAATAAATAAATAAAAAATATTACAATCAGTCAAACCTTCAATTTTTTTTTTTACTTTTCAAGGTCATTAAACCCTTTTCTCCAATGTGGCCAAGTATTTGGTGCCATAAAATAGTCTTCTTTTTAGGTAACTTTAATTCAAAATAAAAAGCACCCTTAGGTACCTAGAATCCATGACCATTTGCTAAATATGAAACCCTCACCTCTTCCAACGAAGTAGCTACATACTTTATTTTCACAGAAGTACTATTGCACTCAATGGTCTATGCATCAAGCTTATACGATGTGTCAAATTTGACACTTGTACCAATCACCATACTACCTCTAACCATCTTTCATCAAGTGCATCAAAAAATACTACTTGCACTCCTGCATCTAATAGTTTCTTATAGATAACAAGTTTTGTGTTAATCTAAGGATATGCAACACATCGTTAATACTTTTTATTCTACCATCAAGAAAATTGATTCTAATTTTACCATGACCAAAATTATTTAAAGAAGATTCCTCACCCAAGTACACCTTACCTCCATCAAATTCTTTGTATTTAGAAAACTATTCTCTATTTGAGGTCATATGAAAAGATACACCTGAGTCAATTATCCATGCATCATTACCTACAAAAGTGGCCAAAGCTTCAATTAATGCATAACCACCTTCCTTCTAATATTTAGAATCATAATCAAATATCTTCTTCCTCTTCTTTCCTTCTTTGAACTCCTTATGAAAGTGTCCAAGCTTATTGCAATTCCAACAAATAGCTTTGGAATTTCTAGGAGATTTAGCTCTCCCCCTAGATTTGGATTTATCATATTTCTCATTCTTCTTTCCTTTTTATGTAGGTCTTCCACAAACATTTAGGGCCTCCTTGGCACTAATGGATACCTTCATCCTCATCTCTTTAGAGAGCAAAGAACCAACCACATCTTCAATCTTCAAAATAAAAAATACTCCTAATAGCCATAACAAGATAATCTCATGAATAAAGCAAAGAACAAATCATGATCTAATATTTATCCTCATCCATTTTGACATCCGTTGATTCCAATTGATCCACCGGCACATTGAATTATTTAAGATGGTTTGTAATTCATGTACCCTCTTCCATCCTTAAGGGATATAATTTCTTCCTTAATGAAATATTATTCACTAAATATTTGGCTTGACACGTCTCACCAAGTTTCTTTCATAGTTTATGTGCAAAGGTTTCTCCATGGACATTGATCATAACAGAGTTTGTGAGGAAAAATATGATTACAACCTTGGATTTATAGTCCATAACATCATATTGAGCAACTAAATTAAGAGCTACATGTCTTAAAACATTATCATAAATAAAATCCTATAGATCTCAATCTATTAATAGATCCGCCATCTTTAGCTTCCACATCTCAAAATTATTTCTAGAAAACTTCTCTACTTCTATTCTCCCTAATATGTTTTCCATCTAAAAATTCCTACAACAAGATCACAAAGTATCTTCTACACAAATTCTCACTCAAATTTGTATTAATTCAAAAACCACAACAACCCACAATTGAAACCAAAGATGGTCAAGCTTTGGTACCACTTGTAAGGAAGCTAAGGTAGTAGTAAAAATTCCTACACTAATTTTGAGAGGATGGTTAAATACAAAAAAAATGGATCTAAATAGTTACATAAACTTAAACAAAAATAAATATACAACATTCATACCACAACATAGTGATTTATGTGGGGAAAACCCTTTTAAGAGAAAAACCTTACACTCCAAAAGCCGCCCAATATATTATTCTAAAATCAACAAAATTACAATATACTTTCAAAGCAAGATTTGTCATAGGAGCATCGCCAACTAGCGATAAAAAAGCTAATGTAGCTATAAGAATCTTACACCCAACCTTCATCTCATGCACCTAATAGATAGGAGATGTACAATGCATGAAATTGTCAAACAATTTTACAAAACTATGAGCTACAAACACCTAAAAAGTGGCACCCATCCTTATCTCCAATAATAGATTCTTATGGTGTTTCAAAACACACAACATCACATATAACTCCTCTTTTACAGCTCATGTATGTGTCTAACGTGTTTTTACATCTCCCTCTACCCAACTTTTTGAGGCCATAACTTTTGATATAGGTGTTTGATCGACAAAAAGTTTGAATCGTCAAAAATATTGTAAAGCACTCTATCAAGATATAACCTGCTTTTCCAATCATGACCACTTTTGGACCCAAAAAAATTCCTATAAGCCTTCAATATGGACTTTAAAACTTTCAAAAATAGAAAATTTAATATCTTCAAATCTAGACATGATCTTGTGATGAAACTTTACAAGCATGCTAATTTAGCTATTTTGAATCTTAAGAAAAAAATTGCATGCATTCATGCTTATATGTAAACTTACTATAAATAGTAGAATTTTGTAATTGTAAGGTTGAAACACAATTTTCCTAACATTTAGTACTTATTCTCTTTAGTTCCTTACAAAGTAATCAGTGCTATCTACATAGGATTTGAAACCATGATAATAAACTATGATAGTTTTAGGTTGATAATCATTAAATAGGAAATAAAAAACAATGTAGAAGTAGATAATTAAAATAGAACTTATATCATACATATACATCAATACATTGCATAATATATACATAGAAAAAACCCTTTCTTGTAAAATTCACATAGACATCATTTATAGTAAGAAAAAACTTATATAAATGTTTGTACCAATGCAAACATATCAACAACCTAAATTTTATAGTAATTAATCTTCTTCCTTTTTCATTGCAATAGCCTCATATAATCTTATAGATCCTTTATGATACAGTCCTCTAAACCTATCATACCCCATAGTTTCCTCCACAAATAATTAAATGGAACTTATAGCATACAAAAAGATCAAAACATTGCATAGTATATACATAGAAAAAAACTTTCATGTAAAAATCCCAAAGACATCATTTATAATAAGAAAAAACTTCTATAAATTTTTGTACTAATGCAAACATATCAAAAACCCAACTTTTATAGAAATTACTTCCCCTCCTTTTCCCCTTACACTGGACTCATATGCTCTTACAAATCCATTATAATACACTCTACTAAATCTCTCATACCTAGTTGCCTCCGCATACAGAACAATGCATATGCATTTTTGTATCTTTTCTATTTTAAGATAAAAATATTAAATAGATGGTTGATATAATTCACAACCAGGTTTGGAAAATTTTCACTCAATAACTAATTTATATTATTTAAATTAATTAATACTTATAAAAAAACAAGATACAGATCACCCCTAAATAACATGACCAATTCATATTATTATATTATAAGGCTAAAGCTTACAATTTAGAGCCTTATCAATATTCATATGGACACTTTAATTATAGATCTCTAATAAATATTATGTTCTAAATATTTTGTCGCATCTAATGATGTATTTTTCTGTTAAGTAATCATATCAAAGATATTTTAAAATTATGCTTAAATATTAAATATATCTTTATGATACTCTACAATGATTGCATTTTTTATGTTTAGAAATATTAGCCAAGATTGCATACCAAGGCTTGTCATGTAGCCTTTGATTAGTGCATGCAAAAAATTCAATTAACTCTTGATCTCATATGGATTAATTATGTAACAAGTATTTAAAAGATCTTGATTTTCTAATATATTGACAAATCAATTTACAATAAAATTAACACAATAAAAAATATTGCATTGAATTAAGGATTTTTTTAAATTGATATTTGGTTATAAATAGAAAGTTAGAGTACATCATCAAAATTCATATCAAATATCAACCCCCTACTCCTCAGGGTACAAAACAGAGGCAGTAATGCAAACTATAACATAAGCTTAGAAGTCAATCATCAACAAAAAGTTACAGTCTTTAATCACTACTATCTCTGATCATCAAAATCACAGTTGTAGTAGCTAATATTGCTCATCTCTTTTTCTATTAATCTACTCACTCTTATAGTTTTTACTGAGATTGTAAGAGTCAATCCTCATAAAGGATTCAATGGGTGGGGATATCCTCTTCTAATCACCGCTATCATAGTTGGCAGCTAAAATTTCTAGATCTTTGACTTCCTTGTCTCTTTTTTGTTCATATTGGTGCAACTTGGAGTATTTGTTTTGGAAATCAATGTACTCCCCTTTGAATTTGTCATCAAAATTTCTCAATTCTTGAGGCTAGTAGTCAACATCTTGAATTTCTTTCTTGTGGATGCTTGTTGATCCTTCATCAAGTATCTAAACAAACCTTTCTACAAGAATCTTTAAAGTGAAGGTGACTTGTTCAACAACAAGAAGAAAAATGAGTCTACAAGACTCCATAAGGTTCCTCCTCTTACCTCGGAACATGTCCTCATTCCTTTTTTTTCAAATGAACCATAAAACTTCAATGGATAAAATATTTCATAATCTATTTTACCTATTATTTAGACCTTTGATAAAGCCACTTAAAATTTCAAACTAGGACACATTATTTCTACAATCCCATCCCAACACATTCCCCATAAATATAGACTAGATGTTTAAGGCTTACTTAGAATTGAATAAAGTATGCTTCAAACTTTCAAGGAAACTACAAATATTACAAATAGGTTGGTTAAGACCCTTAACTAACTTTCCTATGAGTAGAAGCCATTTGAAGCAACACTTTTTAGGTTAAAAAATATTAGACCAACATTTATGGATAATCTTAGACCATTTAGAGTTCCCTAACTTCAATTCCCAAGCTTGGCTTACATGACCTAAAATATATTGAGGCTCATATAGTAGTCTATATAGATTGAGGGGTTTGATCTTCAAGAGGGGGGTATTGTCAATCCATTTGAAAGTATTGAAATCCACAGGTTTAGAAACAACTTCTACAACTTCTCCAAGGTTACTCCAACATCTTGCAAGAACCGAGTATGTTCTTTGATTACAATCCTTTAGCTTGAATTTATTTTTCAAGAGATCCCATGGAATAAGTTTAGTATTTATCAAAATATCATCTATAGTGGCAATGCCTTGCATATTCCACTTTTTGTCAAGCATCCTTGAAGCAATGCCAAACACTTACCTTTGTGATTCAAGTTCCACCATGTAGACCTGTAGCTATGAAAAACATCATTCTCAGTATCAAAATCATTCTTATTTTTAATTAAGTCTCTAGCACACTCTCAAGATCTCCAAATACAAGCGAATATTTTTGACCCATAAGGTTTAACCTTGAAGTTGCCAAACAACATATCATAGGGATGCAAATTCTTCCACTATTTACCATTTTTAGGGATAGACTCAAGGATATTTATTCTTATTAGTAATTTTTAGTGTTCATGACCATCAAGGGCTTTGAGAATCCATTTTTAAGCAAGAGCCACCCCTTGCCACTTTAGATCTTTCAAACCAAGACCACCTTTCTCTTTTTCCAGCCAACACCATTCCCATCTAACAACATTATTTTTTCCTTGTCCTTTTCCATTCAACCAAAGAAACTTCCTGATTAGCTTTTGAACAAGATTAACTTGGTAGCTTGCAAAGAACCAAGCATATGCATAATAAATAGAGTAGGAGGCCAAAAAATTTTGACATCAACTAAACTCTTCTAGCCAAAGAGAGATAATTATTGTTCCAACCTTTTAGCTTTTTTTTTCTATTTTTTTGAACATCTAGTTCCACATATCTTTTAGGGAGGGCTTTACAGAGAATTGGATACCTAAATATTTGATAATTTTGTTTGGACCCTCCCACTTCCAATTAAAATTTGAAAACTAGTCAGATGGAGTGTCTACCCAACCTAGCAGAGTAAATTTTTCCTCTAATTTTTTTTCCCTTGAAGCATCATAGAAGGCTTTAAGCCTCCCTAATAGATTGTTCATACTTCCTCAAGGATAGGAAATAGGGTTGTATTATCAAAAAAATGAATGTTCAAAAGCATAGTACTATCCAGTAGAGTAATTCCTTGGACAAGAGGACCTAATAGAGTGGTCCTCAAAATATAGTGGAAAGCTTCTAAGGCAATCACAAGTAGGCTTCGAGCCAAAGGACAAACCTTGTCTAATGGATCTTTCTAGGGGGAAAGGATTTGAAATGGAGCTATTAATAACCACCTAAGCATTAGCATCTTTAAACAATATTTTAACCATATTGCAAAACTTCCTTGGGAACCCAAAAGCTTCCAAAATTATCATAATGAAGGACCATTCAACTTAGTCATAATATTTTTCAAAATTAGGTAAAAAAATTCTAGCTTTTTTCTCACTTCTATTAGCCCAATCCATAGCTTCCAAACTTGTGATTATATTTTGTAAGAATATATATATATATATATATATATATCTTTTTTATAAACACATTTTGAGTTTTATTTATGATCATTGGGAGGATATCAGTTAATCTTCTAGCAAGAAGTTTGGCTAATATTTTACAGGACATGTTCAAGAGAGTTATTGGCCTCCAATTTCTTATATTGCTTTTATCTCCTACTTTTGGCAATAGTTTTATTATTTCTCTATTGATGAACTCTTCCATAAAGTCCCATCTTGAAAGGATTCTTCATAAACTTCAAATAGATCATCAACAACCCAATCTAGGTTGGCCTTATAGAACTCTATAGGGAGGTCATCAATTCCAGATGATTTACCCTTTTGGAAGGATAAAATAGTGTTCTACACTTCTTCCTTTGTTATATCCTTGTCAAGATTTGTGGCCATCTCCTCAATTATATTTTTTGGTACAATCCTCCTACAAATAATTTGGGCTTGATCATAGGCATTTGAATGGTCTTCTACCTTAAACAGTCTCATATAAAATCCTTGGAACACTTTGACAATATTAGATGTTTCATGGATCCATTTTCCATTATCTTCTATTGGCCCAATATTTTCAAGGGCCATCTTTTTCCTTAACAAATTAAAGAAATACTTGGAGCCCATGTCCCCATCTTTCACCTAGTTTTCTTTAGCCCTAATTTTTGCTCCTTGAGCCCTTTTAACTTGAAAACACCTTATTTTTTATTTTATTTTGTTATTATGGAGAATTTTGTCATCATTATCATCCCCATTTTGAATCTCTCCTTCCACATCCAACAATCCATCTTGTAACTCACTTTCCCACCTCTTGTTTTTAATTGATTTTTTCTTCCCTATTGCCTAAAGTAGGGCTTGAATGCAATTCAAAAGCCTATTCCAATATTCTTTATAGATGAAGATGCCAAAATATTTTTTGTTTACATATCCGAAGGTGAGAATACTAGAAAGACAATCCTTAGCTTTAAGAAGGTCAATGTTCAATTTAAATATGCAACATTTTCTTATATTATTGGCCTTAGAGTTATTTTTATCATTATTTTAACCCCAATTAGGTAATGTAGAAGAGGGGAATTCGCTACTCACGAGTTCTCTTCATTCAAAGAGCCTCACAAGGTGAAATTTCATAAACTACCTCAATGGAACAACAGTGAGAATTTTAGAATAAAAAAGAGCAAGTCACGAAGATTCTTTAGACAAATTATCTAGCTCTCGGCCAAAGGATGGCAGTGCAAAATACAGATGATAGTGCAACGCGCTAGTGTCTCGTATGGACCAGAAAATGAGTCTGTCATAGGAAGTGCTTAAGCAACAACTAGCAATTTGATTACTAAGAACTAACATAATGTAGGAAAATGAAAGAATATGATAAAGTAATAGACAGTGATAGAATGAAATGAAGAGAAGTAGAAGTGACAAAGATAAGGAGAAGAAAGGAAATAATTACAATTGTGTGAGTGATGAATCCCCCAGTATGTGAATTTCTTCAAAACCTATGCCTATAAGATCTAGAGAAAGTGTTGGGGTTGTATAGGGGTTTGTCTTAGTCAAACCCTTGTTTTGGTGTTCCCACCTCCACAAACAACACAAAAGATAGAGAGAAAGAGATAAATGAACAAAGCATGTGGTGAAAGAAAAACCTGCTTAGTAGTGGAACCTGTACCACCAAGTAAGAGTGATAAAAGCAAACCCCGCTCGAGGAGGAGAACCCATATCACAAAAGAGGTGATAAAAACAACCCTCGCTTAAGGAGGAGAACCTGTATCATGAAGTTTGAGATGCAAAAGAAGGAGATGTGAAGTCCCAAGATGCTCATAGGCATGCAATAGGGGAAGTGAAGTTGCAAGAGTGAAGCTAAGAGAGCTTGAAAGTGCTTGAAGCTGCTATGAAAAATAAGGGAGTTGTGCAAGCAAGAGTGGGAGAGCTAGAAGTTGGAAAAATGAAGCTAGGAGAAGTTAGAAGATGCAAATGGAGTGAAAAGACTACTTTTAAGGAGAGAAAAGAAGCTTCTCCAGTCGTTACAAGGTGTTCCCGGCTGTTACCATCGACAAAAAGGTGAAGAAAAGTGGCAAGAATGCTCAGAGATAGTTGTTTAAGCATTGAAATGTCACAAGACACTAGCGCAGCGCGCGAACATCCACGTAGTGCACTAGTGTTCGAACACGTCATGCTACAAAATGATGAGAATGGGAAAATCCCAAAGTTCGATGTAAAGCTAATGCGTGAAGGGTAGCTAGTGAAAAGGGGTGTTGGAGCATCCTAAGAGGGAACAAGGCTGATGCAGGGGCTAAAATGAGCCTACTCAAGATCCTAAGGGAGTGGAAACTAAAGCAGAGGAAAGAATGTATGTGAAATTGCAAGGGGTACAATTTAAGGCTTATACATTTTTCCACCACTTTAGCAAGCATATGAATCTATATTAATATGCATGCTAAAGGAAATATACTATAAATAACATCATATGCCAAAAGGATATTGTAGAGGAAGAAGATAATTCTTTGAACCATGAAAGTATGCCCCCAGGCTGGAGATTTGCAAAACCAATACATTAGATGAGAAAAACTTGATCTAGTCAACAATGTTAGAACATAAAAGCTAAAGGATTCAAGTCAGCAAAGTGAAGGAGACCTTGATGTAAAAGGTTGTCTCAGTACTATGCGTCATCCCAAAATATAGAAGAATTGTAAAAAGAAGAGAGGAAGGGCATATTCATAGGATGAAGAAGATGTAAATCTTTGATTCAGTATATGCAAGTTGAGAAGAAAGAGAATTTAAGAATGTAAACACCTCACATGCCTGCAAACCTACAAGGAAGGTGTCCTCCAAGATCTCTCACATGAAGGAAACCAAGACAAGTGCCTTACAGACCCGCAGACCTATAAGGAAGTGTCCCCTAAGATCTCTCACATGGAGGAAGCTGGAAAAGAAACCTATAGACCCATAGACCTATAGGGAAGGTGTCCTTCAAGATCTCTCGCATGAAGGAAACCCAAGGAAGTGCCCTACAAATCCACAGACCTGTAGGGAGGTATCCGCCAAGATATCTCACATGGAGGAAACCCAAAGAAAGCTCCCTACAAACCCGCAGACCTGCAGGGGAGCCACCCCTGAGATCTCTCACATGGAGGAAGCTCAAAGGAAGTGCCTTATAGGATCTCAGACCTATAGGGAGGTATCCCCCAAGATATATCACATGGAGAAAAACCTAGGAAAGTAGACTCCACAGAGTCAAGAAGCAACTCCATAGGTAAGTGAGTGGACAGTCACGCAGACCATCGATAAGTTGGAAGACTTTCAAAGGGGTCCCTCGGGAATTCGGTGTGAAAAAAGAGAGGTCCACTCAAGGAATGCGCTATTTGAAAAGTGAGGTCTAGTCAGGCTTCCCCCAAGCTAGACGTAAAGAATTCATTCAAAGAAGAAGCTTTCAAAGGGGGTCCCTCAGGACCCTTCAAGAGAAAAGGGGGTCCACTTAAGGGACACACTATTTGAAAGATAGAGAGAAGAGAGGGGGTCTTTAAGAAGGACAAACATCACTGAAATGAGTTATCACTGCCCCAAACATACAGGGGAGGAGAACCATGCAGGATAGAGGTAAACCTCGATATCACTTGTCATGTGAAGAAAAGGAAAGTGCATCAATCAAACGGGAGTTTGATGGCACCTGAATCATGAAGTTGTTGTATTTTATCTTTCAAGGCCTTACATTCACTAGTGGAATGGCTAGGCACTCGATGGTATGCACAAAAAAAATGTTTTACTTCATCATGTTTATGAAATTTATTACATGTAGGAGAAGGAAGAGTGATTAAGCAGGTTTTTAGAAGCCGCAACAAAATAAACTCTTGTTTAGATAAGGAATGAGGAGTAGGAAGCAACCCTCTCTCTTGTGGAGAAAAGTTTGACTTCTCACAAGAAGAAGATACGAAGGTAGTAGACAAAGGAGGATCTACATGGAGAGTATTATTCAAGCAAAGGGGATCACACTCTTCTATGAGATTGCCATCATCTTTCTTGATAGGATTACCAACATTAACCTCTTTATGAGAAGTTTGACCATCTTCCTTAGAAGGAGGATCAACACTAAGAACATTACAATTTATGTTCACATTATCTCACAATACAGAAGAATAACCATCTTTGATAGCGGGTGTGGATGATGTTATTGGAAATTCTAAGTGGATTGGGTCAAATTTATATTCTTGAATGAAGGAATCTATAAAGTCTAAGGAACCCCAATCATCACCAAGACACACATTCTTTTGAGAAGAGGTAGAAGGAGTAGACATAAGATTTCTTGCTTCAGAAGGATCTTGTTTGGGGACATTTATCTCAAGAGTATCCTTTGTAGTAGGTACTTCTAGAGTAAACATCAACACACTGGAAGATACTAAAGGAATAAGAGTAGGCACAACTGAAACCTGACTGGAAACTACCATCTCACACAAGTGCATAGCATTAGGGTCAGCCTTGACTATGAGTACTTGATTATTACAAATAAACTTAATAGATTTATGTAAGGTAGACGTGACTACACCCATAGCGTGAATCCACGGTCTACCAAGAAGGAGGTTATATGGTAATTTTTTGGACATAACATATACAAGGGTGGGTACAGTAATAGGTCCCAACCTCAAAGGCAAGACTATCATGCATAGGGCTTGTTGACCGACATTATCGAACCCAATAATGACAATAGAAAAAGTATTAAGAGAAGATGAGTCAATATAAATTTTAGGCAATAGATCGATGCTACATACATTGAGTGTCGAACTAGCATCAACGAGAGTATGTCTAATTCCAATCTTATTAATATTAACTATAATCATTAGAGGGTCTACTTGCTTCTATACTTCTGGAGGCGGGAGTTCCTACGGATAAAATATAATATTCAGTGAATCTGCTCGAATATATTCTATCAACGCATTAGCATCCATCGGCCTAGTGGAAGAAGGAAAGAGGATCTTTTGCAATGCTTCCTGAAGCATACCTTGATAAACTGGAGTAGACTGAAGAAGTCCCACAGTGAGATCTTAGCCGGAGTAACCCAAGGTTGTTCGAAAATATCACAATCATTGGGTGCATTAGTTTTAGGTTTAGGTGCTTGAGGAAGGCTTGGTTGTTTATTCATTCTATTTTCATAAGTATGGGCTATCACTCTATAAGAGGGAGCCTTAGAAAGATCACAAGAACCACCATCAAATGGAACACCATCAATAAAACAAATCCTTTTAGAAGAAGGACTAGCTGGAGCCACGTAAATAATCAGTCTCTTAGGCCTAAGTTGAGGGGCAACAGAGACAGATTACATTTACTAAATCATCACAACTAGTAGAACAATTATTTGAATGCATATTCTCAACATTGATCCAAACAAGATCAAATGTGGAAAGAGACTTATCGTTCACTAATACATCATCTCTAGAGGAGAGTGCATTGGAATAGATAAGAAGTTCATCATTCAAAAATGCAATGTCTCTAGAAGATAGTGCATCAGAAGGTATAAGAGATTCCTCCTTCACAAATGCATCATCTCTAGAAGAGAGTGTATTGGAACAAAGATAGGACTCATCATTCACAAATGCAACGCCCCTAGATGAGAGTGCATTGGAATGAGGGGTAGATTCATCATTCACAAATGCATCATCTCCAAAAGAGAGTGCATTGGAATGAATAGAAGGTAGAGTAATATTAAGGAAAGTATCAATGATTTCATCTTCTTGTGACAAAATATCCTCTGAACCAAGAGGACATTCATGAGAAGGATCAAAGATACCAAGTGACATAGGAAAATCCAGGTCACCATCACATGCATTAAATGGAACATCATTAATATTTTGAATAAAATTAGATACTGAACTAATAAAAGAAGATATTAAATTCATTACGATTTTTTTGGTATTTTCTATGTTCTATTAATTTGCATTTTTAGAGGTCTTCAAAGCAGAATTTGAGGTCGAAACTTGTGTCGGTCCCTAAAATTTGACTATTGAAGGCACTAGTATTTAGGGATTGAACGATTTCTCTAGGATATCTTTTGAACGGTGCAAACAGTTCTGAATTCTGAGCATCAAGTCAAAAGTTATGACCCCACCAAGTAGGGGTAAATAAATTCCTAGTTTTTCAAAAGATTTTCTCTTCACATTAGGTTCACCAAAATGTAGAAGAGGGGGATTCACTACTCACGAGGTCTCTTCATTCAGAGAGCCTCATGGGGCGAACTGCCCTAAACTACCTCAATGGTTCAACAATGGCGAGAGTTTTAGAATCAGAAAGAGCAAGTCATGAAGATTCTCTGGACAAACTATCTAGCTCTCGGCCAAAGGATGACAACACATAATACAAATGACAATGCGGCACGCTGGCGTCTTGTATGGACCAGAAAGTGAGAATGTCACAGGAAATGCCTAAGCAACAGCTAGCAATCTGATTACTGAGAACTGACAGAATGTAGGAAAATGACAGAATATGATAAAGTAACAAAAAGTGATAGAAATGAAATGAAGAGAAGTAGAAGTGACAAAGATAAGGATAATACATGAAATAATTACAATCGCCTGAGTAATGAATCCCCCAACACGTGAATGTCTTCAAAGCCTGTGTTTGTAAGATCTGGAGAAAGTGTTGGGGCTGTA
Source organism: Sequoia sempervirens (assembly GCA_007258455.2). Taxonomy (NCBI): domain Eukaryota; kingdom Viridiplantae; phylum Streptophyta; class Pinopsida; order Cupressales; family Cupressaceae; genus Sequoia; species Sequoia sempervirens. The sequence goes on along the minus strand of VDFB02000015.1, from coordinate 325,921,484 downwards.
TAGGGCTTTGCTTCAATCAAACCCCCATTTTGGTGTTCCCACCTCCACAGACAACCAAGAAGATAGAGAGAAAGAGAGAAATGAAAAAAGTGTGGTAAAAGAAAAACCCTCTTAGGAGTGGAACCTGCACCACCAAGTAAGAGAGATAAAAGCAAACCCCGATCAAGGAGGAAAACATGTATCACAAAAGAGATGATAAAATCAACCCCCACTCAAGGAGGAGAACCTGTATCACAAAATATGAGATGCAAAAGAAGGAGATGTGAAGTCCCAAGATGCTCACAAGCATGCAATAGGGGAAGTAAAGTTGCAAAAGTGAAGCTAAGAGAGCTTGAAAGTGCTTGAAGTTGATGTGACAAATAAGGGAGTTGTGCAAGCAAGAGTGGGAGAGCTAGAATAAAGCTAGAAGTTGGAAAAATGAAGCTAGGAGAAGTTAGAAGATGCAAATGGAGTGCAAAGACTGCTTTTAAGGAGAGAAAAGAAGCTTCTCTAGTCGTTACAAGGTGTTCCCGACTGTTACCACCAACAAAAAGGTGAAGACATGTGGCAAGCATGCTCGAAGATAGCTGTTTGAGTGTTGAAATGTTGTAGAATGCTAGTGTGGTGCACGAACGTCCGTGCGGTGTGCTAGTGTCTGGACACATCACGCTACAAAATAATGAGAATGGGAAAAGCGAAAAGTTTGATGTAATGCTAATGCACGAAGGGTAGCTGTTGAAAATGGGTGTTGGAGCATCCTAAGAGGGAACAAGGCTGATGTAGGGGCTAAAATGAGCCTACTCAAGATACTAAGGGAGTGGACACTAAAGCAGAGGAAAGAATGTATGTGAAATTGCAAGAGGTGCAATTTTACGCTTATACAGGTAATTATCTAACATGGTTTTTGGCTCAACCTTTACACAATTGGAGTAACCACCTTGCTCAAAGAAAAACAACTCATCATTTGCATAGAATCTATCAAGTCTACAATATATTATGCTACTTCCCATTTGATTGTTACACCAGGTAAACCAAATACTTTTACTTTCATTCATTTTACCTTCCAGGGGGTCAAATTAGAGCTTGAGAATTTTTTTCATTTTAAGCCAGTAAAATTGTTCATTGCCTTTCCAGGACTAGTTTGATGCCCCCTTTTTATCTTGTTTATTCTCTACCATGTTGAAATCACCACCAATTATCCAAGGCACTTTAGGAAGGTTAGAGGATAGCCATTTCTAGACCTCTATCCTATCTCTATAATCATTGGGAGCATAAATGGAATGAAGGACAAATTTACACTCTTTATTGTCAAGAACAACCCAAAGGCACCTATTACAGGGAGAGTGTCCTAAACTAATAATGTGTTGACTCCATTTCATGTTAAGAAGAATTGCATTTCCCCCTTTACCTTTGTCATGGTTAGTGTGGAAGGTAAAAACATTATTCCAAATGAACTTTAGATTGTTCTCCAACTGAAACCTGACTGCTTTAACTTCCTGAAGCATTAGATAGTCTAGGTACCTTTTTTCATTACACAATTCTCTCAACACATATTTCCTATATGAGGATTCCAACTCTCTCACATTCCAACTTAAGCAATTTAAGGTCATTTATCTTGATGGATTTAATTTTTTCCCATTATACAATCTATCAAAACATGTGGGTATATTATCACCTTTCCTTTTTTGTGGGCTTTTGTCCACTATCGCTTCTACTCACAATTTTCCTCTTTCTGTCTTCATCCTCCTTATTTTCATTTTTATCCTTGGGGTTTAGAGTTCCCTTATCCTCTTGGAAGAGGGGATTTATGAAGTTCACATTTCTATTCTCTTTTAGTTGATTCTCATCTAAGGTTAAGCCTTCAAGGTCAAGAGTTTCCCTAGTCGTAGGGGAGTATGGGGGTATACTACCCTTTTCTTTCTTTTCCTTATTTGGTCTTTTAGCCTGTCTAAAGCAAGCTCTTGAACATTCTTTTTCCTATTTTATGTTATCATCTCACTTGAATGGATACACTTATCTTCTTCCATCTCTCTATTTCTAGAGTTCAGAGCAAGGCTTAAATCAGGGGGTGGGTCATTACCTCCTAAACCCTATCATTGTTATCATTTTGGACCAAATTTTCTGCCATGAAACTTGTTTCAGATTGTTTTGGGTTTTCCCCTCCTGAGTTGGGTGCTCTTCCCTTTTGAGTGTTTTCAACAATCTTATGCCCTAGATTATACTTGTTGTTTTGATTTCCATTAGCATCCAAGGATGCTTCACTAGGGTTTTTATTTTCCTTCTCACCCTCAAATGCTACCTTTGAATTGGTTTTTTTTTGCTATTTTTTGGACAACTCTTTTTTTATGCCCATCAAACTTGCACAAGAAATCCTCCAAGAGCCTCAAGCTCACACCAAAAAATATTATTTTCTAGGGAGAATTCTAGAGCTTCTTGAATTTGAACACTAGTGTTAAATGTTATTAACATTGAGGCATCAAGATGAGGGAGAGGAGAGGTTTCTTCAACTTGTAGAACCTTCCCCACCAATTTTAGCAATTGTGGAATAAAAAACCAAACCTGAGGGGGGTGCACCCTTAATATTCAACCATCTAGGGTTAGAGTACAACATAATTTCTTCATGAGATACATCAAGAGACCACGAGATGGCTTTAAAAAGAGACTTTCCTATATTCCAATAGTCTTTCTCTAACACCCTTTTTTGCATGTTCTTATTTTTTAAAAAGATTACAAACAGTCCTTTCTAAATCATTCTACAAAACAACTAATGCACCCCAAGTTTCTTAACCCAAACATTCAAAAGTGAGTTATCAACAAACTTTCTTGTAGGTAAATTATTACAATCCAAGCAAGCCAAGAAAATAGCAGTGTTTTTTAACCTAGACTCTTTTTTCTTTATCGCTATCAACATTTCCTCATTTGGGTCAACCCAAAGGACCTGAGGCAAGAGGGGGTCCTTACCTCCTTCATCAGATCCTGTTGAATGACTTCTTCCTTCCATGTCTTCTTCTCCACCGTTTCCTTTGAACCCCATGTAGAACTCTGCATTTTGGGACGACCTTTCTGGTTTCTCCACCTACAAGATTTCTTTAAATATTTTTTGACCTTCATTTTTCCATTTATCATTCTCCCCTCTTGAAGAAACTTCCTCATCCATAGACTCACACACAAACGTAATCAATACATCTATGCAAGACCATGATTGAGCCCCAAAGACACCTACAAACCAAGAGGAAAACACGAGCGAGGGATAATCAAGTACAAACCCTAGCACAAACAAGTATCCACCAAGCAAACACTAAATCCACAAAGACATATTTATGATCCAAAGGATAAAAATGACATGAAGAAAATGTGCCATGCAAGATACACAAAGCTCCACGAAGATTTTCCATCAACCTTTTCTTGAATCAAGAATTAAATACATTTATTTCATTAATTTAAATTGTATATTAATTTTAATATTTTATTATACTATCAATTATCTCTTCCAACTTTAAACCTAAGAAGTATTCTTATGTAATTAATAAATATTTATATAAATTTGACTAGAATTCTTTTTGTAGTCGCCTTTGCCAACTATCTATTGATAAAGTTGAATACAAAGAATCTACCAAACAGTGAGCCATAAAAAAACAAGTAACACTTAACCATTGTCTATTGGTGAAATTGAATACAAAGAATCCACCAAATATGAGTTAAATCCTCAACCTAAAAAAAAACTTTACCTTTGGCTTTTTGACTTTAAGTCTATTGTATTTCATTTTCGCATTGAACCATCGTATTTCTTTGCACGTTCCGTTATCAATATTTGTTGGCCACAAAGGAGGCAACAAACGTGGGCCAAACGGAAGTCGCGTGAGCTCACAAAGACTTTGACTCCATGGCGACTCCGAGACTCCTTCCGCGCGGCTGCCATGACAAACTTTCTTCCAGAAAACAGAACATTTTTTTCTTCCACCAGAACGCCGCGTTTGAATTGACCTCTGGTCTACCTCTATATAGCCCTCGCACAAATTGTCTATAACAAAGATTTGTTCACCATTCTCAGGTTTGCAAAGAAAATATTTGTTTTTATTTTAGGGTTCATGGCTTCCTCTGCTTCTGATAATGGGGGTTTTCTCTGTGGCGTACAGAGGAGACCGCTGCATAATCAAGTAGTGAGAATAAGAGAAGAAGAGCAACATCTGAGACGAGAAGATGTCAAAGACATGTTTGCGCTTGTGCGTCTCACGTCTCAAATGCAGGGGATGTTTGAGAGATTCAGTAGTGATGGTGATGTAAATGCTTCACCTGTTGCCTCCGGATCTAACATCAGACAGTCTTCACTTCTTCCGAATTCTTCTCCGTAGATGCAGATGGAGTTATGTCTGCAAAAATTCCCCCTACATGGAGAAAGTATTTCTGTGTACACTACTGTTCCTGTTTATACTTCTGTAGCTTATGTTATCAAACCCTAGCATTTTGGTTATGCCGTTAAAAGAAACGAGGGATTTGTTTGTTTTAGATTCTTCAGTTTTTATTATTGTGGTGATGGATCACAGACTGTGATTTCAAACTTGATTTAAATTTTATACAATTTAATTTAGAAACAGCAATGATCTAGAGTATGAATTGTGAAAATCTGATATCATTAAATTTAAACTAGCACAGTTTGCATCTAAAGTTGGTTCAAGGATAACACCGATAGAAAATTATATGTATGAGTATGTGTTTGTGCATAGGTGTATGCAATGTGCTGCAAGTTCCAGTTGCATGTGGCTAGATTAAATAATTAATAATAAGTACTAAATAATGGAATGTAATAAACTTAGACAAATCTAGATTTGATATTATGTGATTTTGAAATATTTGTATGCAAATTTAAAACATAAAACAATGCAAATGTTAAAAGGAAAGTTGCATCGGCAAAGAACATTCCAAATGAAAATAGAATGTTCCCATCCAGCTTGAAAATCAATATTTATATGGCTTTTACATGATAAGTGAGATTTTAGAAGCTTTCACCTGATATTTTGGAGGTTTTTACTATTAAATGACAGCTAATTTATCGTTTAACCGGCAGCTGAAACTTGTTTTCCGATGACTCAACACTGTTTGCAGGTGTCAACTTGTTTTAGACTCAAAGCTCACACTATATATAGTCTATTGACTAATAATGTTTAAAAGTTCAATAAAAAATTTTGTATGACACTTTTTTTTTTATATGAAAATCTTTAACATCAATAGTTGCAGAAAAAGTATATAAAATTAAGATATTAAGGAGGTGAAAGGTGAATGTTGTGAGATACCATTAACAATACAAATGTCTTTGTAAAGCTTTGGATTAAGTCTTAACTTTTGTCAAATTTCTGGGTTCAAGGTAAAACATTTGGAATTACATAGGTTTTTGTATTGTAGAAAGCTTAAATTAAATGAACTCCAAGCCTTCATTGTGCTCACATGTGACTTTGTCGATTCTACCACAACTCATGGAATTGATTTCTTTGACTCACATTTAACTAGGATATATAAGGATAATGATTGCATGTCCTTTCAATGGGTTTTATTTTTTCATCTAATATGTTGCACCATCTACCATCCCTTATATAATTGGTTTTGTTGACAACCATTCAACTAAAATAGATTCAAGTACATTATTCACATTACCTTTTAATAAGGTTTTGTTTTGTCACCATTCGACATGGTTGTCATATTATATAACATAATCAAGGTTTTGAAATTACTTGTATTTTGAGGTTAGTAACCTAACATCTATCATGCAATGTATTACTTTTTTTTTCAGTTCTCTTGTGGAAATTTGTGGAGCTTCTACACTACCATTTTTTTATGCTTGCAAGAGGTAAATGAACACACACGAACATATAATTTGAACAAATGATGTTTGGTATGTTCATTAGTGATATTTGATTTTTGAATTTCAAAATTATTTTCTACAAAGTTTGGTTTGTTTAAAATTTTGTAAAATAAGATATTTTAGATTCTAAATGTTCAAGAGCACTTTTTCCATTTTTTCTATAATATTGCTAGTTGTTGAGGTCTAGTGACGACAATGTGCCTGTGTTCAAAAGAAACTTGGGGCCCTTCAAAGTTTATGTTGATTTTATTGGCTATTTGGCCTTCTTTATTTTATCTTATTGCAATGTGCCTCCGTGTACCCTGAAGGGAAATATGTCATAACACCTAGTTTTCAAGATCTCTCATACCCATGCATTTCGTTTAGCCTTGTAACCTTTTAGACTATCCCTATTTTAATTGTGCATCTTACACAAGTCATTGAAGTCTATGTGTATTGTCTCATTTACTTAGCTTTAGTCTACTTTGGTCTTCAATCCATTGAATATTTAAATAGGTAAATTAATAAAGTGAAAAAATATTGGAAAGAAAAAGGCGAGATAAATGTGTATATATTATAATGAAAATAAAATGTTTCACCATAATTTATCTAGAATAAATAATAAAATAACTAATCTATGTTAGGATTTCAGAGTTGGGTTAGATATATGATATTGCAATGAATACCAAAATTGTTGTGTTAAATAAATGAATAAAAATAAATGTACTTATCTCTCACTTTGATGAAGAGGTGGTTGTGACAAATATCATAAATCAACTTCGCATGGTACATCAAAAAAATCATGGCCTACCAAGATAACTATTGTGTAGTTGGATAAACAATTTCTGATTGTTTGGTTCACTTTTGTGAGTATATAACTAAACATATGCATGGAACTAAACTTGGGCTTGTGAATATGATCTTCTTTGATTTGGGCATCTATAACTTATTGAACTCTACATCTATAACTATAATAATTGGATGGCAATGTTTAGAAATGTTATTGAGGATTTTAATGGGTAGGGGATTCTCCCTTCATCAAAGCCCTAGTTAGTTGATGAATAACTCTCAAAGACAACATGCACTATGGCTAGGATGATGACATAAGTTGGTAATTTAATTAGGATGTTGTACTATGCTCTCATGTAAACATTGTTAGATCTATATCTTGGATGATAGTAATTAAATAGGGCATGTCCTTAAATACACCACCCTAGTGTGTAATTTTAAATAATTTGTTCTATAGCCAACTCTCAATAGCTAGTATAGGAATGGGGGGGAAAGTCCAGTTTAAAATTAAAACTTAAAGTTTGGGATCCAAATCCACATGCACAAAACTTATATGGATCAATTATGCACCTACATATTTTAACCAAGGCGATGAATGGTGAACAATGTAAATTAGTTTTGGACCCTTGGGATGTATGGTGATGAAATGAGGCTAGGATAAGGCTATTTTACAATATCCATGCAAAAATACGGTAACTTTCTCACTATTCAATGCTTAAAGGATAACATAATTGAAGCACACCAAAAACATAAGGAAAAAGGGCATGGATATGTGATTTTTAGTATTACATATTGTCCCCACATTAATGTCCATGTGAACTACAATGAGGGTGCATGTCAAAATAAAACAAGTTGTCAACATGAAAATTATTTCAAATAATTAAAGGACATAAATGGGTAAGTAAGCAAAGTTGTGACACAGTTAAGATGCAACTTTTATTTTTTTACCTGAATTGAACATTTGGCAAGTGCCAAATTTGGCACTCACCAAATGGCTCAAATGACCGAGCCTAGGGCTTGGTCATTCTGAGCCAAGTTTGATGAGTGCCAAATTTGGTGCTCACCAAATGTAAATTCATTTTGTTTCTCTTTCTTTTAAATTTCTTTGTCTTTTCCTTTCTATTTCCCTGTCAATGAAACTATATACATGAAATTAAGTTAACATTTACATATGAACATTTAATTTCTTATACTTTAAGTTATATTTCATGTACATAGTTTCACGATGTTTGAAAGTGGTTTTAGATATCTTGGAGTTATAATGCAAATTAAAGTTTTTATAAGATATTATATAATTTTTTAGACTTAGTCAAATTTCAGTAATCAGGTGCCATGCCAAATTTCAGTAATCAAGAGGTCAAATTTCAATAACTAGCAAGTTGTACCATATTTCTCTATCTATCTCACTCATTATTTATCTCTTATGCTCTAGACCTCTCTCTCACTATCTTCATCCATTTATCTCACTCCCTCTCCCTTGATCTCAAGAACTACCTCTCTACTTGTCCATCATCTCTCTCTCCTTCCCTATCTACTCATCAAATTTTAGTAATTAGCAAGTTGTATCATATTTCTCTCTCTCTATCTATCACTCATTATTTATTGCTTATGCTCTAGACCTCTCTCTCACTATCTTCATCCATCTCTCTCTCTCTCTCTCTCTCTCTCTCTCTCTCTCTCTCTCTCTCTCTCTCTCTCTCTCTCTCTCTCTCTCTCTCTCTCTCTCTCTCTCTCTCCTTCCCTCTCTACTACTCTCTATCTCACCTCTCTCTCTCTCTCACCCTCCCTCCCTCCCTCCCTCATCCCCTCTCTAATTTTCTCTATCCCCCCTTCTCTTTCTCTCTTCCTTCCTCCCATCCACTTCCCTCTCTACTTCTCCCTCCATCACAACTCTCTATCACCTCCCTCTCTCTCACTTCTCCCTCCCTCCCTCTCTCTCTCCTTCCCTCTCTAATCTCTCTATCTCACCTCTCTCTTTCCCTGCCTCTCCTTCCCTCCCTCCTCTCTCTCACACTCTCTCTCCCTCCCCCCTCTTTCTCTCACTCTCTCCTTCCCCCCTCTCTCTCCCCCCCTTATATCTCTACTTCTATCTATCTCACCTCTCCCCCCTCCCTAGTAGTAATGTGTTGTAGCAACTAACTTAAACTTTGCAAGATAACTCACTAGTAATAATGTGTTGCAACAACCAAGTTATCATGTTGTAGCTCACACATATAATACTAGGAACAATAAGAAACAAAGAAAAACACAAGCCATTACTTAATTGATACCATTCCCACAACTTGTGTTACCTAGTGCCCCTCATTTACCTCAAAATAGTCGAAAGGAGTATGACCTTGTTGAGAAACTTTGTAACACTCCTTCTAAGATATCCTTGTCGGATTTGATTCAAACATCACCTGCTTACCATGACATGCTTCAAAATGCTTTGCAAAATGTTGGTATACCTTCTAGTGCACAACCAAATGATGTGGCATCTTTGATTGAGAATATTTATTCGCCTAGTATGGGCATTGTCTTTCATCAAAGTGAATTACCTCCTTTAGAGAAACAAAAACAAAATGATCATTTGATGATATTGGTTGTTATTAACAAGGTTGGGGTTAGGCGTACCCTCGTTAAAAATGGTTTGGAGCTTAACGTTTGTAGTGTAAACCTTTTGGATATAATTGAAGTGAATAAGACTAAAATTCAACCAATTGACTTGTTTATTTGTGGTTTTGATAATGTCGGAAAACAATCGTTGGGTGTGATAACATTACCTGTTAAAGTCAAATATGTTACTTTACAAACTCCTATCCATGTCATGCCCTAGGATATTTCATATAATATTCTCTTAGGTAGACCATGGATTCTTGAAATGAATGTAGTGCCTTCAACACTTCATCTTTGATTGAAGTACATATACAACAATAAGGTTTACATGATAAAAGCTGACCCTAAATCTGAACAATGTTTACAAATTGAAATAGGAACAAAGGATTCTCTTATAACATTAACAACACCTACAAAAGTGGAACCTTTACAAGTTGAGGATAGAGATGAGAGCTTTACATTCATGACAAAGTTTTTGGATGATGATTGGGGTTCATTAGATTTCACACCTACATTTGATGGAGAATACAAGATTATACAACCAAAATCAAGAAAGAGAAATAAGTTGTCATGATATCAACATAATCTATCATCGATTCATCAAAAGAATTTGAGTCTACAACTTGTAGCAAAGAAGATAAAAACACAACTTATACATCCACATATGATGATCATGCCAAACCATCTTCTTCGAAAGAAATGGAAAAACTTTATGGAAGAGGTTATCAATTGTTGAAATAATGTGGGTATAATGGAAAAGGATGTGGAGTGAGAGAACAAGGTATCCATGTCCCTATAGATCCTAACATGTAAGAAACAACAAGAGGTCTTGGCTATTATCCTTCAAAAACATCAAAAAGCATTTCACTTGATCAATAAAATTAGTTGTTGCTCCTTTTCATGCGATAGTTGTAGTGTCACAACATGCTCACTACCATTCATGAGGGTATAAACTTGGCTTTATGCAATCACATTTCATTTCGCAAGGAGCAACATATCATCATCCATCTAGGCATATCTTTGTCCCTACACTTGGGATCCAAGGGGTTAGGTAGTCTTATTCTAGGTGCATTCCTTCTAGCAAGGGATCCCTCTTTATCTCCTTGAAACATTAGTGTAGCAAGTACACTAACATTTTAAGGGGGAGCATATGGTCCCCTACTTGTTGTTTTCATAATAAATGGTCCCTTATTAATAATGGTAGTATACATCTCCTAGGAAGTGTGACCTTTTCAATTAAATTGTGGTCTTCTTAATCCATGTGACGTGTCTCCTTTGTGGTGATATTGGATTGGATGCCCATAAGAGTGTGACCTTTCTTGGCATATGATGTTCCCCTTAGTGGTAATTTTATGGTTGGTATGCCCTAAGGCACGATCTTTTATTCCTCGACTAGTCCTCTCTTGGTGGTGATATTGTGTATGATGTTCCCTAAGGTGTGACCTTCATGTATTAGGAAAAAACCATTTGATTATCACCTTTTGTGGTGATGGTATTACAAAATCCCTTGGTATTTTAAACCTTATCATATTCATCCCCTGTGACACTAAACCTTAATATATTCATCCCCTATGATGTTAAACCTTGTCATATTCATCAAACCTAGCATAATACAACTTGCTAGCCATGTGCACACCTTTTTATTTCAAGGAACATAGCATAATACAACTTTCCATCCATGTGTATCTTATTTTGTTTCACTTTGTTCATGGGAGTTGAACTTAGTGTAGCATTGACATAGCATCTTGTGGCACCTTATCAAGGTTATCAGGGAGTATAACTCTTGATATGATTTTTGTGGGCACACCTTGTAGACCTAGTGTGTGTTTTCAACTTTTCTATCTTTTTACAGGCCCACCTTGTAGACCTAGTGTGTGTCTCTCATTTTATCTTGTCTTGGGGGCTCACCTAGTGAATATCAGACTTCACTAGCCCATGCGTCTCCTGGTTTGTGATTCACCTAGAAAATATTGGACTTTTATATTGTGTGAATCATGAACTCCTTTTAACATGGCCACATAACATAATACAACTTTCTTGCCAGTGGAGTCGTGTGTCTCATGAGTGAGTCATATAACACAACTTGCTAGTCCTCATGCGAGATAACATTTATTCAATGGATGATGTTTGGTATTTGAGACAATTTAAGACTGAGATCTCTTTACCTTACTGACTTGAATCCTTTTTAGTACTAACCTTGTATTTTTTATATGTGTTTTCATGTTCATCATGTTTACATTGTGTTTGTGTTCATTTTATTTTCATATTTATGTTGCATCATACCATGTGTTTTCATCATGTATACTTCATGTTTTATGACATGTATGTTTGTGTATGTTATCTTGCTACATATCATACATATGTGTGTGTGTGTGTGTTCATTTGTGCTTATGTTGGTTTTCCATGGGATCTTGGATCCTGGGGGCTTGTGCACTCCCACTTGATTCTTTGTCATCCTATCTCTTCAACATTTGGACAATCAGATCCCTCTTGACACATATTTCCCTACAAGTTTAGTGTGAGTAAGCATAATTTCATACTCTCACTTAAGTGTGGGCTAAATGTAGCATATAAAATTATCACCCTTAACAATTTCACACTATGTTTTGGCACCCCTAAATTATTGAACCTAATTGACCCCCTAATTGCCTAAAATTAAGCATTTTGGGAGCCCATTTGTACCATTTTTTAATAAACTGCAAGAATTGAACAAATGCACTCATCTAATACTTTGCCCTAGACACCTTAAATTTTGAAAAATAGGGTTGGGACTCATTCGCCAAAATGGGACTTAGTTGCCATAATTGGACTCATTCACCCAATGGGGACACTATCCCACTAGTCTGTTTCCCTCCAAATATGGACATGTTGGTGGTAGAATTGTAACATTTGAATTTTCACTTGCAAAGGTCAGCTATTGGGATCTAATTTTTGGGAAATTAGATAATAGCATATAAATACCTAGTCTTTTCACCATTTGAAACTAGAACTATAATTGAGGAGAAAATACTATTGTCAAGAACAAGTCGAGCAACATTTCAGAAATTTATTGCAACAATTCAAGATCCAAGCATCATGTCAAAGTGTATATGAGTTTGTGTGTTCATGCTATCATGATTTTGTGAAGCCTAACCCTTGTTGTAGGTCTCCAATGCATTCAAGCAAAGCAAGACCCAAGACCTTGAGGTGATGTGTATGACTTTAGTCCTGCAAGGAACCATTAAAGGGTGGCAAGTTGCAATTGTAATTAGGGATAAAATAATAAGGTTAATGCAATAAAGCATATAAATCAAACCCTAATCAACAATGAAGCACAAAGAAGCATAAAGACATAAAACATAAAACAATATTACCAAATCTTCATTCCACCATTGATTCACCTCCATTGAACTTCTGCATTTTGCTTGAATATGATAATTGCCCTTAGATTTGAGTTTGCAATAATAAGCCTATGGCAAGTGACTAGCAAAATATTGAAGATTGTTGTCTCCCACTAGCAGCATGTACTTGCATAATATGTGTAGATTATGAAAATGACAAGGGTAAGGTACTTTATAGAAAAAACAAATTTGAATGAATGGTTGATATTGGATGCCAATAAGATGTCTTAATCAATGGCCAAGATTGAAAGTTGTAGTATGAAATAGGGTTAGGGATAAATTAGGGAAAATGATAAGGATGAAGGGTTGAGATTGAATTATGAGATAATTCAATCAAGGGCTATGATTAAATGAGATGTCAAAAGATAAGATTTGATGTGGAAGATAAGATTGACATGGATTGATAGGTGATAGGAGAAATTAAATAATAAAAATTATTTAATCTAGGTGGCCAATGAATAATTAAATAATTAAAATAATTATTTAATTATAGAGGAATGTGACAAAAGGAATCATTTTGAATTAAATAATGATTTAATTCAAAATTCAAGAGAGTGGACCAAATTAAATAAACAAAATTTATTTAATTTATGAGAGAAAAGGCTAATGAATAATTAAATAATTAAAATAATTATTTAATTATAGTGGAAAGTGGATAAAATTAAATACATTATAATTTATTCAATTTTAGAAAGAAGGGGACTTAATTAGGGACGTAATTAAATAAATAAAATTTATTTAATTAATCAAGGAGGAATAAAGATAAAAAAAAATGAATTAATTAAATAAAATTATTTAATTAATAGAAGAATTATGGATTTAGAAAATAATTAAATAATTAAAATTATTTAATTATCAAAGACAAAAGGGGAAATGATGGAGAATTTAGAAATCACAAGCTTGGGACAATCTTTAGTATCTACATTTTGCCCCTCTTTGATACAATGCAGTTTATCGTGTTGTGTCAAAGAAATTCAATCAAAACATGCTCTAGTGTAAAGAGGATGAGGACAAATGATGATGAGGGTTGTGGTATGCCCCTCAAGAGGAAATGCGGGTTCAAAGAACACGAGTGTGCTCTCGAAATGGATAAAATAGATAAGCGACATAGAAGAAATGTTAGCGTGGAGGATATGGATGTTAGTGGAGACAACTTTAAAGATGCATATTTTTCTAGAAAAGACTTTGCACTAATCATCATTGGGTAGTAAAATGACACAAATGGAAAAAAAACACCATGGTATGACATAGACCAAGGTGTGCAAGGTCATCCACTCGCAAAACAAATAGTTGCAGACAAGGAATGTCCTAGCTCATACTAAGGGCTAAGTTGCCCTAGTTGTTTTGCCAAGACAATCCACAAACAATAATCAAGGAAAAGAGTCAAGAGACATCATCGCTCCTCTAAATCCTTCATGGGACATCCTTGAGGAACTAGTAACCTGACTCATAGAAAAATTCCAAAAGAAAGATAATACAAGACAAGCCACAATGTCAACAACCAGTTAGAATGTTTGCCAAAATTTGATTTATTTGACGATTAATTGACTAGGGGATTGATGAGTTGATTGTTTGACAACGCCTGGTTTTAGGAGGGAAACATGTTGTATAAGATGTCAAGTCTGGTTTTGATCATGTGACCACTTGTATAAGGAAAATGATGATATTTGACTTGATGACAATGTCTAGTTTCAGGAAGGACACAACTTGTATAAGACATAACTTGACTGTTTTGACAGTTTGACCGTGTGACTATTTTGACAATTTGTTTGGTTTGATTGAGTGACCTTGTTGACCTGTTGTCTTGTTGATGTGTGACTTGTCTGATGTTTTGATGATTGTTTGTGTCTATGTGGAAAATGTTTCATTTATTGTGACTAATGCGACAAACCCTAAAGGACCGACTTAGGTGGCCTCAGGGGCTCATTGACATACGACCTTGCCTACGTTTAGACGTAGAGGCAATGTAGTTTGACAATGACAAGGAATCAATGGCATGACTGACTTTGACTCTATTTTTGGGATTTTTGAGTTTTATTTGGATGTTTTTGTGTTGTTGACATGTTTTTATTTTTTGTATTTTTTCATGACTTTTTACCAATTTTTTTATATTTTTTTGAGATGTTTTGGAATGTCAATGGATGACAATTTGTGTATCCTTTGTGCTAGATACCAATGACAAGGGGGGGACCAAGTCTAGGTGGATGTAGGATAGATAGGTGATAATGGATGGAATGGATGTATGTGTAAGAGAGCAAGGATGTGATCTCAAGGACTATGTTGCATATGAATAACATGCCCCATTGTAGTTATTATTTGACATGATAAAGCTTAAGATTATAGGATGATAAGATGGATAATGAAGGGATTTATTGGAAGGGATAAGGTATGCCAAGAGACATCCAAAACACGTGTTAACATTTTTTCCCCTAATCTTTATCAAGATAAAAAGGAGGAAGAGAGGATGAATGGACTTAATAGGTTTATGTAGGTGTAGGTAAGCATGGTAAGATGGCATGTAAATGGTAGGATATGATAGGGAATGATAGGTTGGATGAGACATTGTGCCCCCAAGTGTAAGTTGCATAGAAGATCAATCTACACATGACACCTATTTTCCAAGTTTTCATCATGGTACTTATCCAAGGCGCCTATTTACTAGGTTTTCACCATTGGACGAAGGGATTCCTCTTTACTTTTTTGATGGTTTTTTGTGGTTTTTTTTTTTACTTTTTTGAATAGAAGAGGTGGAATATGTACGAGAGGGACTCAAGCATCTAGTTTCATGATAGGTGATAGTCCCATTAGAGTGTGATTTCATCACATGGATCATGTCAAGTCATTATGCTCATCGATGTTGGTAGGGTGATTGCATGAGAGTGAGATGGATTAGGTAGATAGTGGATTATGACAGGTGTGATAATGGATTATGATGTGGATTATGTAGGACTAATGCAAGGATGATGGGTGAAATGTTTATGCAAAAGCATGGACCATAGGGATAGGGTGAGTGAAATATGTAGAAAAATAGTTGAATGATGGGGTGGTAGAGGTATGGAAAGGAATCATGACCAAAATTTTCACACACCATGAAAAACATTGAAGCTTTTGAGTGGATGGTGGTGTAGAAATCAATGGAGATGTTTTCTTAGTGGATGGATGACGTAAGCATTTAGGGACCCACATAGACTTAGTGTTTTTATGATTTTTTCTTTTCATGTGGGATGGAGGAATTTGATATTTTTGTATGGAATGACATTTTTGAATGGGTGAGGAGGATGGTTGGTATTTTTGAGAGGTGGATGCCTCATTTGAATTGCATTTTTGTTTAGGGACCCATATCATTTTAGTTTTTGACTTTTCTTTCAGAGGTATGGGTTTGGGTGGATTTTTTAATGTATTTTTCTTTGGTTTCTTGCATTTGTACCCTAAGGGACTAGGACCCTTAGGATTTTTGGCGGTATGAAAGGAGGCATCCAAATATTTATTTTTGAATCCCATGGGGTGGATGGAATGGGTGGAAGCTTTATGTTTACACAATGTGTGCATTTTTTGGTCATGACTAGGATATTTAGGGTATTTATGAATGATTGGGATATTAGGTGTTGGAAGAAATGGTGGAAAATTGGATGGAGGGATAAGCAGAGTTGGAAGAAGCAAGGGTAAATTGGATGGTGGAAGGTGTATGGTCGTGTGCTTTTGACACTTGTAGGATAATGGAGGTGGAATGGCCACAAATGTTTTGGGAATATGATAAGGCTTGTGGTGGAAAGTGGACTTAGGATGGATGGAGGAAGTCCCAACATCGTTAGGTTGTTGAACTTGGGGTGTGTATCCAAGGCCATATGAGTGTGGAGGAGGGACTTTGACATGTATAGGCTCCAAGATTCCTTGTTCAAGAAGTCCTAAGCCTTTTCCTTGATAATTCATTTTTTGGAGCATGTGATTGACTATAGGACTAGGTGTAGTTTGGAAACTAGATTTGAGTTGATTATTGGATAAAACTATAGGAAAAGTGATGGAAAATGGTTGTTGATGTCCTAAGGAGTGTAAGGAAAGAAGAGGTACGGAAACACTTTCCTAACGTCAAATCCACAGGGAAGAATGCAATGCAGGGCTTTTAATTTTCAAATTACAATCTAATTAAGACACACATGAAAGATTTCCAGAAATAGAACAAAACACAAAGACAAATTGAACACCAGATTTATGTGGGAAAACCCTATTGGGAAAAAACCCACCACACCAAGCTGAATCTCTTTGTATTACAGTAACAAATAAATTACATACAATCAGAAAGACAACTCTCTGGTGTTAGTCACAGTATCTTTTCTCACTGTTCATCAGTTACAGACAATGCTCTCATCACATCCGATTCAAAACCACTGGTATTGAACAAATCAAAATCGTTCTGCTTTTATTTAACACATTCTAATTTTTTTCCTTATGTGTATCCTTATCCGCCATTGCCAATCATAGACAGTTTCCACTTGAGCATTGATTTTTCCCTGCATGCTGTTTAGCTCCAGCATCGCAACAGTTGCAAAAATCTAACTGCCATCCATTCAAAAATCGCTTCCTCTGATTGGTCCACGAGATGCCACATAGGATGGTCACACGGTCAAAGGGGGTCAAATTTTGTTGGTATATCGGTGAGACACTGATCAGTGTCTCCCCGATGCCACAAAGTCTTCATATCAATATCGCCAAGAGTCCCAACAATCGGCAAGTCATTATAACGAAAGCCACAGGTCATACCAAATCTACCGATATCCATTTTGTTCCTATCAGCAAGAGTTTCTTTTATCGGCGAGACTCATATCGAATGGAACAAGTCATATCGAACTCAGAGAAACCATTGGCAAGACATACCGATCTCACCAAGACCTCATATCAAAATCTTCAAGTCATGCTGGCATGAGCCATTTGGCATGACTATCGCTCTTCGGTGAGACGTCATACCGACAAACAAAGCTTCCACCGAAAGATATACCGTTTTCATCGAGATGTCATAGCGAACATCCCATGTCACCCCAAATGTCTCATACTGTCAGCAAGACTCATGTCTTTCACCGTGACATTTCATCGAGCTCTGTCATGTCTTACTGAGTCGGCGAGACTACTCTTCATCATTAGGACCTTTCATCAAGCATTACCAAGTCTTACCGAGTCGGAAAGACTTAAGCCCTTCGCCAAGATGTTTCTCTGAGCACCCAAAGTTAACCTAAAGACTGTCAGCATGACTTATCCAAGTCACCAAGACTTCTCAGTGAAGTCTTTTGTCATCGCGAAGGCACCACGAGAATAGTCCCATCGACAAGACTTTCCAATTTTGTTGAGACCTCTCCCCGATGACCAGATGTTGTCGGTGAGACTTTCACCATTCACTGGGACCTCTCCCCAACACCTGTGAGTTAGCCTGATAAGATCAAACTGTCGCCCAGAGATCTCCATTCGCCAGAAGGTCATGCCGAACATAGAAAGTCACAATGATAGACATTATCGGTAAGACATCAACTCTGTCTTGGCGACATGAACTTATCAAGCAGATTTAGAACAGTTAGTTGGCCAGACATGAACAATGTCACAGCGACTTTTCCCTTCAGGAGCTCCATGTCAGTAAGGATTGAGGCACATATTCCAACAAGGAGGAACACTCATGGATGGAAGTGGATAAGCCAAGTGAATATGATGGTGGTTTTGAAATAGGGTCGATGGTTGATGTGGAAGGATCATTAGGATCTTGATTAGTATTGTGTTCACTAAGATCCAAGGTAATGGTTTGATCCCCTATGTTTGCTTGGAAGCCATGTGTCTCATCATGGGAAGTGGATGTTTGTGCATCATGGATGGGTGAGGTGGCAAGCTCTTGACCATGGAATGCATAAAGTTGGCTAAGAGGACCATCATGGTCTTCTTGATCATAAAATGTATCTTGATCAAAGATGGGAGCTTGATCATGAATAGGATTAGGTGTGTTATGAACAAAATCATTAGGAGGGTGTTGATCTTTACATGGATGAGGGGGTAATGTTTCCTTATGTTTAGGATTGTGCTCTTGACATACCTCATGAATTATTTGAATGGAGGTGGAAGGGGTTTTCTCATGGAGAGACTTGGCATGTTCTTGATGGTCAACAATAGAGGAGCATGATAGAGGGTGACTTAGAATTATGAGGGGATACTCTTGAATTTTCTCAAGGGGTTGTGGATGACATGGTTGGATTGAAGAACTTGGCATGATGTTTGACGACTCTTTTGTGTGTTCAAGTATATGTGTTGAATGACATGGCGACAATTGATTCCTTGCTTGTAGCCCTTGGGTCACATACTTTATAGGTGTAGGGGTGGAAGGTGTTGGCTTAGGGTTTTGATTTTGATTGGATGGAGGAGTGAATGGATTAAGTGGGTTGGTGAATTTGGGAAACTCCACATGTTTACTTTTGTAATTTTTGTACTTAGGACATGGAGTTGATGTATTGGCAAGTGGATAAGAGGATGGTAAGGGTAATGAAGGGGTTAATGGGTTGGAAAGTGTAGGGACCATTGGATTAGGACTAGGACATGGTGGCTTTAGGATAGGATTTTGATTGGATAGTGGTATGATATACTTATAGGGTGCATGACCTAGATTAGTGTTCCCCTTGTCAATGGTTTCATTAGAACATGAGGAATTTTGGCCTTGTTGCAAGGTAGAACTTAAGTTCACATGTGTTTTTTGTGATGTGGCTTGATAGGTTTATGTGGCATTGACATGCGAAGAAGTGGATGGATTAGATTGGTATGAGGTGGATGGAATTTTTATTTTCCAAACTTGGGGTGGTGAATGATGGAGTTTGGAATTTTGATTGGGATAGTGTTTGGAACCATGAATTTTATATGCCTTTTGTGATGACCATTTTGAAGGGGGTGGACATTTATTATATGTGGGAGACCTCTTATCTTGTGGCTCCACATTTTGATTGACTTTTGGATTTAGAATATTTTCTTTGCTTGATCCATTTTTCTTTGGGATCCATTTTAACTTCATTTGTCCACTTGAATTTTTGTACTCAATGGCCTTTGACATTTGATTTTGGACTTTAGACTTGTAAGGATTTTTTTGTTGTTGGTTCCAATTGAGGGAATGATGTTTTATGGTGTGGATGGAAGGAGTGTTGGAAGCAACCTTGTGACAAGGACTACTCATGGCCCCCATTTTTATTTTTGTATTGGATAAAGTGTCCCCTAATATCATGGAGGTATCACTAACACCATTTGATTTCTTGATTGAAGAATAGCCAAGACCTTGATGTCTAGGATTTTCATAAAACTGTATTGGTTCTTGAATGCCTTGCTCATGTATGCCTAGTCCTCTTCCTTGATACTGCATGCTTTGGAATATTCTCTTTGCAATGGGGCATTTTTTGTTTTGAAAACAAGATGTAAACCCATCATTATGTATGTGGAAACTAATGCTTGGAATTTTCTCATCTGCAAGAAAGCCTGCTTTGACAAAGGTGGATAATCCTATTTGGTAGGATATTTTGGCTTTATCATTTGTCATGCTTGTGTCTTCTTGGTCTTTTAAGACGTCAATTTGATCAATGATATATTTTGTGCTTTTGTATTTGACTTGGTCAATGATAACTTCCTTGTGTTCTTCTTTATCCATAGTAGCTTTTTTCTATTCTTCTTGAATGTTGTCCATGTCATTTGTTTGATTATCTATGTGTCTCAAGGAGGCAAGTTTCTAATTTTGGGAAATGGAGGTGTTTGGAGTTTGGATAGGATTGACTTCAAATGTTTGATCATGGATGGTATAAAGGTTGATAAGCGGATCACTTTGGGTGTCTTGTTCAATGGTAGGATCTTGATCAAAGATAGGTTTGTCTTGGTGGACATGATTGGGAATGGGATCTTGATCATGGATAGGTGTATTTTGGATGCCATGGTTATCTAGAATGACTTCATGGATGGACTTAAGGATAGGATCATAGGATGGACTACTTTGATCTTGACATGAAGGTGAAGCTATGATGTCATGATTTGGACTTTCCTTTTGACATGTATCCTCAAGTTTAGGCATTGGGATGTGATTTTGGAGACCATGATTAGATGTATTTTCATGACTAGATGTAGATTGAGATGGAATGGATTGGAATGAATTAGTGGATTGTGGACTAGGATAGGATGTGAAGGCTTGGAATGGATTAATGGAAGGTTGGTTGAACCCTTGTCAAGGTTAGGATAAGGGTGATAAGTGAACACTTGTGGATTAGTGGTATGGCTTGTGTTAAGTGACTCTTGATAGTGACGGTAGATGGATGAATGACTAGGGCTTATGGATTGTTGGTAAGAAGGGTATGTGGGTAGTTCACCATGGGTTGATGTTGATTGGTATTTGGATTGGATGAATTGTCTTTTGAAGTATATGGCTTGTTGGTATTGACCATTGTAGAGTAATTGGTATTCAACTTGACTAGCAAGGATATCAAGGTAAATTGCAAACATGGTGGTGAGGTCTAAATGACAATGCAAAGGCTAGGATGAAAATTAGGATTAAAAGTTTGACTTGAGATAATGTGGATAACTTGACTTGGAGGACACCTATATTTGTTTTTTTTTGAATTATTTCTAATGTTTTTGGATTTTTTTAATTTATTTTTTTACTTTTTATTTTCATTTTTGATTTTTCTCGCTTCATTAAGATTTCAATCTTAAATACACATTCACACATGTAAGACAAGATTTGATGCAAGATGTAATACAAATGATTATGATAAGAAGACACTTCCAAGCACAAGAAAAATCCTAGCAATTATTCAAGTGGGGAGATTGGCCAAAGGTCTTAAGCTAGGATGCACGAGGTTGACCAGGGTTGATTTGAAAGAAAAATCCTGCCCCACAGCCGGCGAAAGGGGTAACCCACCCTTCACCTTCACTTCCCAAAGGTATAAAGTTCTTTGGGGCTTAGCCAAGAGTGACAAGATTTCAACTCCCAAAGAGGCGTGCCTTTGGATTCACACCTAGATTGAGGTCATCCCTTGGAGGGGTGTGTGCTCCAAGTAGGCCTCTTAAGAAGGGTATGACAAAAGCAAACCAAGTGAGGTGTTTTGGAGGACACACACACTTGATTCACACTCCTAGTTGTTAATTTCCCTTTAGAAAATCAAAATGTGTGTAAGAAAACAATGGAAGCACTTGTTATTTTTAACCCAAAGCCAAAATGTGTGATGGAATACAATGGTTCTTTTTAAGCCCAATTTCAATGATGTGACAACAAACAAGATGCTCGTTTTAAGCCCCAAATTGAAGTGTGTTGACAAGCAATGATTAGAGATGAAAGATGAAATGTGTGCACCTAGACTTTCTTTAGCACCAATTTTTTTTCCACTTGATCCAATTTGTCTTTTGAAGTGTTTATTTTTCTACACATTCACAAAACCAACAACAAATCCAAAACCCTAACAAGATAATTGATCACTAATATTAGAGGGTTAGCTAGTCAAGACAAATCTGATTTTTGGAAATGTTTTTTGCATCAAAAATAAAAGCACAGAGAATAGACCCTTACTAAAATTTCTAGAGATTTCCAAAAATGTAAAGAAATCTGAAAAACTCTTTGTTTTGCATCCAAAATTAATTTTTTATGAAAAAATCATTTAAAAAAAATAAAAATTCAAAATAGGTCCAAAAATTCTGATTTTTGGACTGAAGGCATCTGATATCATCCCAAATTCGTAGAAAACATTTTGTTAAAATATCTTTAACCGTTTGTGAGATATAAGAAAATCTTTTTAAAACCCTAATTTTCAAAGATCTATTTTTCGTCTAATTATTTTTCATCCAAATTAAAAACATAAAGAATAGACCACTATTATAATTTAAAGAGATTTCCATAAATATTAAAATATATGAAAATTTCAATAATTTGCTCTCAAAATTGATTTTTCATGAAAAATAACAAAAAAAAATATTAAAAATTAAAACCAGCTCCAAAAAATCTATTTTTTTGGATTGAAAGCTCTTGATATTTTCCCCAACCTATAGAAAATGTTTTGTGAAAATACCTTCAACCATTTGAGAGATATGGTTGAATCTTTGAAAACTAGGGTTTTGTCCTAAAATGATGCAAAACCTACAACAAAAAGCTAACAAAACCTGCAAGAAAAAGGATCCAACTCCAAAATTCCTTAAAATTTGTTAGGTTCACCAATGTAATTAGGGCTAAAATATTAAGGTTAATGCAATAAAGCGTATAAATCTGTGAACAAGTGTTGTTAACCTACTCTAAAAGATGCAAAACCAGGTGCAAAAAGAAAGGAAAAGAACACTAACACCTCACAATTAGCTTAGTTGAATTCAAAACAAAGAAAGATAACAAAAAATAGATATTTACCTTCTCTTGAATTGATCTTTTGGTTGGCCCTTGACGGTTGATTTTTTGTGCTCCTTTTGATGGCAAGACGAATGAAAGTGGATGCAAAATGATGTATGCAAGATGAGGATTCAAATGAAGGATGTGGGTAGTTGAAAAAATGAACAAGATAGATGCAATGAGAGCTTAAGGTATCCAACAATGGTGGGTATGAGAAGATGCAAGTATGGGCTTGAGAAATGAAGTTGGTTGAATGTTCAATGAGTTGTGTTGTGAATGCATAATGAATTAGAATGAAAGAAAAATACTTCATTTTATGGAGAGAAACCCTAGGGAAATAGACGGTTGAGATGTTGCCACCATGGGCAAGATGAAGGGTTGAGATCTTGCCACCATGGGCAAGATGGATAAGGACACATGAGGTGGAAGATGACATGTGATGGGAAGGTACTTATAAATACCTTGGAATAAGGATAATGTGACCTCTCAATGATCACATGGGGAAGAGGAGAATCTTGGATGAATAAAAAGTGAATTTAAAATTCACATGATTGGGAAATCTTGAGGATAAGACAAGTTTCCCAAAAAGAGAGGCGAGAAGTACCTTGGATAAGACAAGGTACTTAAAAAGGTAAGTACTTACCCACATGTGACCAGCCAAAGGTTCTAGAGGACCTTGGCACATGTGAGTGATGTGACAAGTCAAAAGGTTCTAGAACTTTGCATGAGAATAAGGAGAGTCTTGGAAGGATAAAAATGAATTAAAAATTCCTTGGGGGATGGGGAGAGTTGACCAAGGTACTGATTAGGCTAGCTAATCAGTGATTAGAAGAAAATTAGTGGTTAAGAAAGATTAGAATCCAACTTGCAAAAGTTAGAGGATGTGACACATCATAATCAAGGATTAGACATGTGCATATCCCTAATGATGAGATTAGGAGGTTGATTAAGATTAAGAAAAGGATGTGACATGTGAGGAATTAAATGAATGTCATATTTATTTAATTCATTTGATGAAAAGGGGATTAAAGAGGGTAAGGTGTTTAATTATTTAACTAGATACCTTAGGGATTTAGGAGAATTAAGGGTATTAATTAGATAATAGCAATATTACCCAATTAACACGAATAAGGGGGTGTTTAGATGAAAAGGGGAAAATTTGGACAAATGTAAGTGTCCAAATTTAGGTTTCTACATTTTTCCCCTCTTTGAGATGGTGTTACTAAGTAGCATCATTTCAAAGAATATTAAAACATAGAACCCGGAAGAAGAAGATGGTTAGATTGGAGAAGATGCCTCAGTCATTCAAAGGAATGACTAGGAAGAAAGATGATGGGGGTGAAGATGAAGATTAGGGATAAAGGATGCCCCCTCGAGAGGACATGTGGTTTCAAGAGAACACGGGTGTGCTCTCGAAATGGATGAGGTGATGTGAGAGTAGATGAGGAAGATGATGCAAAGTGATGGATAGAGAGAGGATGATAAGCGATAGGAGAAAATCAAGCACAAATGGATTTAAGGACAGAGGTGATGTTGCCCCAGTCAACCTACAAGCCAAAATGGGTTGATGATGGATGGAGTGTTGTCGATGAGGGAAGAATATATCCAGAAACAACATGAGGATAGGGAAGGAGACATCTTGATGATGATGATGAAAGTGTTGTTGATGAGGGAAGGATACATCCCAAAACAACATGAAAAGAGGGAAGGATACATCTTGATAAAAAGGGTTGTTGATGAGGGAAGGATACATCCCAAAACAACACCAAAGGATAGGGAAGGATACATCCCAATGATGAGGACAATGAGGAGGATGATTGGATCGAGGCTTGTAGCAAGGTTGGGAATAAGACCAAGGATGTGATTAGATGATTTTTGCTAGATGTGATTGGATTGAGATGGGAGATAGATGAAAGGAATAAAAATGATGGGGGACAAGATGCTTAGAATAATCAATCTATATTATTCTAAGAAGATTGAAGAAATGATGATAAGAGATTGGATGGATAGAGGAGGGAGAGTGATGAAGGATGAATGGATGGGGGGATTTGGATAGATGAGAGGATGGAATGGGAGATGAAATGCAATCCTAATGCAATTTTCTATTTTTGGAACATTGATTTTTGCTATAGCATAAGACACCAAGTGCTAGGGTATGTGGAACCAAGGTGGATTAGTATCTAATGCATAAAACAAACACAACAGACAAGAAGGATATTCCAATACCCCAAAGTTGTGATGACCTTGGTTGGTCTAGGCCTTGGAATAACCACAAGCACAAAAGGATGCCCCAACGTAACACAAGACCATAGGAGTCTTGGTGGGTACTACGCAGGACAACCGAGAAGACAACAACAAATAAAAGATCAAGATATGCCCCTATGTTTACTAGTCAAAGAACACCATGAGATGATGGATCAAGGAAACCATGACAAGTGATGATAGGGAGCTTAAATGATAAAAAAAAAGCCAAAAGCATCAAAAGATCATGTTGAAGGTCCTAATGACACAACAACGTGCAAACAAAATATTGCTATTCTGTTTCTCCTGAAAGAGAAAGACAACACATGGATATCTTAGCTCCCAAGGTCTTTGTAGCTGGTTCTCAACTGTGTTGATGTTGCTCAATGGTTGATGTGAATTGTAATGTTCAAGGGGCCTGTTGGTGTTGAGCTTCTGGATTGTTTGAGATCAAACATAAACTTAAACCTACTCTAACCAGGGTTTTTAAAGAAATGAAAAAGATAGATCAGAGCTTTGGAACAAAAAAGAATGTTAATTCATCCAACTTAACCAGACTTGTTACCTTTCAAGGAATTCTTAACTAAAACTGCAGAACAAAATTGACTTGTGATTAACACACAGTTTCATTCATTCACAGTGCTAATTCAATAATAGATTGCAAGTCACCATTTAAACAAAACATAGATTCAAACTTCATTCCTTGAAATATTTTCAAATCAAATGATTACTGAAGATGAATACCATTCAGGAACACAACATGAAGTAGATTTAAATCTGGTTGCTCCTACTGTTAGTGTAACAGATAAGTAACATTTACAAATCTGGCACAACCACCAGTGTACAGAAAACCTATGACTCCAAATCATTTCCATTTATACTAAGAAAACTAGAAAGATACATTATTGGCTTCTATTGAATCTAACTCCTAACTAAGAAGACAAAAGAAGCGCCCATTACAAAGAATCAGGATGCAGCTCTGTCTCCTCTATCCTTTAGAAAATTCCTACTCTTTCAAAAAATCTATATCTAGACCTGTTTACTCTATTTCTTCTTTTTTTCTACTAACTTTCTAACCCTCTCTCTCTAACTCTCTTTAAATTCGCATTCTCCTTTACAAAGAGGAAAAAAAGCCATATATACATAATGTACCCAAAAAGAATACACTGGCCCCCTGTTTTTAGGGTTTACAAAATATTTGTTGGTTGCAAGAGGGTCGGCCCTCAGATCTTTTGAATAAATTTAATCCTGCATTAAATGCGTATCCCTGCTATCCATGTTGGTGAAGGATTGCTCCGGGGGTGATCTCATATCTTTTGTAGCTACAACATTAACTTCATGCCTCTGTGTCCATCTTTGAACCCCCTTGCATAGCTGCCTTGAATGCTCCAAAGTATTTACCATTAATAGCGATCTGCCTTTTTTTTTCTGCTAGTAGACTCCAACTGTTCCTGAGACTTTTGGTTGTTTCTTTCCTTCGGCCCCCTTCCTGCTCTAGACCTTTCTGCACGTTGACCATCTCTGGAAGTAGCACCGGGCCTCCCTTTAGATCTGAACACCATCACTTGAGCTGATCCATCACCTTTTGATCTCAGAATGATTCCACGTTGTTTGCATTCTGTTGATCCTCTTCATAGGGGTAGTCAGTCAGTCAAAGGGCCAATGGGCCACTCCTTTAGCTTCTTCTGATTGGTGGAGCATAGGCCACATAAGATTCCTGGGTGGTCAAAGGTCATTCGAATGAAATCACATGTCAGTGAGACACTTTTCATGTCTCCCCGATGTGATTATACCTCATAGCAGCCATCGGCATAGAATAAGATGGTCAACAAGACCTCCCATCGAGCTGCACAAGTCATATCGATACCACAAAACCCATCGGAAAGACAATCGTTATCGGTTGAGAAGTCACAGCGAGCTCCATTGGTCACATCGATATCCTTTTCCTATTTGCAAACCCATCGCTATCGGCAAGACCTTATTGGGTTGGGGAGACCTTATAGCAAAGCCGGCCTGTTTCGGTGATGAACTCATTTCAGTCGGGAAGACCTTGATTGTTTGGTGAGACCTTTCGCCGAAACCACAACTCCTTCAGTGACACCATGGCAAGTCGGTGAGACATTTTTCCAAGCCGAGACATCACACTGAAGGGAGAACCTTCAGTGAGACCTTTACCATTCGGCCAGACTTCATGGTGACGCTACCTCCTTTCACCAAGACCTCACCCCATCGGTGAGACCTTTCGGCCAACGCAAACCACTCTCCCCGATGTCGTTTCATCTCAGAAAGAGTTCACCCTGTCGGTAAGACATCTTTCCAAAGCCATCTCTCTCTCAGCGAGATCCTTCTGATGACATCTCTGTTTCACTAAGACTCTGATGGATCTTTGAGACCTTACACCAATATTACCTCATGTCGGCGAGACTTCCTTCTTTCGCCGAGACATTACACCGAAGTCTCCTCTTTCGCCGAGAGCTCATTTTACTTCGGGGAGACCTTGCTTGGTCGGCGAGACTTCATGCTGACACCACCCCCACCTTTATTGTCGAGACATCACACCAATCGACTAGAGACATAGAAACTCATAGCGACTGAAATGTCTTGGTGACCCTTTGGATTTTAGATGAACAAAACCAAACCGCTAGTTGGCCAGACAACAGCAGGGTCTCAACGAATTTTTCCTTGAGGAGCTTTATGCCGAATGGGACTGAGGCATGCTTTACAGCTGACTTTCTTGAGAGCTATCATCATGTGCAGGATTTAATCCTGCATTCAACAAAGAAAACCATAGTAAAGATCACACAAACAGAGGTTAATTAACCGAAATCATCACTAAAACGAATCCTATGTCAGTAAGGTGCCATTAAATCTTCAAACAAAATGATCATATCAAAGTTCGGGTTTCAGGTCCACCCGCAGAATCCAAGCCAGGGAGGAATTTCGTAGATTCGAGCCAGGCACATTCTAGCGGAATAAACATGAAAACACCCATTAGAAACTTAATCCGATCGTTATCAATCAAGGAATAGCATGTGAGATCTCAAAATAGCATAAATTAATCTTAAAATGCATCATCATTTGTTAACCATTCCTACTGCTCCACATTTCTTCACACTCTACCAAATTTTAGAAAAATCCGCATGGGATGGATTTCCATGAAGGAGGATAAATTCCTGCAAGTTCAGAAAAAACAAGGAACAACGGATTTTGGGAAAATTTGGAGGAGAAAGAAATTCGTGAAGAAGGTGCATCTCCGGAGGCCTCGAGAATTTCAGGAAAATCCAGAGGAGAGGGAAAAATCAGGGAAATCCGGTCCACACGGAATTCCGTGAAGACCAAAAATCCCTAAACCCAGCGCTTAGCCAGAGTCTGAGCGAGATCCGGGAAAATCCGAATGAGAAGAAAAATCCCGAACTGGGAAGAAAACCCGAACTATGCCCAGAACCTAAGGTTTTCAATGTGCAATTTGGGGAATCACTTAGGTAAGCAAGATAAACATTTAGGCTCATGCCAAAGTAAGATCAATCCTCGAAATCGAATGACCAAAACAAAACAAGAGCGAAGAAAACGAAAGAAGAAGAAGGGGGACTCGTTTTGTTCCAGAATAAAATGGGGTGGTTATGCAAGGCATAACATATCACAATCAATTTCAAATGTCCTTTGCCATAGGATCAAGGGGGTGAATGGGATTGATGAGGTCTGTTAGGAAGAATGCATCCTATTGAGATCGATGATGGATACTAAACTAAAAGATCGATATGATGCAGGATAGTTGAAACTAAGTGAATCTCATGATACTAGTGGATCTCGTTTGTTAAGAACCAGCTAGATAAGGGAATAACTTGATGACACGACATAAGAGAGACAAGACATGAGATTGAAACACCCTAAAGACCTAGGGGCTCGGGGGCCAATCAAAGATTACCCTTGCCTACGTGAAAGCACAAAGCCCTCGTAGTTTGATAAAATACCATGGATAAAAAGTGGAAAGAGGACAATGGAGAGCTTAATGGATGACAAGATGGACAAAAGGAGCCCCACGGGCAGATCAAAAGATCAGCCTTACCTACGTGAAAGTGCAGGGGAAACATAGTTCGACAAAAGGCCAAAGACAAATGATGGACAATTGATCATGATAAGATACCCTGATAAGAGGATAAAAATATGATTTAACCGATACAATGGGATAGGATATATCTGGTGGATTGGATGGGATGATAGTGATCACACAAAGCTCAGGAATGGGATAGTTATCAAAATCATCCAAATGAACTGCGAGGATCATGACATGATGGAGAGATGAGTGATGAGAAGTGATAGGAGATTTGATAGATGTGCAAAAGAAGCAGTAGTGATGACGACGAGATAGATGGAATTGGATTGCATGGAGAGAAGCCTATAGCTAGCTACTAATGACAAGGGATTATGAGATGGGATGAGGATAAATATGAAGGGATGGATAGATAAAGATAAGGTGATGGAAAGATGTGATGGAAAGATGCTAAGATGGATGGATAAAGGGATACAGATTTGGATGGGGAAAAGGTTATTGGGTGGATAGATGGAAAGGTAAGGATTTGGAAGATGAGAGGGATTGTGATGATGGATGGATAGAGGGATAAGGGTGAGGAGATGGAAGGGATTGCTTAGATGGATAGGAATATAAGGATGGGGAGATAGAAGTGATTTCTTGGAGGAATAGGAAGATAAGGATGAGAAGATGAAAATGATTGTTTGGATTGGTAAGGAGATAAGGATAGATAGGAAGATAAGGATGGGGAGATGACAAGGATGACATGAGGGATGAATGATGTCTCCAAGGACTATATCACAAAGGAAGATATATGCCCCCACTCTAGATATGTCATGTGTGATGAGGTAGGAGGAAGGGAAGATGAATGGATGGGAAGATAAAGGAGATAACTAGAGGAGGATAGGATGGGTGGCTGAGGGAGTTTGATGGATGAAGGTAGCATGCTGGGACAAGGGAGACTAATGGTAGCATGTCAGGTGGACAAAGAAAGGCATATGGATGTGGATAGGATGCATGGATGAAAAAGGTAATTATAGAGGATAAGAAATACAATAGTGCATGGATGAGGGGAATATATGCCAAGAGATGTCCAAAGCATGTATATATGTGTGCCCCTATCTATATCAAGATCACCGTAGGAGGATGGAGGGATTGGGATAAATGGGATATGATACGTAGGATTGGGAAGGTAGGTAGGATGGAGGATATGGATGAAGGGAATGCATAGCATGAAGCTGCCCCCAAGTGTGGAAGGAGACAGAGGGGGATTTATGCATGACACCTATTTTCCAGGTTTTCATCATGGTACCTATCCAAGGCACTTGTTTTCTAAGTTTTCACCATTGGACAAATTTTTCTCTCTTTACTCTTTTTTTTTGACTTTTTGACTTTTTGGGTAGCATGTAGAAGGAGATAGATAAGGATAGGGATGTGGATAAGTGGATTTAGAAGATATGCGATAAGAAGATGGATGAAGGACTCAAGCATCATATTTTGTATGAGGTAAGAAGAGCCCACGTGTGAAGTGAATATTTGATGTTGGTACAACCTTATTAGGTAAATGGATTATGCAAGAGGATGAATTAAAGGGATTTGATGGGGAAGATATGTGGGATAATGGATGGGATGCTCAAAAGGGTATGGATAGAATGATGGGGTAGGTGTGTGATGGGGTGGTGAGTTCAGGACCAACATTGGCACATGTGGTGGTGTATGTGAAAGGATAGGAAGATTAATGGATGTAGAATGTGGGGATAATGGAGGAGATGGGATAGTGAATTTTGTGACATAAGGACCCAAAACAGATTTAGGAGATGGTAGGGGTGTATGATTAGCTTTGGGATTATCACCTTTGGGTGTTGTTATAGATTCTTCATTTGAAGGCACTGTATCTTTTTTCTTTGGGATCCACATGGTTTTGATTTTCGCTTTGGTGGGCCTTAATTGTGGCCGATGGGTTTGGTTTGGATTTAGGATTTGTTTTTTCTTTTCCTCAACATGTATTTTAGAGGGGAAATGAGGAACTTTAGATTCATGTGGATGTTTAGATTTATGCATTTTGGTATCCAAAGTGCTTTTAATAGCAATAGGATGGGTGTGAGGAGATGGATGACATGGAGTGATGGAGGTAGGATTTTGGGGATTATGTGTGGATGGAGGATGTTAGGGTACGTGCCTTTGTTGATCTTGAGTAGGGGACATGCGAGTGGGATGTTTATGATGGATGACATGGACAGGTGATAGATGGATAGAAGGATAAAGAGGACAAGATGGAGGAGGTGATTTTGGGATATAATGGCCCAAAATGGACTTAGTACCGGGAGGATGTGTGATGGTGGGTAGAGGGACATAAGGACCCTAAATGGATGAAGTAGATGAAGGATGGGAGATGGAGGGACATAAGGACCCAAAATGGATGGAGCAGATGAAGGAGGAATATGGATGGTCATTTTGAGGTGATATGAATGGGGAGGAGGGATGGCAACAAATGATCTAGTGGACTGATGGGAAGAGCCTATATTTCTTTTGAAAGAGGCTCGTTGAGGACGTATAGAGGTTGTACCAACATTTTTAGATCACGAGTCATGAGAGATACATCCAAGACCTTGTGTATAGGATTGTTCTTTGACCTAGATGGGCTCTAAAATACCTTTCTCATGAAGGCCTAAACCTTTTCCTTGATAGTTCATGTTCTTGAGCATGCCATCCATGATAGGATTTGTGTTATTTTGGAAACATGATGCAATTCCATTATTAGGTGAAGGATGATGGGTGGTATATAAACTTTTTTTTTCTTCTAAAAAATGTGAGAGTACTAAGGGGATATAAAAGCAGCGAGGGAATAGTAGGTTTAGGCAACGATGGAGGATCTTGAGATGGAGATGATGGGATAGCAACATCTTGATCAGGAGGAGTGAGTGGTAAGGGATCAGGAGAGGAATTAGGTGATATGATAGGATTTGGATTTGTGGTAGCGGGTGATAAGAGCTCATGTGATGGAGTGATCAAATATTGGGTGTTAAGGGGATCATGGGATGAAATGGATGGGGGATTGTTATCTTGAGGTAGACTAGATAGGATGGCAAGATCTTGATTTGGAGAAGGGGATATGCTGGCATGTTTTGGATCAAGCTCTTGGCAAGCTTCATCGTGTGTGAGAGGTATGATGATGAAGTGTGGGAGGGACTCTTCCAGTGGGGGAGATGGAAGGATGGGGGATTTAGGAAGTTCATGGGAATGGATTTCATTGATACTAGGACTAGGAGGAGTGGATTGGATTTGGGGGTCTTTGATGGGCTCATGGGCTCTCAGAGTAGGAGATGAGGGTTCGATGGATTCAGTGATCATTTCAATGGTTTGAATGGTGCTAGGGGTGTTAACAACAATGATAGGTGTTGGATGGAGAGGGGTCTCATCACTAATGACCATGGATGATGGGTTGGAATGGCATGGTTCCACGACCCCAAGTGGTGGAGTGGAGGATGTGTGCTTTGTCATAAGTCCTTGGGGAACTTTTGGAGTGAGAAACTTGCATACTCTAGGCTAAGATGGCATGATAGGAATAGATGAAGGATTAGGGATTGGTGGAGGACTAGGATTATGGAGTGGTGGACTAGGGTTAGATGGAGGAATGGAATTGGATGTAGGACTGGGAGTCGATGGAGGATTAGGATTAGATGGAGGGTTAAGGTAGGGATATTGGAGTGGTGAATTAGGATAAGGGGACTTGGAATATGGATTAGAATAAGAGGAAACAGCTGGTGGATTGTAGTAAGGGTATTGGGATGGCGGGTTGGGATAGGAAGAATAGGGTGTTGGATTAGGATAGGGAGATGTGGATGTTGGATTAGGGTAAGTTGATGGGGGTGTAGGATTAAGATAAAAAGGTGTGGATGTAGGATTATGATGGGTTGATTAGTATGGAGGATTAGGATAGTGGACATATGTGGATGGGGGATTGTAATAGGAATACTGGGATGGTAGATTAGGATAAGAGGATGATGTAGATGAAGGATATGATGAATATGCAGATGGGGAATATACTGAAGATCCCTTGTCAAAGGTGGCATAAGGAGCATGATTAGGAATGGATGAAGACATAACGAGATAGCTTGAAGGGGTGATTGGATTGTGGAAAGCAGGTGGAGAAAGCTTACTAGCGATGATAGTGTCAAGGGGCTCTATGTCATATACCTCTTGATCGACAAGACTTTCATTATCATTGTCAATGTAATTATGGTTTCCCTTGAATACTATTGATGGAGGATAAGGATTCATGATGATGAAAGGATAAATAGGATGGATCAAATATTTTGGATGGATACAAACTAAACCTCAAATTGGGATTTAGGTCAAGCTTAGATTAGGATCAGATTAAAGATCATATTAGGATGATTGGATGAAAGCTCAAATTAGGATTGGATAAAAGCTCAAATTCAAATGATTGGATGATGCGATGGGATTGATTTTGATGATCAGATTTGATTATCAAAGGGTGATTATGACACTGAATCTACTTTGAGGTGGAAGTAGATTGATTGGTGATTGGATAGGGATGTGATTGGATTGGATTGGATAAGATTGATTGATGAAATGATTGATAAGATCAAATAATGGATTCAATAGGATTATGATAGGGATTGTAAACCTCATTAAGAGATTACTTAGGATGTTGATTGATTGTATTAAAGGATAGATAGATGATTGTGGCACTGAATTCTCCTTGAGATTGAAAGCAGATTGATTGGGCTGACGACAATGATTAACTGACTCAGGACAGATGACAATCCTAAGAAGATGTTGATGATAACGATCAGATTCAAACACCTAGGTCACTATGGATAATAGCCTAAAACAAATTTTATAGGATTTGAATTAGGAAATCAATGAAGGATACGTAATCTATATATGTTTCCGGATGATGTACCTATATGATTCAGATGATGAACGAATGACCTTGGGAGAATGTAGATGGACTAAAGCTCAGATTGGGATTGGATCAGAGGACATGATAGGATTGATCCTAAACCAAGTTCAGGGGTTTTAACTAGAGGACGTAAGATGCTAACAATCAGATTTTTCCAGATTTGGTAGTTTTCAAAAATTATCAAATTTTGTCATTTTAGGAAATTTCACAAGCATGCCTTTGAGAGTCCATTTTTTTTCCAAAAAATTCCTAAAACCAAGGTAGGATGAATTTCCAACTAACATCCTAGATTTGAGATATGCATTCCGAGTTATTAACGAAAACAATTTTTCAAAAACTAAAAAAAAAACACTAAATTGTGATTTTGAGGGTCAAGATGAAAGTTTGAAGCCCCAAAAATGTTCTGAAACAGGGACCAACCGACTAATGGTGGGTTGGGAATCCACACGCCACTTCATAATGCAACCACCTATAAAATTTCATCCCAATCAGACACCTGAGTCAAAAGTTATGGCCTCTAGAAGTTTCTGCATAAAAATCAAAACCCCTGAAACGAAGTCTAGATGATTGGGTTGGATGATTTGATGATGGATATGGACTCTAATGATGTTATAAAATGCACCTATGTGATTTTTTCGATGAAACAATAACCTTCATAAAGTGTTGATGAACGAAAATGACGATGAAAGGAAGACAGATGAAGGTTATGTTCACCTCTCTGTGGGGTAGGTTCGCCCTTCTATAGGGCAGGTTCACCCCTATGTAGGGAAGGTTCACTCCTCTGATTTTAGACCCTTGAAATAGGGAAAAAGACTCTCGGAACGGGTAGACAGATGATTGGGTTGGGGAGATGAATGATTGGATCGGAGAAACAAATGATTGGAATGGATGGATGAATGCTCATAACGGGCAAACAATTGCTCAGAATGAGTAAACGATTGATCTGAATGAATGAACGACTCTTGGTGCAAGGAGACAAAAGGTCAGAATAGATGAACAATTACTCGAAATGGATGAACGACTCTCAGAACGAGTGAACGGATGATCGGGATGGATGAACGGCTACTCAGAACGAGTAAACGATTGCTCAGAATGGATGAATGACTCTTAGAATGAGGAGACAAAAAGTTGGAATGGATGAACGATTACTCAAAATGAGTGAACGGATGATCAGATTGGGGAGATGGATGATCAGAATGGGTAAATGGGTCCTCGAAATAGGCGAATAAGTGCCCAAAATGGACAAACGGGTGCTCGAAATGACTAAACGAAAGGTGAAAATGACTGTTTGGAGGGTAGGTTCAGCCTTTTAGAGGGAAAGTTCACCTATTTGGCGGAAAGTGACAATTCTAACCAAAAATAGGCTGACAAAAACTGATGCAGAGGGCATTCTTGCCTCTCTAGGGGGAAGGTACGCCCCTTTAGAGGGAAGGTTTGCCCCTCTGTAGGAAACTTGGATTTGACTTAAGTTAAAATAGCTATGGAAAGGACCAAAAACATAGCAAACAAAAACCAATAAGCCTGACTTGACAAAAATTCACTAGTTTTACACAAGACAATTTAGACAACACAATCCTATGATTAGTGTTAAAGGTATGGCCGACACAATTCTCTAATCTAAGCTAAACAAGGCAATCTAGGGAGTCCTCGATATACTCTCGGTATGTGAGGCACAATCGTGAACACCATCCCATCACAAGCATGAGTCAGGAACCCCAACGAGATACTAAAGGGCTCAGACCAACTCTTCACGTCTATCTAGGTATCACCCTAGCTTTGACACTTCGCTAGAAACAACGTGACTGGATTGGGGTACAACTTTGGCTCTCCCCCCTTTATATACCCCACCAATATACATGGTCAGGATCATCCCTTGGGGTGATGTAATCCCCAAGTAGGTCCCACTAAGAAGAGAATGCTAACCATTTTTGGCTACTCCCTAGGCTCACACGAAGTGCAAGGGGAAAGCGTAAATGGTATAACACCCCCTTGGGTAATACAAAGGACTTAGGTAAGCTACGATTTCTCTTCACCTAGGATCACCAAATGGTGCAAGGGGATTGGATACGTCAATAGCTTACCTACAAACACAACATATAATTTATTGACTCCCCTACTTAAACTATGTGCCTAGATATTAAAGAAAATGACAAAGCAAACAACTAACTAGAAATCTTGGTCCTCTCGTCTTGCAACAAATGTGTTAGTAGTTTTATATCTTGGTCTTCAATAAGTGTTGAGAGTTGCAAAAATGTTAGAAAAGCTAACATAGATGCCAACATAATAGGTTGGGGCTAGTAATAATAAAAAACAATAGAAAATAGAAATTGAAAAATGAGATTTACCCACTATTTTTACCTTGCAAAATTCTCTGTTCAAGGAAGGTTCACCCCTCTGTAAGGGAAGGTATGCCCCTCTATAGAAAATAGTAAGAAAACAAGCTAAAAAATTAATTTTTGATTGTTGTTTGACCTCTTACAAGGGAAGGTACACCTCTCTATAGAAAATAATTAGTAAAGAGGCTAAAAAACTAAGTTTTGACTATTGTTTGATCTCTATCAAGGGAAAGTATGCCCCTCTATAAGGGCAGGTACACCCGTCTGTAGAAAACCATTAGTAAACAAGCTAAAAAGTTGAGTTTTGACTGTTGTTTGATCTCTGTCAAGGGCAGGTATGCCCCTCTGTAATGGCTGGTAGGCCCCTCTATAGAAAAAAATAGTAAACAAGCTAAAAAACTAAGTTTTGACTATTGTTTGATCTCTGTCAAGGGTAGGTACACCCTTTGGTAAGGGAAGGTACTCCCCTTTGCAGAAAATAGTTAGTAAACAAGCTTAAAAACATATTTTGATGCTCAGAAGGGTGACCTTGCAGGGCAGGTTTGCCTGTTTGAAGGGCGGGTTTGCCTATTTGAAGGGTGGGTTCACCTATTTGTGGGAAGGTTCGCCCCTCTATAGGGGCAGGTATGCCTCTCTGTTTCCTTAGCCTACAAAAAGTCAAAAAACAACAAACATGAAACTAAAAAAAGGACCCGTCTATGGGTCCCACCGGGCGTGCCAGAAATGTGAACTAGTGTTGTTAACCTACTCTAAAAGATGCAAAACCAAGTGCAAAAAGAAAGGAAAAGAACACTAACACCTCACAATTAGCTTAGTTGAATTCAAAACAAAGAAAGATAACAAAAAACAGATATTTACCTTCTCTTGAATTGATCTTTTGGTTGGCCCTTGATGGTTGATTTTGTGTGCTCCTTTCGATGGAAAGACAGATGAAAGTGGATGCAAAATGATGTATGCAAGATGAGGATTCAAATGAAGGATGTGGGTAGTTGAGAAAATGAACAAAAGGTACATGCAATGAGAGCTTAAGATATGCAACAATGGTGGGTATAAAAAGATGCAAGTATGGGCTTGAGAAATGAAGTTGGTTGAATGTTCAATTAGTTGTGTTGTGACCGCATAATGAATTAGAATGAAAGAAAAATCCTTCATTTTATGGAGAGAAACCCTATGGAAATGGATGGTTGAGATGTTGCCACCATGGGAAAGATGAAGGGTTGAGATCTTGCCAACATGGGCAAGATGGATAAGGATACATGAGGTGGAAGATGACATGTGATGGGAAGGTACTTGTAAGTACCTTGGAATAAGGATGATGTGACCTCTCAATGATCACATGGGGAAGAGGAGAATCTTGAATGAATAAACAGTGAATTTAAAATTCACATGATTGAAAAATCTTGAGGATAAGACAAGGTTCCAAAAATGAGAGATGAGAAGTACCTTGGATAAGACAAGGTTCCAAAAATGAGAGATGAGAAGTACCTTGGATAAGACAAGGTACTTAAAAAGGTAAGTACTTACCCACATGTGATTGATGTGACCAGTCAAAGGTTCTAGAAGGCCTTGGCACATGTGAGTGATGTGACAAGTCAAAAGGTTCTAAAACTTTGCATGGAAATAAGGAGTCTTGGAAGGATAAAAAGGAATTAAAAATTTCTTAGTGGATGGGGAGAGTTGACCAAGGTACTAAGTAGGCTAGCTAATTAGTGATTAGAAGATAATTAGTGGTTAAGGAAGATTAGAAGCCAACTTGCAAAAATTGGAAGATGTGACACACTCTAATAAAGGATTAGACATGTGCACATCCCTAATGATGAGATTAGGAGGTTGATTAAGATTAAGAAAAAGATGTGACATGTGAGGAATTAAATAAATGTCATATTTATTTAATTCATTTGATGAAAGGGGGATTAAAGAGGGTAAGGTATTTAATTATTTAACTAGATACCATAGGGATTTAGGAGAATTAAGGGTATTAATTAGATAATAGCAATATTACCCAATCAACGCGAATAAGGGGGTGTTTAGACGAAAAGGGACAAATTTGGACAAATGTAAGTGTCCAAATTTAGGTGTCTACAAAATCAAACCATAATCAACAATGAAGCACAAAGAAGCATAAAGACATAAAACATAAAAAAATATTACCAAATCTTCATTCCACCATTGATTCACCTCCATTGCACTTCTCCATTTTTCTTGAATATGATAATTTCCCTTAGATTTGAGTGCGCGATAATAAGCCTATGGCAAGTGACTAGCAAAATATTGAAGATTGTTGTCTCACACTAGCAGCATGTACTTGCATAATATGTGTAGATAATGAAAATGACAAGGGTAAGGTCTTTTATAGAAAAGACAAATTTGAATGAATGGTTGAGATTGGATGCCAATAAGACGTCTTAATCAATGACCAAGATTGAAAGTTGTATGAAATAGGGTTAGGCTAAATTAGGGAAAATGATAAGGATGAAGGGTTGAGATTGAATTATGAGATAATTCAGTCAAGGGCTATGATTAAATTAGATGTCAAAAGATAAGATTTGATGTGGAAGATAAGATTGGCATGAATAAAGAGGTGATAGGAGAAATTAAATAATAAAAATTATTTAATTTAGGTGGCCAATGAATAATTAAATAATTAAAATAATTATTTAATTATAGAGGAATGTGACAAAATGAATCATTTTGAATTAAATAATGATTTAATTCAAAATTCAAGAGAGTGGACCAAATTGCCCATGAGGGCGTGGTTCGGTGGTCAAGTCGCTTGGTTGTAGTGACAACCACCAGGGTTCAAATCTTCGATGGGCCAAAGTGCTCGCAGGCCTTGTGCCTTCGCTGGCTGTTGTGCTCGCGGGTTTGGTTGTTTCTTGTGGTTTCTTGTATCGGTTCATAGCTCCGGTCAAAAGCGTTTACCCCTAATAATATGGGTGCATTGCACCTTTTTTAAAAAAAAAAAAAGAGAGTGGACCAAATTAAATAAATAAAATTTATTTAATTTATAAGAGATAAGGCTAATGAAAATTAAATAATTAAAATAATTATTTAATTATAGTGAAAAGTGGATAAAATTAAATACATTAGAATTTATTTAATTTTAGAAAGAAGGGGACTTAATTAGGGATGTAATTAAATAAATAAAATTTATTTAATTAATCAAGGAGGAATAAAGATAAAAAATGAATTAATTAAATAATTAAAATTATTTAATTAATAGAAGAATTATGGATTTAGAAAATAATTAAATAATTAAAATTATTTAGTTATCAAAGACAAAAGGGGAAATGATGGAGATTTTAGAAATCGCAAGCTTGGGACAATATTTAGTGTCTACAACAATACTTTGGGGTTTCATCATTCCTTCCTTTCAATTATCATTCCTATCAATGACATTGCCATTGTTGAAGTGGAAACATTTACACGGGGTTTGACTGAGGCAAGCCCCTAAAATGGCCCAACATTTCCTCTCTTTGTGAATGTTCAAATCTTAGGCTGAAGAGGATTAAAGAAGGATTGAAATTTTTTTTACCATTGTTGCATTTGTTGTCATACATCTTTTCAAGCCACAAATATTCACCTATAGAATTATTCGATAGTGTTGTGGAAACTTTGCAAATGGAAAAGAAAGTCTTAGATCTACTACCAGACGACCCCAAAATTTGATCAAGAACCCCTATTAAAGACCCATATTCCCTTGGGAGAAAGTGTCATATAGTAGCTAGAACAAGCTTTTTTGGGTTAGTAGATATCACTTTGCACTTCCCAGATCCACTTACGAACTGTTCCAGTCTATCGGTTGTCATGATCTTGTAATTTACATATTAGGGCACATAGTCTAATTTGGTTAATCATTCCAAATAGCTTCCAATACATTCCCAATATTCAATTATATGTAGATCCAGGTCTAATTAGCTCACCTTCTTGGTTGTAAGTCAATCAAATCACTTTGTTGACCTACAACTTAATGTAACTTGGAAAAAGGGGCCCTTGCATCGTAGGTTCTTTGCATTTAGGACCTAGGATCCCTTTTTCTATATTATAGTAATTATATATTTGTATCTCATATTTATATTGAAATGTAACATATCCATATTTGGTATGTGATCCTTTTCTTTGTAACCATATAAATATTATGATTTAATTTGAAATTGAATGTCAAAGTGGGATATAATATTGTGATTGTAAATACTGCTAAAAATTATGATGGTGATGAAAATGATGGATTAGACATCTTATGCTTCATGTTAGGTGGGTATGCATTTGTGGAATTTAATGGTATTAATTTATGGTTCATATCTCTTTAATTTAGAAATTGAATGTGATTGGATGTGCCATTATCATATATTGAGCAAATAAATACTTGTGAATATGATTAGTAACATCTATTAGTAAAAATAAATATTGGTATCTTGTAGGTTTTATGTATGGAATTTTTTAGTTTAATCTCAATAGAGATAAAATTATTTTACCATTTGGTAATATCTCATAAATGATGAAGTTGTGTCATGTGTAGTGTACATTTCTTTAGACTTGCATAGCCTATCCCTTCACTTATCTTTGGTCTTGTTCCCTTCTTTTCTATTGAGTTTTTAATCTTTCCTTTAAAGTTAATTTTTTTATTAGGTCTAGTGGGAGTCCTTTGTGCTTACTTGGATCCTTTTTATTCTAGTAATCCTTCTACCTCTTTATGTCTTGTTCACTAAATGCAATTTCTCACTGACAAGGTAATTTGACTAGCAATATGACAATTTGCAAGTTTCCTAAGTAAATTTTAAATAGAAACAAAGGGTGATTTGGGTATATCGAGCACTTCTAAAATATTTTAGAAAAATATTTAAAGTTATGTTTTTAACTAGATTCTACTCTAATCTCTCATCTTATTGGTTTGGTGTTGTCTTGTGTCTTTGGTTAGTTGTGATAATTTTTATGTTGTGCTTGTTTCTCATAGTGTTCTTGATTATCTCTAATGAGAATTATGCAAGTTATCACATCTCCCTTACAATCAACCACTCATGGTATGCTTGAGACAAGGTTTATATGTCATGAATCAATTCATTTGGTGTTTTTTAATGGTTTTGGGTGTGATAAGGGTGAAATTTATTACGGTTTTAGTTCCTTCCATGCTCATCTTCTATTTTTTATGATGTTAGTTTAGCACTTTATCATTGGTAGTGAGGTGGCTCTATCTCCTTCATTTCTCATTATGTTGATTTTGTTCCATGATGTGTGTATAATTATTTCCCTAGTGTTTTGGTGTGATAGTGCATTGACCTTGTATTCTCAAACACTGAATGGTTTCATTTTTTTTTGTGGTCACAATATTCATCAATTTTAATAAAATTGTTTGTGTGAGTGTGAGGTTGTGGCATAATTTTGTTACAATTAGAATGTTAGAGATTTGTTCACCCATATTTTTTCTACTTATGTCCTAATATAAAGTTAGGGACAATACTTAGTATTTGACATATATTTCATGCTGCTAAATTATGATATTCATTAGCAGGCATTGCATAATAATTATACTTTACATACCACCATACATTCTTGATGTGCTTTAGAAATATATGTTATTATGGATGACTATGGCATGCATGATGAACTGAATACAATGCTAATATTTCTTACTTACCTTTAACTCCTTGCATCCATGTTATACAAACAATTGGAGGGGGTATATATTACCATTGAAATTTCTTCATGATTTTGATTGCAATAATATATTTTGACTATTATGATAATTATTTGGCTCTAAACATAGCTTCATTGCCATATCTAGATGGAGTACATTTATGCATAGTCATAGAACTTTATCATACCATTTGGAGAGTTAGATTATGTTCTATATCTATAGAGTGTGAGATTTTATTACTCTACAATATGTAGAGTCTCTCATCTTCCTCTATTTACTTTCAAGGAAAATAATATTAACAAGTTGTGATCATGCTCATTTTAAATTCTTGATAGATGATATTGATTACAAATTTTATGTTGGGGATTATAGGTTCTCAAAATGAAGAATTTTTTTTGATGAGCATACTCATGATCCACATCTATGATTTATTAATTTATTAATTTATAGAAATATTTATCCTTTGAACATATAAATATTATTTAATTTCCATGTTTGTTACTTAATATAATTTTACAACATCTCACATGCATGTCAAAGTGGGAAAAATATAGTAGTGAAAACTATAAACCATTCCATTTCCTTTATGTTTAGGCCCACAAGGACTAGGTTTCCTTC
This sequence comes from Sequoia sempervirens, assembly GCA_007258455.2. Lineage (NCBI taxonomy): Eukaryota > Viridiplantae > Streptophyta > Pinopsida > Cupressales > Cupressaceae > Sequoia > Sequoia sempervirens. The sequence continues at coordinate 325,878,755 of VDFB02000015.1, read as the reverse complement.
AATGCATTAACTAGTGGCTAAGATGGTTTATTATACATGGGAGTTGAAAAATGGTGTCATCTATTTTATAATCCTCACATCACTCATCCTCATATTCCATTCTTCCCTAAACATCCTATTTCCCACCTTGCTTCTGATATGGGAGTGCCAAACTAGTCTAGATTTGTTCCAGACCCACAACTCTAAACCCTAATATTTAAAACTTACTTTAAAACTCAAACCTTTATTTCCTTTTTATTTTGACCACTTTGAATTTTCTAAAGTATGAATTATTTGAATTTCATTATAGGGTTGTATATCAAAAGGATAATCCTAATTTAAAGGAATCATGTACCATAAATTGGAACCACATTTATTAATTAGATTGCAAGTGGATAAAAAAGATTGCATCAACATTGCATCATCAACCTAAGAACATATTACATGTTTTTCTACTATTATTGGCATTGGTTTATTCTCATTGAATTAGTCTATCAAGGATCCTTCTAAAAGGAATTTGACACTAACAATAAAATAGATTCTCAAAAGTTATTTATAAGCATTGTTTTTCCTTACACTAATTCACATACAAAAGAATGGGGTGAATAGGTTTTAATGTAAAAAAAATTCTAAATCATATTCATGAGTTTTAAGTTCACATCTACACATCAAGTTTAGTTTCACACTCATGAATATTTCTACTACACTTATGGAAGTGCTCCTAAAAGTGCATAATCATATTTACAAGTTAGTGGTAGAGTATAAAATTATAGCACCTTAGAAAATGAATTCCTAACATATGGACAAAGGAATCTACATTAAAGTTAGAGCTAAGTACCCATACATTTGATTTAGATTTTTTTTTCATATTTATATAAATATTTAATTATAACATTTAATTTTTGATAATTTAAATTATCAATCCAAACACATTTATTTAAGATAATTATTTATTTAACCTCAATATTTATGTAAAGTAGTGGTTTACCCATTACACTATGAAAATAAAATCCTCATGCACAATCATGATGAGACAGTTAATCAAATACTCTTGACCTAAATTGGATTCTTAAGATGTCATGATCTCTATATTTTAGCATCATCTTGTTTATATTAATTTTTATTTGAATAAAAAAATACATATTTGTTATTTTTTAATCCATTATAAAAACGAGAATATTATTTTAGAAGTTAGTGGTAGAGTATAAAATTATAGCACTTTAGAAAATGAATTCCTAACATATGGACAAAGGAATCTGCATTAAAGTTAGAGCTAAGTACCCATACATTTAATTTATGAAATTTTTTCACATTTATGTAAATAGTTAATTATAACATTTAATTTTCGATAATTTAAATTATCAATCCAAACTCATATATTTAAGATAATTATTATTAAACCTCAATATTTATGTAAGGTAGTGGTTTACCCATTACACTATGAAAATAAAATCCTCATGATTTCATGCACAATCATGATAAGACAATTAATCAAATACTTTGACCTCATTTGAATTGTGATACTACTATCAGAATTCAACTGTGTAGTTTTACGGGTCAAACTCATTGACCCATGTTTCATGAGTAGTGGTTCATAAGAACCCATCTCTCATGATAATGAATGGTCCACTTATCACTCATTGCATCTAGGTGATGCTCACAGAGGTTAAGCATTGGGCCTTCTTGGGAGGTCACCCATCCCAGTACTACTCCAACTCAAACATGCTTAACCATAGAGTTTTCCCCAATATTAAGCCCACTTAACTTGCAACCCCATTTGCCATGATCTCTATATTTTAACATTATCTTATTTATATTAATTTTTATTTGAATAATAAAAAACATATCTATTAATTTTGTAATCCATTATAAGAACAATCTTTATAAACACTCAATTATTTTATTAAGAAACATTCAAATGTATACCTCTTAGAGTTTATAACCACTTTTTATTATACTTTCCTAACATTATTCAATTAAAAAAATAATACTAACTCAAATCAGTTTTAAGCTCCAATCAACCCTCGCCATGGCAATCTATTGGAGAGAGAAATAGTTATCACATTCTCTAAAATTGCATATATACCTTCCATTATTGTAAGTTCCTATTCGATTCCAAAAGAACCCAAATGTCGATGATTCCAAAGCCCATAATTTGGGGTCCCTTCATATGCACATTCTCTAAGTTCATGTAATTATTCCCTAAAAAACATTCCAACATTTACTTTTCATTATGCTTACAAAAGTTATTGCTCAATAGGAGAAAATAAGCTTTAAAACTCATTTCAACCAACTATACTTGTAAAGGAATATGATGGGCCATGGTTTTGTTGCTAAAAAGAGTAACACATGTTCAATTTGGAAAGAAAATAAAGAGAAAGCTCTCAACCATTGACATCCATTTAATTGATTCCTTGTCACCTCCTTTTCATTAATCATTAATTAACTTGAAAAGAGTTAAATTTTTTCTAATAATGTTAAATTATAATAAAAAATATTATTATGATAGTTGTGAAAAACCAAAGCATTGACAAGGACAATAGTTACCCACTTTTCATGAAGTATGAAAAGACATAAATAAACCCATAACACTTGTAGTCATCTCCTTTTTTTCCAAATTCTAACATATATACTTTAAATTCTACTTTCCTCCCACTAAGTGATGAATATATTCACATTCTAGTCTTTATTTTATAATTATATAAGAGCTTAAAGATGATGAAGATAACATGAATGGCCACTGATGTCTATATTGTATTTAAAGAGATGGTGCCCATAATGGCCCAAAAACATTGACCAAGCATAATTGCAACAAAGTAATGAGTGAAGCTTTAACAAATTTCCAAGTGGAATATATTGCATTTCATATCATAAAAGCTATTGAATATAATAATAATTATGATCAAAGAAACTTCCCTTTTACATCTTTCAACTCTATATGGTAAATACAATGAGTGATTGCTTACTCTGGATTGAATATATAGTTTCCCACTAAATGAGGTTGTTTATTTTTTAAAATTATATTGTATAGAATCTAAGTTAATGATAATAATAAATTAATTAATGTGTTATCTTTGATTTTATATAATAGAAAAGTGTAGGAGTTGAGGTTGTTTAAATATAGTAATGAAAACAAGAATTGTATATTTTTAAGGTAATGTTTCAAATATTAGAAAATAAGATATAAGAAAGTGGTTTATGGAATCATATTTTTGTGATAATTTGATTAGGAGAAAAATAATAGTGGTTATGTTTATATTTGTATGGTTGCATCTTTTTTGTATATCGACATCTTTTGGGTGTACTATTGTCCTCTTTCATGCAACATCTTCTTCAATTATTAAGTCTAAATAAAAGCCTACAATTAAATAGGAAATGAAATTGTTTCAATTATATATATCCACTAATTTAATTATTTATAAATAGAAGCGTTTAAAAATATGAATACAATTTGCTTGAGAAAGAGGTGGTCTAGAGGGAAAATTTCATTGCAAGAGTAGAGGGAAAAACTTGGGTGTTGTGTCAAGAAAATGAAGAAGAATATAAAAGGTAAAGTTAAATTTAATAGAGTGAAATCCAATTAAGAAAAACAATGTATAAATAGAAATAAGAATAAGTAGAAAGGTAATTTAACGTTTACTCCACCTCTATGATTTGAGATATTAGAGGAAGTTTCAGATGATGCATTAGCAATAGAATCTTGTAGGGTTGGGGGAAAATTAGGTGCCAATGAATTTATGTCACATGTATTATAATTTTGGTTTTTCATTCAATTTTCAAAATTTTGAAATTGTTATAGAATTAATAAAAATGAGGAGGATAATTTTTTTTATTAGTTTTGTACAATGTAGTCATCTTAGTGGGTTAATAGTAGAGTTCATATCTATGTGCTACATTCACTTCCATACTATGGTGTCCATCATTGGACACAACTGGGTCTTGAATATGTGCAAGCATGAACATCACCTATGTTCTTGAGTTTTATTTCTCATGGTTAGGTCCCTAGTTATAATCCTCAAATTTTTATTATAGTCCTAGGAGAAAAAAAACGTCAAGAAGGATTTTTAAATTTTAAATAAGAATGATGGGACTAACAAAGTATATTTTAATGTTGAGCATTAACATGTAGTGTTTTGTAGATTTGTATGAGAGGCCACACAATTAAATGTTACATTCATTAATAGATTTAGGACTAATAGATTGGGAGAATGCCTAAGATAAAAAGAGTGGGTTTATGGTATATGCATGAGTTACCTTTTATGCAATATCTTATGATATCAGTTGGATTAGTGAAGAGTTGGAAGAAAAACACTTGTGTGTTTTAGTTACCTCATGGGGTATGATATCATAAAATGTCTCATTGTGGAATCTCTCCATTTCTTGCATGACTAAAATGTTCCATTTAGTATAAATGTGTGTCATATTTCATTGAATATCTACCATCTCTCTTTGGTAATTTTCCTATATATCCATCACACTTCAAACCTAATAGAACGGGAGTGGAAATTATTAGGGACTTTATTCCATGCATTTAGAGCATGGAAGAGTAGTTATAGTTTTGTCATGGGTAATATATGTGATTTCACCTTTATAGTATGATATGTATCGATATTCGTGTGGGGGAGGGGTAATACGTTTGCTGCAGTTTGGTTGTCATTGATGTTAAAAGTTCATTGGAGTATGTTGCAGTATGGTTGGTTAGTTGCTCCACTGATGTCATTTTTCTCTTGTGGTTGAGGTTAGCTTCAGGTTATTTCAAGGCTTGTGTGATCCAAGTTTCATGTATTTTGGGTTATCAAAAATGTTTTTTTGAGTGTGACAATTTGAAGAGTGTGTTGATTATGTGAAGATTTTCTCAGAGATGCAAAGGTTGGCTCTACATATCTATTCATTTTCATATATGGTTATGTGGATTAGAAGTTAAGTTCATGGAGATGTGAATGTGTTATATCCAAAGTTTCATGTCATAAATCCTTCCATAGAGAAAGTTAGAAGTGATAGAGTGCAAGACTATGTTATCCAATGATTGGTTTCAATGTATGTTGGCTTGCACCGAGTTGTTGTTGCATGAAGTTGTGAAAGGGATGTATGAGAGTGCTCTTGAATATCATACAATATTTTTTGATGCTTCGCAAGGTGTTTTATGGTTTCTCCAGAATAGACTGTGGTCCAAAATGATTTTTTTGCAATGAAGTTGAAGAGGGGTGCAGACAAGTACAAAGGTAAGTTAACTTTTCAAATTTTTTAAGTGTAGAGAGGTTGGTCATTTTGCTTCTAAATGTCCCTTGAAATATTTTGAAAAGAGAAATAAATATTCTAGAAGAAACATGTTAAAAAAGAGTCTCTACTCCAAGGAAGATTCTTACTCTTTAAGGGATGATGAATCTAGTGGTCTGAATAATGAGGATGAAATCCTATTTTTGGCTACTAAGAAGACTAAAGATGAAAATGAAGATTCAAGAGTTGTGTGTACTATTTTTCATGCAAAATATGAGATAAAATCATGGGTGATTAATAGTGGTTGTTCCAACCACGTGATAGGGGATAAAATCAAGTTTATCAAGCTTGTGAAGTGGAATGGAGGCATAGTCAAGCTTGGAGATTGTACTTTAGTACAAATATATGGAAAAGGTATAATAAGTATTGATGAAGAGCATAGGAAATTAGATGTTCTTTATGTTAAAGGTCTCAGGAAAAATCTTCTTAGTGTGAGTTGGATGTGTATAAATGAATACAATCTCATATTCAATGAAAGAGGATGTGAAATCGAAAAAGGAAAGTCTATAAAATTGGTTGCAGGAGGATCTAAGACTAATGGTGACATATAAAGTCTAAGGGATGTCAATGGGAGAAGTTTTCTTCTAGGAAAACAAGTGAATGTTGAATTTGGCATAAGAGAATGGGATGTACATCAATTTTGACAATCTTGTGAATATTAGCTCATTACATGCAGTAAGAGATATGCCTAATATAATCAAGCCTAAAAGTACTATGTACAAAGCATATCAGTTTGGAAATCATACAAGGATAAGTTTCAAGTTCAAAGATTATTCTTCCTTTAGACCATTGGAGTTGGTACATACTAATTTTTCCATACCTACCAGAACAAAAAGTTTGAAAGGAGAAAGGCATTTCATGCTTTTTAATGATGATTTCTCTAGGATGACATGGGTTACATTCTTGAAAGATAAATTTCATGCTTTTAGTAGATTCAAGATTTTCAAATCAATGGTTGAGAATGAAATGAATGCTAAAATCAAGTGCTTAAGTTTGATAGAGGAGGTGAGTTCACATCAAATGAGTTCAATGAATTTTGTGAAGAGAATAAATAAGGAGGCATCTATCTACTACTACAAATCCTCAAAAGAATGGGGTAATGGTGAAACACAGAAAAATAGGGGGTGGAATCAAAATGGAGTATAATGATGCACCCTATTTCTCTAATTTCATCCAATATACAAGCTATAGTATGCAAATGAGTAACAAAAATTAAGTCTAACCCAACTACCAATCAAAAAGTAGATTTGGAAAGGGTCAAATGTTGTGTACCTATCACCACAAGTGATTTTTCAAACCTCATTGAGGACTCATTCACCCTATGGAGAATGGGTCCTGGCTAGGGCTCTAAAAATGCAGTTTTTGGGTTCTATTATGCTCAGTCTACACTTCTAGATTCTAGTAAAACACTGTCAAAAAACCAGAAATAAAACATGTAGCTCAATTTCTGTGATTTGACAACTTTTCTTACATCTTTGAAAACTTTACAACTTTCTTCAATTTTTATTTCCAACTAATCTTCAACCTAAAACCTGAAATCACACATCAAAGAGAGAAAAATGTTGTTTTGTTAGGGAATAGGGTTTTTCCTTGGTCAAACCCCATTTTTGTAATTAAACCTTATTATTGAAAGCATAAAAGGAATGATGAATGAACAAATGCAATGCAACAACTCACCAATCCTTATTTGAAACCTTGGATAAATCTATAAACTAGCATGAAGTGGCATCAATGAATGTAGATCTTGATCATGAACCTTGATTAGAGATAATTCCTTCGATATACTTGATAGATCTTGAACACTACATCAACACATTAGCTCAAACAACATGCATGATGCAATACATCTTTGACATGACAATTGAATCTTGATTGCTGCAATATTCTTCAATAATTCTACCCAAGTGAATTCCTTGAAAATTCTCTTGAATGCTCTCTAATGCTCTCTTGAAAGTGCTCTTAAGATAACTTGAATTGCTAGGTTTCTTAGGATGAAACATAGTGAAATAACCTCTTATTTATACATAACTTAAGATTAATTCCTGAAATTCAAATATCACAAGCCGACATTGAATTATAGATTTCAAATCATTAAAATACTACCAAAAACATATCCAAAATAGGGGTCCTAGATCGAAGCGAGGACCCATTCGCCATAGGGAAAATGGGTCCTAGGCCACTTACCTAGGACACATATCAGGCAAGGTGAAATTTTATGTAAAAATAAGGTCCTATGACTAAGTGAGGACCCATTCGCCCTATGGTGAATGGGTCCTAGGTCACCTACCTAGGACACACATCTTCCAAATTTAAGTGTTGTGAAATGGCATTTATAAATGTCAGGTTTTATCCCTCAAAATTTGTATTTAATTAAGCTTTGATTTGAATTAAAGGGGCCAATTAAGGAAAATTAACCTCAGTTAATTAATAAAGCCATAGATTAGTGTGAAAGTGAAAAGGTACACCTTACAACACCCTAAATAAGGCACAATTAAGTCCATTTAGTTTAAAAGGGGCCCTAAACTTAATGTGAATATGAAAAACATAGTACAACACTAAATTAAGGCAATATTAGGCTCATTTTATTACTAATTATTCTCAAATTAAGTGTGAAAAAGGGATAATTTTCTTACACTACATTTTTCCCCCACTTTATTGATAGTATGACCCCATGTTAAACTCACACTAAAGTAGACATTCAAGACACTTATGTATGCAGCAATGACAAAGATACACAATCATACAACATCAAAGACCAGGAAGATCAATCCTAGACTGTCCAACGCAATGTGGAACACATCTAAGCGATGTGTTATGCTAGGTGGCCTTGAATTTAGGATTTTGAGCTCCATAGGGCTTAACAAGATAAATTATGCCAAACACCTATGAACATGGGGAAGGATCCATAGGAAAGCAAGGTGTGTTATGCTTGGTGGTCTTTATTAGGGTTTGAACTTCACAAGGTTAGGAAGCTATGTTATGCCAAATACTTATGAACATTATATTTAGATTTTTGTTCAAGGGGGTCTTGATTCACTCATGTAAGGTCTTCTTCTTAGGGATCATCATGCCTAATGTATCCAAGAGAGAACAAGTCAAGAGTAAAAAATTCACAACTTAGGGAATGCAATGTATCGCATCACCACTAAGAGGAAAGTCATACGCTAAGAGATATCACACTCTTGGAGGACATCAATGTTGATCCTTAGACCAAAATTTGCAAACTAAAAAATGCATGAAAAGTCTTTGAGAACATTGATACCAACTTCAAAAGTTGCAACTGTGCAAGAAGAAGAAAAAAATAAGTGTTTGTAATCAATCAAAAAACTATTGGATGGTGATTGGGGTTCATTGGATTTTACACCTACATTCATGGGAGAGTATAAGATCTCAACAAAAGAATAAAAAAAGGACAAAGAAATAGTGGTAACATTTTCAACACAACATGAAGGATAATCATCACAATCATCCAAGTTGACAAATTTTAACAAAGAAGAAGACACAAACTACATGAAAAATTATGATGAGCTTGATCATGAACAACCATCATCCTCAAAAGTAATGGAAGCTCTTTATGGAAGAGGATATCAACCCTTGAAAAAACTTGGTTATAATGGAAAAGGATGTGGTGTGAATGAACAATACACTTGTGTTCCTGTAGATCCTAATGTACAAGAAACAAAAAGTGGTCTTGGATATTGTCCTTTGAAAGCATAAAAAAAACCTTCACTTAATATCAACACTATCATGCAAGATTCTCCTAAGACAACTCTTAGATTGAAGCATCCTAACTTAATAGATACCACAAACGATGATGAACCATTGGATTTTTTTCAACATGGTGAAGCTTTAGCCAAAATTTTGGGAGTTTATGATAATTTACCAAATCACCACCATAAATGAAGATTCACTTGTACTTTAAGAAATAAGGGATATTTTGGTGAAGAAAAGAAAACAAGTGATATTAAACAAGAAGAAGATGAACACATTCCTAAAATTATAGATCAAAGCACATTACTTGTAGGAGATACTATCAACATACCAATGGATACATCTAACAAAGATAAGGTGATTCAAATAGGAAAATGTCTTGATGACGAAGAATAAGAAGAGCATGCAATATTATTACATGACTTTCCTAAAATATTTGCTTGGAAATATTCAAATATGTTGGGTATTGATGCTAAGATAGTCACGCCTAACATTGTTCTTGAAAAAGACACTAAACCCATAAGACAAAAGATACACAAGATGAATCCTAATATTGCTTTATTGGTGAAAGCTGAAATTGAAAAAAATATTAGATGTTCGTTTTATTCATCCTAGTGATTATTCACCTTGGATATCCAACATTGTGGCTATGGAAAAGCCTGATAATCATATTAGGATGTGTACACATTTTCATGATTTGAATAAAGCATCATTAAAAGATGATTTTACCCTTCCTAATATTGACATGATAATGGATTCAACCGCAGGCCATGCTTTATTGTCATTCATGGATGGTTTTTCAGGATATAATCAAATTTTCATCAACCCTCAAGATCAACATACGATAGCTTTTACTACACCTTGGGGAACATTTTTCTAGGTTGTTATGCCTTTTGGATTGAGGAATGTTGGAGCAACATCTCAAAGAGCTATGGCACTAATATTTCATGATTTCATCAACAAAATTTTGGAAGATTATGTTGATGATATTTTGGCTAAATATTTGACTCGTCAAGATCCTGTCAAAATCCTTTAAGATTTCTAAAAGAATTTGTAAGTATAACATGAGGTTAAACTTGAAAGAATGTTTCTTTGGTGTGGATAGTGGAAAACTCTTGGGTTTTCTAGTGTCACATAGAGGCATGGAGGTGGAGACAAAGAAGATTGGTGTTGTCATAAACATGCCACCTCCTAAAAATATTTCTCAATTTTTGTAACTTTTACAAGGAAAGATTCAAGAAATTCATTGTTTTGTGTAATCACTAGCAGATAAAACTCTCCCCTTTACCCAAATTCTTAAGAAGGAGTTAGATTTTAAATAGAATGAGGATTGTAAACAAGCTTTTGAAAGTTTGAAATAATATCTAGCTAATCCTCCTATATTGCAACCTGTTGTTCAAGGAAATCCATTCATTGTTTACATATCAGCATCCACTCATGCTTTAGGAGCATTATTGGCTCAACAAGATGAAAGTGGAAAAAGAGAATCATGTTGATTACATCAGCCAGACTTTAATTGATTTTGAAACCTGATATACAAGAATAGAAAAAAAATATTTGGATCTTGTGTTTTCTACTAGTAAATTGAGAGACTATTTATTAAATGCACAAGTGCATGTTGTTACAAAGTTTGATCCTTTGAAGCACCTTTTTGCTAAATTTTTTTTTTTAGGAAACTTAGCTAAATGGGTTATGTTGTTAACTGAGTTTGATCTTCAATTTATCCCTCAAAAAGAAATAAACGGATAATCCTTGACTAACCATTTAGTTGATGCTCCTTAACCATTAACATTACCTAATCATGATTCATTCCATGATGAAAGTGTGTTGATAACTGAAATGGAAACATGGGAATTGTATTTTGATGGTCCTAAGTGTCGAATTGGCTCTAGAGTAGGAGTTATATTAATACCACCTTCAAGAAAGCCTATTTCCTTATCTTACCATTTAAAATTCCTATGCACAAATAATACTACAGAATACAAGGCCCTAATTTTTGGAATATGTGCGACCTTATCCTTAGGTATTCAATACATTCATATATTTGGTGATTCTCAATTGGTCATTAAATGAATAAATGGATCATATCAAGAGAAACATGATAATGTATCCCAATATAAATACCTTACAATGACATTGCTAGAATGCTTTGAATCATATACTATTGATAATATTATGTGAAATTATAATCGACAAGCAGATGCAATGGAAAGTGTTGCTTCCCTTGTGTCTCTTGATGATCCTTCTATCGCTTCACATTTTTAGTGCATACAATCACAAAACCATCGATAAATGAAAAGATAAAAGAAGCATTAGTGACCAATATTGAAGTCTCTAGTGAATGGTACACACTGATATTCAATTACTTAAAAAGAAGGTACCTTTCCTGAACCAACTAGTAAAAACACTAGAGCTCATATTCAAAAACTTGCAACTAGATACATAATATTAGTTGATGTCTTGTATAGATGATCCTTTGATGGTCTCTTGCATAGAAGCCTTAAACAATTAGAAATCCATATAGTCATTAAGGAAGCTCATGTTGGTGCTTGTGGGGAGAATTTTGGGGTAAAATTGTTGGTTCAAAAGTTAATCCACATAGGATATTATTGGCAACATATGGAAGAATATTGTTTTGATCATGTTAAGAGATGTCATAAATGTAAAGAGCATATCAATTTGATCCACACTCTTGCTTTCAAATTTTGTGCTCAAATTACTATTTGGACATTTTTAGTTTGGGGTTTGGATCTCATTGGAAAAATATCCCTACCTTCTTTTGGACATGTGTTTATAATCATAGAAACAACTTATTTCACAAAATGGGTAGAGGCCATTCCTCTTCATTCCATAAACATTGATGCAATTTGTCATTTCATATTGGAACACATTATTGATCCTTTGGTCTTCCTTCCACATTAGTTTTAGACAATGGTACACCATTTAAGAACAATGATGTGAAGAAATTTTTGGAAACATTTCACATTCAACACCATTTTTCAACACCTTACTACCCATAGTCTAATGGTCAAGAAAAAACAACTAATAAAACCCTTGAGAAAATCTTGCGAAAAATAGTAAGCAAGCACAATAAAGATTTGAACACTCAATTATCTTATGCATGAGGGCCTATCATATAAGTATTTAAACATCCATAGGAAATACACCTTATAACCTTGTTTATGGCATTGACACAATAATACCTTTGGAGTTAGAAATTCCTTTATTGTGAATTTCTATTAGAGAGCTTATTGATGACACCACTTATAAAGAGAAATGATTATAACAACTTGAAATGCTTGATGAAAAAAAATCAACACTCTTGAGCAAATTCAAGATTATTCCAAAAGAATGCAATGAAGTTATATTGATATGTCATCCCTCGTTCATTTAATAAAGGTAATTTGGTGAACCATTATATGAAAACCAATGTAATGTTAATGCCGCCCAGGTGAAAAAGGAAAATTTAGTACAAATTAGTTAGGTTTTGATGTCATTGATGAGATTTATGGGTCTAGAGCATACACATTAACAAAAGTAGATGGTACACCTCTCAAAGAACCTATCAATGTTGCACATTTGTGGAGATATTACACTTAAACATTTATTTTTGAATAGTATATATATTAAAGCATGTTGTTAGATTAAGTAGATAATAGTCTATTTTATCTCGCATTGCTTCATTCTTGACAAACATTCTTGGTGTGTATTAAATTATGTAGAGTAATTGTTCATAAAATTGAATTATTACTTTCCTTTACATGCTATTCAAAATTCATGTGTGTTGTGTTAAATTAGATCATTACATGCATTCAATTTTATAATTAGATCATAAGTGCATTTAGTTTAGCACAACATTTAATCAAAATGTAATATCTAATGTAAACATAAGTGTTTAGGTTAGATCACATAAATTAGATCATGGAGACATTTATTAATAATCTTACAAAGATTGTTTAATAGATCACATTATCATCTAGTCCAACTAATAACTCATAGAAAAAAACACAAATGCTCATATATATAACAATCATGAAAGTTTATGTACATAGTAGCCATGATAACTATGGCATAATGCAATATAGTACATCTAGTGTGGCCATGGCTACCAAACTCCTTAGGGCCTAGTGGTGATGTTCATCAAGAGACAATCAATCATGATCTGTTCGTGGAGCTCATTCAATCCCATAGGCCTCGTAACTAACATAAATCCATCCCCTCCCATATAAGTGTTGTGATGCACTCTTGATCTATCTAGTCTCTATCAGCCTACACTCTAGCTAGATCTTCCTAAACTCTAGTGAGCTATCTCTCCAACCTGTTGAGTTCCAACTACATGAAATTTTGTGACTCACTCTCAGCTAGAACTCAGGTGGCTTGAAGCTCCTCATATGCAGTTTGAAGCTCTACTAGCTCAACTCTCGCCTACTCCTCTCTAGATGTAGATAGATCAGTGGTCCTTGTAACCTCCTTGTATGTTGTCCTTCATCTAGCTAACAACTCAAAATGGTTAGCATGATGCCCTGCACTAGGCGATGGCATATGCTTCACTCATGTGGCTTGATGTGGGGGCAAGGAGGGGGGCATCTCTGCAATGAATCGATGAAAGAGGTCTCACCACTCTCACATACACACTACATAAATATTAATGTAAACTAAAACATAATAATGTTATAATAACACATTCTCACCTAGATCACTTGCCTGCCAATCGAGATCTTGATGTGGGATAATAGGTCCCCGAGGGATCATGGAAGGTCTAGCACAACTTCCCTCCCCATGTTCATGAAAGGTAATTCATGTTGTAGTTGCTAACTATGCTCAGGTAACTCATAGGTGATATGAAGCTCTCTCCTTGCAGGCATCTATGGCCTCCTCTAGCTCATCAGGATCATCACTCATTGGTTGTGGATCCTCATCATCATCCTCCTCCTCCAGATCCTCTACCATATCATCGTCATTAGTGTCTCCATCCATGACTCCATCCTCTCTCTCATCTCATTGACTTGGAAGAGGTCCAACATCACCTGTGAGGTGATGTATAGGGAAGACATACTCAGGTTGTGCTCTCATCCACCACTACTCATAGGCTATCATCGCAGCTATGTCATCCAAGTCTAATGTTGGGGGAATATCCTCATCCTCATCATTTGAATCACTAAAAATGACATAATCTATTGTGGGACACTGAATTTCTCCTTTCCTGGAACCACTCTATGCTACTCTCAAATATGTAGGTCATGTCTTAGGACATATCTAAATCTTTCTGAACTATCACATGACTCGATCATAATAAAAGGGAATAACTATGTAGTCATGTTGTCCAAGAAAAAACTTATCTTGATGCATCTTGACAAGCTATCACGTGAGATCTAGCCACTAGGGTATGGTGCGGTAAGGTCTCCATACTATCTTGTCCTCCTCCAGATGATCAAACTAGACCCTCTAGTACAGTAGATCCCCAAAATTCTAAACCCGTCTTAGTGTGTAGTTGAATGCTTATGGATAACCCATGGCCACTATCATAGGATAACCTATAGTCCTAGTACATGTGATATGCTCAAAGGACCAAACTTGTAATAGTTTATAGTGTACTATATTGTGTAGCTTCTAATAAAAAAAGTACCCAAGATCATAATATAGATGAGCCAACATACTACGACCCCAGGCATAAATGGTCTAATTTCATTCCATTTGGTGAATGGTGCGAACGAGGCATCCATCTAGGAGTGTGCCTCATCCATCTGGTACAAGTGTTAAAGCAATAGTAACAACCATAAGTCATCATAATAATGGTGAGTGAGCATATAACAGCCACTACAACTCAACATGAGCTTTGATGTCCTATGGTGGAATAGGGTGACCCACACAATACTCAATATCTTGTCTCATCTATCTACATGTGTGATCATCCTCTGGATGGAAGGTCTCACCCTAGATGGGTAATCTCAAAATATGGTGTACATCCTCTAGGGTCATTGTCATCTCTCTTGTAGGCAGATGGAATGTGCACGTGTCTGCACTCCATCTATCCACCAAGGCCATCAACATAGCATCGTGATACCTCATGGGTGGAATGAGGTAGATCCAGAATAAACTAGTCTCACATAAGGTTTCAACCTCCTCCTTGGTAAGTTGAGCAACCTACTCCCAAAGAAGCGTGAATAATCTACCTCCTAAGTGTTGGCGAGCATGTGCATAACCTGAAAGAGATGAAAGAAATCATTAATAACATGATTAAAAATGTCAACCAATTAATTAACAATGAAACTAAGTTCCTCTTTGACACTTGGGCCATTTTTATATGGGGGTTCCTAGACACTTTAGCCATTCTAGGATGCATGGGCCAAAATGGGACATGTGCTCCACTTTTGGACAAGGTCACAAAACCTTCTAAAAATGCTTAAAAAAATGTGATAAAATAAAAAATGTAAACATAAAGTAGGGTACAATGGACTCATAGTGCATCAAATCTCACC
Organism: Sequoia sempervirens; assembly: GCA_007258455.2. NCBI lineage: Eukaryota > Viridiplantae > Streptophyta > Pinopsida > Cupressales > Cupressaceae > Sequoia > Sequoia sempervirens. The sequence goes on along the minus strand of VDFB02000015.1, from coordinate 325,863,309 downwards.
ATAGGCCACCTCATCTCATAGGATTTCCAATCTAGGGGGCTTGTATGGTTGTTAGCTTGACATTTCCAACTCTCTACACCAAGGTAATTTCAAAATGATGGTCAAAGCATACTTTTTCACTAACATATCATAAATACTCTTAATAATAATTTTCATTCAAAACGTCATAATGGGGGCTAAAGAACTTCATTTTCAATGTCTTTTGTTGTATTTGATTCGTGGTTCCATCTCCAATCTTATTTAATGTTTTTCAATATGTGGTGTTGTAACCTCAATACCCTAATGTGCACATTCCAAACACCAAGTAAAGCAATTTGATGAGGCTAGATTACTACCCTGATTCCACGTCCATAAGGCAAGTGGAATCAGGGGGCATACATATAACCTTAAATTTGATTCTTCATATAGGTTTGACGTATCCTAAGATGGTTTTGAATGGCTAACAAATTGGTTTTGTCAGGATGTATGGTTCCTAACATTGTGGTTTTGTAGATGACTACATTGGGTGCTTCATCCTCCCCGTTCATAAATGAATGGAAATATACATATGAGTATCCTTTTATGAAGCATAATTTACTTTTAGTACTTTAGCTTTCATATGCACATAGTGTCATATGTCCACTAAAGTGGGGGCTAAATGTAGTGTAGAAAATTATACTCCTTTCCCACACTTAATTTGGACCTATTTTAGTGACCTTACATTTATGCACTTTTATCCTTCACAAATAGGCCCCTAGTCCCCTTTATTATACATCCTAAGGCTTACTTTTATCATTTTTTGACATTACAACATGTATTAAATAAATGCATTTAATTGATTAATGACCCTGAAACACATTGATCCTGGACTTTTATAAGGGCAAATGGGTCCCCTTTAAGTCCCAAAACAAAAATTTCAATATGTTATTTTAAAGTCTCGAATTCAAGTTTCAAATGTCAACTATTGGGATCTAATAATCAAGAAAATAGAGAAGAAGCCTATAAAACCTAGTCTTTTCACCATTTCAAACTAGATATTTACAAGAGATGAAGTTTGAGAGATCAAGGAGAAAATGAGAACTTTTGGAGAACATTCAAGAAATAAAATTTAAAGTCTTGGAGTAGTGATTTGTTTGTATTTGTAGATCTTCAAGCTCATCTTATCAAAGATTTGATCAAGCATTATCCATGATTGAAGGTTCATGCCTATGGTGGATCATGATGGATTCTAGGTTTGGGAGATGCATTTGGCCATTTTACCTAACCTAATGACTTTTTTTCCTAGTGATCATATCTTCTAGCTTCATTCTATGAGCAACCTACATCAAGGTATTATCATATTTTAGATCTATTAGGGTGTTTTGAATTCTCCCTAGTTGGATATTTTATCATTTATTATTGTCATATAGGAATCATGCTCTAATGAAATTGAGTAGGATTTCCTTACATGTTAGCTCATAACAACCTTAGATGCATTTAAGGTTAGGGCTTGCACACATTTTCATTTATCAGATCTATTTCATTCATCAAGGTTTAATTACCAAACTAGGGTTTGACTGATGCAAACCCCTATACACACAAAACAACATTTTCTTTTGTAGATTTGCTAAAGATCTAGATCCAAGAAGTCAAGATTTGTAGGTAAAAGGGTAAAATGCAAACAAAGGGCTATAGATTCAACTTTTGAACTTTCATAAGAGGAAATAGGGACCCATTCACCCATGGGAGATTGATTCCTGCTACAAAGTATAAAACCTAATAATTAGGTCAAGTGCACATCATCCTACCCTTCTTAGATCTATCTAAAAGTTATTGTTTCCATTCCTACTATCATAATACCCTGCATTTCAAGTATTATGTCATATAATTGAGTTTTTTAATGCATTTGAATTTATCTCCCAAAACAGCCAATCAATCATTTTTGTCATAAGAAAACAACAGACCTTCCTAATAAGGTTGACTCACCTCAAGGTTGAAAGTCAGCCTTATTCTTGGGAGATCTATTTTTCTAATGAAATTAGGGAAAAGAGCGAGTATGTTAGGTCATTTCATTAACCCTCATATTACACATCATTCCCCATTTTTCTACATTTCAGATACCAAGATAAAATGATTTAGAAAATGGTTGAACACATCATGAAAAAATGTAGAAAATACCTTAAATGATGATGTAAATAGAAATAAAGTATTTTTTATTGTTTTCTAATAAATATAACTTGAATGATTTTTTTGAATTCCCTTCTAGCTACTTAATCCTAGGTGATCCCTAAAATGAGCCATGTTTTCCTTTAAATATAACTCTAAAGCCACAAATGAATTTTTTCATGCATCAAAAATTAGTTGAGTGGGGAATCAATTCACAAAAATTAGTTGAAAAGGTAAGGCCAAGCATAAATTTAAATTTTAATTCTTAGGGATTAGTAATTAATTCTACAATGTCACATCTAACTTAGTTCATTTATACAACCATAGAACTAATTTAGGTTGGGAATTGGATGAGTCTATAAATAAATACCAATCTATATGAGTGAGTGTAAAGGTAAACACATAAGACTTTTTTTATGTGCCAACTATAAATTAATATCTCACCATGTATATCCTTTTAATTGTACAAGGGATAATTTACCCAAAATGGGTTCAAAATAAAGGGGAAATGTGTAAGCTATGCAATTTTCACCATAAATATTTATACCACTTTTAATTGCATGGAAAATATCATGATGATACATAGCAAACTAAAATAAATGTGCCAACATGAAATAAAATTTATTTAAGGACTCGTAAAAAATATACAAATAAGGTTATGGATGCCAATTTTTCAAACATGCTCCTTTGGAAATGAGTTTCCTAACTCAAAAGGATGTAAAATAGAAAAATAATTCAAAGAGTAGAATATATAATAATATTAGCCAATAGTAGCATGGTGCGATAGTTAAGTTGTTGTGTTGTTATTCCTGTTATGAAGGTTTGAACTCCATTGGGGTTTAATTGTTGACAATTTAAATTGGGGATGAGGTCCCTTATTTATGACCTCACTGGTTCATAGCTCCGGGTCAGAATAATTTACCTCTCTTAATACAAAAATATATAATAATACAAAATAATAGTATGTTTTCTATAATAAAAAAGGAAAATTATAGAGAGTAAAGTGTTGAGAGATATTTCACTTATAGATAAACAATACTACTTAGGAAACCAAATAAAATGAATGGATAATACTTGGAGAAAAAAATTTGATTTGGTTCCATCTAAAAGGGCCTCTAATAATATATTATTCATTTAAATAGTAATCAATAAAATTTATTTTTAATGACCTTATGTTCCCTTTCTCCAATTAGTTATATTTAACTAATGTAATTAAGTCTTTAGAGAGTATAAACATATATGGAAATTGATATAACCATAGAATTTATAGCAATATAAATATATCTAATTATGACACAATGTAAGTATGATAATTATATTCTTATCAAATAATGATAGGAAACAAGGTGTTCCAATGTTACCCCCAACTAGCACAATCTAGCATGTAGCCAAGAATACTAGATAAAGTATCTTGTATGTACACAACTAAGTGTTTTTTATCACCATGAAAAAAATATTAGTGTAAAGGAAAATATTCATGGACCATGATAATATTAAATACCAATATTATTATCATTTCATAGAACTTATGATAGCATGTGAACTTGGTAGTTGTATAAGATCAAGTGTAATCATCATAGAAAAATATCATGTTAGTAAAACAAACAATAAGAATAGTAATAAGAATATTTATAATAATAAGGATAATCATTGATTATATAATATATGTAGTAGAATAGGTATCAATTTTATAAAGGTTGAGGTTTTCAATTGAGATTCACCATCTAAATAATGTAATGTATATATAGTTAATTATGTAAATAATAAAAGATTACATTCTCAACCAACAAGATTGAAAGGTATGTAAAGTTCAATAGATCATATTCATCCTAATTATGTAGTTTGTAACTACCTTAAATCAATTAAATTTTATTATGATATTGAAATTCTAATTTTTATTAATGTACTTGATGTATTAAGAATGGGAATATGATCTCTTATTATTCAATACTCTTTTACTTTTGAAGTAAAATATGTTTATGCCTAATTGAATTAATTGGATTTTATTGGGAGACACATATGGAGTTATTACATTTTGAAGAAGTGACAATGAAATTATTAAATCTCACTTTCTTATGTTTCCTTGGAGAGCATGGGTGAAATTGTCCCTAATTTGGTACATAAGGAGGATGGGAAATATATTTTCCTCCACTTATGGAGAAGAACAACAATTTGAATCTATCTTTATTCTTTAGGAGCCCTAGGAGGAAAGGTATAGGATTTCATTTATCCCATATCTTACTTTCAACTTGTTCTTAGTTATTTTGTTGCAAATTAATATGGTATGATTGATGATCCCTATATATATTGATAATGAAACTCTATGTGATATTTCTTACTAGTAGTAGATAAATTCTATGATATTTTTGAGATAATTTTATAGTTTGAAATGGCTTAATTAAAAAATAGGAATATATGCATCTCTCTTTAATTTCATAATTCTATCTCCATTCTTTTTTAAAATTGATGTACCAAAGAAGGAACCACCTTTACTTCCTTAACCAAAGTCTTATGATGTGAAATAGAAAATATATCTAATAAATAAATGATATAAAAAAATACCTCCACTTCCTTCACTCCACTTGAAGAGGTAAGGTGATGCTTCCCAAAGTGTTCACAAGGACATAATTGTTCATTTTTTATGTAACACCAAAAAACATATAACTATATAACTATCTTGTGCTAAATTACAATCATATTAAAAAATATTATATAGATATATTATACTAATTGACTAGATCAATGGGGATACCCTCACATGGCTGACCATAGAGGAAATCTCAAACCTAAATTTGACCATAATAGTTCTTTTGAGGAATTTCTCGATTATAAAATTAAATAATTTGGCATATGTGAAAAGAGGAAATATTAGTATGATTCATGACAACAAATGTAACTATGGGATTGTAGGTAGATGAACCAACTTGCTCTATATTCATAGTACATTTCTTTTCATAAATGTATGAGTCAAAGAATTAGCAAGATGTTGAAACACATGTTGAAAATCAATATTGTTAGATTAAAAATGTGAAGGAAATGGATTTCTATATATTAGTGATTTTTTATTAGGTGGGGAAACTAAACTATTTCACCTATCCTCGTATATAACAATATTATCAATGATTTCTTAGACCTTATATTTAAGAGCCAAAAATACTATTTATGATGACCATTGATATTTTTATAGTTGTAAAAGGAATGCTCATTATATCCTTTTAGTAATCATATAGATGTATCTAATGGATGAATGAGATAGAGTGATCAAGTTGGTTATAAATAAAATTTATAGCACATTATTTAGAGGTTCACTTAGCTTTCTAAACTTCATAAGAGTTTGAAGCTTGAAAAAAAAGCATTAGAAGTAGTAGCCATGAGTACTATTATATTTTTGTTATTTCTTATTATTTCTCTTTTGAAAGTATTCTCCTTTTTACATTTTTAAGGACAAGAAGATGTGGAAGAGGTATGAGAGGACCCATACTTTAAGCCATTAAAATTAAGTAATTTAAATTTAACATTATCAACATGAGAATGAAGGTCAATGGAAGAAGTGTCCTTATTTAAATAAAAAATAACCTAGAGGGGAGGTAATAAAATTTTAACAAAAATCATTTGAAGTTTATCAACCATAAGTTGATGGTTCATTTTTTCATTAGATCTAGGGGCACATAAAAAAAAATTGAAATTGATGCAAGTGCAAGGTCATATTCACATGGAAATTGTTAAAACAAAAAGTGGATAACTAATCAAATAATAGATAAATCTAGGATCAAAATAATAAAATCATGTTGAATATTATAGTCTCTAAGAGGGGAATAATTTTTCCAAAATATTATCATCATACTAATAATATAAACACGTTGGATTAAGGATTGTAAATTAATATTAAGATCGCCTTTATCATGTATAATTTAAAGTAACGTCCTAAAAAATATAAGGGTAATTTAGAAGTATTGACTTTAAATGTATGAGGTATACATGATGTGTTAAAGTGTATGTAATAGAATATTGATTAGAACTAGCTCTAAGTGTACACCTTTTCTCATAGGTATATGAGGGTTGCAACTAGCTCTTCTCATAATGATAAATAAAGTATAGATATGAATATAATTTTTTTAAAATGTAGTGAAGATATTTTTTCAAGAAAAAATCATAAAGGGAAATTCTAAGGAGTTTTAAGAGTGGAGGGGCTCACCAAAATATGAGGAAAAATAAAATCCCTTATACATAAGTTTAGATTGAATAAATAAATAATATAATTATTAAGGATCTACCTTTGATTAAAGAGATGGAAATGATAAATGTACTGAAATAAATGTTTCAAAATATTAAATGAATGGACAATGATACATAGATAGAAATATGATGTAAATATGTTATGACTAATATTTATGAATGAATCATCATTGCACAAACAAATGTTTTGGGGTATGTAAAGTCATTATTTGTTATTGTAGGTCAATCCAACAAATATGGGATCAATCACATACTTGTAAATATGACCTACATAATTGAGATCTAATATGTATGTGTATATCTAATCTCTATAAATCCTTGAATGTTAGATTTTAGTCTATCTAGGAATTCTTATCTCTCTACATATTAACTTGGTTGTGTGGTTGAGAGTTTGTATATGATAGGGATAATTACCTCCTTATGTCAAACCCTATAAGGCTACTAAGTTAATGGCTTATAAAATTATTAGAGATAACATTTAAACATGTAGTGGATGCCCTATATAATCATAAGTAGAAGTGCAATAAAATTACTTATATCTAGTGCTAATAAATGTAAATTGAATTATCATACTAGATTCATTTCTAGGTGCTTGATTCTAGGTAATCCCTAAAATAAACTAGGGTTAACCTTTTGAGTACATCTCTAACATTCATAAGTGAAACATTTCATGTGTTTATTCAACACATATTGATCACGTGGACAAGGATAATTTCAAACCTATCTTTTTAATGAAAAGACCATATATTAGAATAAAGCGTTAAAGTATGTGACCAAATCATTAAAAAAACATGCAACATGAGATCATGGCCCAAAGTTATGTTGGTAAAGCTAGGATAAAAAATAAACATGTGGCCCATAAAGGAAAAAGCCACAAGTTTATGGCCCCACAAGAGAAACAACCATCAAATTACCAAATCACATAAAAATGGAAACTAATATAAGTTGAAAGTGCAAGTCAATTTGAACTTGAATTCTAAAGGTTGTAGGGCCATTTTAATAACTATGCATATAACCTAGGTCATTTATGTAAGTTTAAACATCATCCAAGACAAGAAATAGATGAATACGAAAATGAGACTTGACACTTAAGAGTGAAAGAAAATGAAAAAATGTGCAACTCTAATTTTATGTCAACTATCAATAAAAATTGTATCATTTAAAAAAAATAAAAAATAAAAGTGGCTAAGCCACTGAAATATTTTATTATTTTGTATCATTTATATCCTTTTCATTTTATAAAAAATTAAAGTAACCAAAATGGAAGTACATATCTCACCATTGTACTATTTATATGTCATTCTCGCCATTATATCAATATATATTATTAATGATATTATTTAAATAACAAATAATTCTATTATTTAAATATAATTTATTTATAATTTATTAAATTTCATTATGGAATCTATATTATTTTTTTTGAAATTTTAGACCATCTAATTTAAAAACATGGTCAACATTTAAAGTAATAAGCATGCTCTATATTCATAGTACATTTCTTTTTATAAATGTATGAGTCATAGAATTAGCAAGATGTTGAAACACATGTTGAAAATCAATATTGTTAGATTAAAAATGTGAAGGAAATGGATTTCTATATATTAGTGAATTTTTATTAGGTGGGGAAACTAAACTATTTCACTTATTCTTAACATAATTCACATGTATAATATTATTATCAATGATTTCTTAGACCTTATATTCAATAGACAAAAATATTATTTGTGATGACCATTGATATTTTTATAGTTGTAAAAGGCATGTTCGTTATATCCCTTTAGTGATCCTATAGATGTATCTAATGGATGAATGGGATAGAGATTGATCAAGTTGGAAATAAATAAAATTTATAGCACATTATTTAGAGATTCACTTAGCTTTCTAAACTTTATAAGAGTTTGAAGCTAGAAAAAAGAGTATTAGAAGTGTAGCCATGAGTACTATTATTTCTCTTTTACAAGTATTTATCATTTTTACATTTTTAAGGACAAGAAGATGTGGAAGGTGTATTGGAGGACCCATACTTTAAGCCATTAAAATTAAGTAATTTAAATTTAACATTGCTAACAATATGAGAATGAAGGCCAATGAAAGAAGTGTACTTATTTAAATAAACAATAACCTAGAGGGGAGGTAATAAAATTTTAACAAAAATTATCTAAAGTTTATCATCCATAAGTTGATTCATATTTTCATTAGATCTAGGGGCACATCAAAATAAATTTGAATTGAGGCTTGTAAGGCCATATTCAAATATAAATGGTTAATAAAATTAGTGGATAGCTAATCAAATAACAGATATATCTAGGATCAAAAGATTAAAAGCATTGAATATTATAGTCTCTAAGAGTGGGAAGGAATAATTTGGCCAAAATATTATCATCGGATTAAGGATTGTAAATTAGTATTAAGATCACCTTTATCATGTATAATTTAAAGTAATGTCCTAAAACATCCAAGGGTAATTGACAAGTATCAACTTTAAATGTATAAGGTATATGATGTGTTAAAGTGTATATAATAGAATATTGATTACAAGGCATGGAATCAACAATATTTTAAATGCTTTCTAGCCTCAATAATAGGGCATCAAGACTAGATGTGGGGATGGTTTTAGTAGGAGTTACATGAGTAGTTCACTAGGATTATAAAGGGGATAGAAAATAAGTAGTAAAGATGTGGCAATATGAGGGTGGGAGATGATGATATGAGGAAAAAAGGTAGAAATGGTACTAGTGGATAAAGGGATTGAACTAGTAGAAGGAGAGGTAGTAATAATATTATAGCTATGAACTTAAGAAGTAAAATAACAAGTACTAACATGGATACTACATATAATGATGGGATCTACCATAGGCTAAGATGAGGAAGGATCATTGGAAGAGGATGGATCAGTAGGTAAGGGAGAGGATGCACTGTGGAAAGAATTAGAGTGATCCATTAGATCACCAATATTATGAAGAATCTTAGTAACAAAGGGTGCATCATCAATGCATTATGGAGGATGACACTAGCTATGAAGAAGTGACATTAGCAAGGTATTTCAAAAGTAATTGTCTAGTAATAGATAGATCTTTTATATTCACATGTGCATCATGATCAAAATTAGATTGATAATTATGTTTAGCTTTAATGGGAGTTTCTTGAACATTGGATTGAGAAGACATATGATAATCAATTGTACACCTTTTCTCAGAGGTATATGAGGAGTACAACTAACTCTTCTCATAATGATCGATCAAGTGTATATACGAATATAAAGTTTTAAAAATATAGTGAACTTTAGATCATTTTTTTAAGATAAAACCCTAAAGGGAAACCCTAAGTGAGATTTAAGAGTGGATGGGTCACCAAAATATGAGGGAAAATAAAATCCCTTATACATAAATCTAGGTTGAATAAATAAATAATATAAGTATTAATGATCTACCTTTGATTAAAGTGATGGAAATGATAAATATGCTGAAATAAATGTTTCAAAATATAAAATGAATGGGCAATGCTACATAGATAGAAATATGATGTAAATATGTTACAACTAAGATTAGTGAATGAATCATCACGATACATGAAATTTAATGATGCACAAACAAATGTTTTGGGGTATGCAAAGTCATTATTTATCATTGTAGGTCAATTCAACAAATATGGGATCAATCACATACTTGCAAATATGACCTACACAAGTGAGATCTAATATATATGTGTGTATCTAATCTCTATAAATCCTTGAATTTTGGATTTTAGTCTATGTGAATTCTTATCTCTCTACATATTAACTTAGTTGTGTGGTTGAGAGTTTGTATATGATAATAGTAATTACCTCCTTATGTCAAACCTCATAAGGCTACTAAGTTAATGGTTTATAAAATGATTGGAGATAACATGTAAACATTTAGTGGATGCTCTAGATAATGAGTAAGTAGAAGTGCACAATAAGATTACTTAAATTCGGTGTTAATAAATGTAAATTGAATTATCACACTAGATTCATTTCTAGGTGCTTGATTCTAGGTAATCCCTAAAATAAACTAGGGTTAACCTTTTAAATACATCTCCAAGAGTCATAAGTGAAACATTTCATGTGTTTAGTCAACACATATTGATCACATGGGCAAGGAAAATTTCAAACCTATCATTTTAATGTAAAGATCATATATTAGAATAAAGTGTTAAAGTATATGACCAAATCATTAAAAAAACATGCAACATGAGATCATGGCCCAAAGTTATGTTGGTAAAGCTAGGATAAAAAATAAACATGTGGCCCATAAAGGGAAAAGCCACAAATTTATGGCCCCACAAGAGAAACAACCATCAAATTACAAAATCAAATAAAAATGAAAACTAATATAAGTTGCAAGTGCAAGTCAATTTGAACTTGAATTCTAAAGGTTGTAGGGCCATTTTAATAACTATGCATATAACCTATGTCATTTATGTAAGTTGAAACCTCATCCAAGAGGAGAAATAGATGAATACAAAAAATGAGGTTTGACCTTTAAGAGTGAAAGCAAATGAAAAAATACGTAACTCTAATTTTATGTCAGCTATTAATAAAAATTCTATCATGTATATTCTTTTCATTTTATAAAAAATAAAACAAAATAAAAGTACATATCTCGTCATTATACTATTTATATGTCATTCTCACCATTATATCAACATATATCATTAATGATATTATTCTTAAACAAATAATTCTAGTATTATTATTATTATTGCTCTGTAATATACGACAGAACCGCGAAGATAACAAATAATTCTATTATTATTTATTTATAATTTATTAAATTTCATTAGTGAATCTATTTTATTTGTTTGGAAATTTTAGACCATCTAATTTAAAAACATGGTCAACATTTAAAGCAATAAGCATAATTTATCTTCCCTTTTTATATGGCAATAATTAAGTGCTTTCTAATGGTTATATGTGTTCAATAAAAGTAAATAAATTAAATAGGTGAGGATCATTATTTTTTGTTAGAAAATGACACTTGTCCTTCCACTATGTTAGTGAAAAATTATTATAATGGAAAATATGTTTAGATAATAATTTTGATTAGGACATGTTAAAATCAATGTTGTTTTTTTCTTAATGCTTAGATCATTGTTATATATACAAAGTTTTTGCATGTTGGAAAATACCATTATAAAATTAAGCTACCTATTTTATAAAATTGTAATCATACTTGTTCTTATGAATCAAATAGAAATTTTATAATACTTTTAAATAAATATATTTTTTGTTGAGAGGTATTATATAAGTGCTATAAAAGTAAATTATATTGTCAATGTATTTAAATCTTTTTAATATATGACCAATATAATATTAAAAAATTAATACAATTAAATATAATTAATAATATAACAATATGAAACTAATTTAAATATAATATATAAATATAGAGAATTTGAAAAAATAAGAAATTAAATTAAATAAATTAATAAAAAAATTGAAAATTTTAATTTAAAAAAGTTAAATTACAAAAAGAATTAAAAAATTTAAAAGATAAACATATTTATCTTTTAAAATTTCTATATAAAAATATTTATATCTCCATAATAATAATATATATTAAATTTTCATTTTAATTTTTTTATTATTTATAAATACTCAAAAACTAATAATTCAATTTTTTTTTATGAATATGCACTAATCTATATAAGTATAAAGATTAAAATACATATTCACAAAAAAAGGTGGGTGGTAAGAAGGCACACGCCCAAAGTCACATGGGCAGTGCCTAGAAAACCAAAAATTTAACAATCACATGGGCCTAACCCAAAAATCCAAGATTACAAATATTAAAAAGGCCATTAAGCGACCAAAGTAGTACCAACAGAGTCAGGAGGGTCTCTGTCATCCAACTTTTTCTCCCATACATCAATGGGGTCTGGAGTGACATTGGGAGGAGGACCCTAGCCACCATTAGCATCTTTATCTTTATCTTCTTTGTCCTCACGCCAAGGAGAGATTGCAAGTGCCAGAAACAAAAAGCATTTACTAGAATTTGGCCAACCAAAGCTAGTAGTAGGAATATTATCAAAGGGCCACCTGAAGCCATCACTGCTACTTCCCGTCGCTCCTCCAGAGGGCCACCCTTGGCTAGCTCATAGAGGAGGAGAATGGGACCATCGAGGAGGGCAGGAACCACGTCATAAAGGAGGCTAAGAGTTGGGGTGAGTAGAGCCACTCTGATGTCGGCCCCGAGAGGGCGACCAATTGTGAGAGGAAGTGGGTGAAGTAGGAACCCGAGCCACAGTACATGGGGCATTGCCCCAATGATCCAAAAGAACCTAAAGGTGAGCCACCTCAAGTGCAACCTTGTTAGCTTGAACTTGAATATGCAAGAGCACATTAGAGCAAATAATAGCTTTAGAATACAAAGAAATTTTTTTATCTATTTGGGTGTTAGCAAATATGTAGGCATTTCTATCTTTCTAGTTATTGAAGAGGATTTCCACCTGAAAGTGTGCCAAAGCTGGGTATATTTAGTAGGAAGTCTGGGTGAATCGCCCAGCAAAACCATATGCCAGGAGAAGGGCTCTAGTCTGAAAGGCCAAAAGAAGTCATGAATCCAATTCCAAAACTAATGAGCTCTATTATAAAATGAGAAGAGGTGCTTAAAATAATTAGCTTGCCCACAAAAAGGGCACCGAGGGTCCTAGACCCCCAAGTGAATAAGTTGATACCCCACAGGAAAGCCTTAGAAAAGAATATACCAAGCAAAGTGGGAAAGTTTCAGCTCAACACTTGCAGACCAAGTGGTAGAGAATATTTTTTGCTAGACTTGAGTGGGGGATTGAAGAAGCCACCTCTAGTTCAAACTTTCAATCATAGGAAAATACGGTGAAAGCCACATATAACCAAGCCTAGGCTTGTATTTCCTAGAAGCGTTTTCTGGGTACCACTTCCAGTCCTTCCACCAGGGCTTAAACCCATGTATTCCCACCTTATGAAGCATATCTATAGGAATAGCATTCACCAAGCCACCATAAGTATCATAGTCTTGGTTTTGAAGATTGTAAAGAGCACAAAAATCTTCCCATGGCATAATGTGCATTGTGGGTCTATGAAACACATGTTGCAAAGTTTGAGTGCCTTTCTTGTGAAACCTTAGTGCCTTAAGCCAAGGTGACTTGGCCAATGGCTAACCATTACTAACAAAGAGAGGTGACCACCAAACATTTTGTTGATTGAGCAAAACCCCATCATGGAAACTAGAGCTGGCCCAGCGGATCCAAGGCTTAACTGCCTCCCAGGCTCTCCAAATGCTCTTGGCCACAAAAGTTCCCACAATTTGGACTAGTTCCTTCATGACTAGAAGGGTTTGAAATCCAATCCCCTTCCAGGCAAGTCTATGAATAGGAAATCCAGATTGAATGCAATGCCTGAGGAGAATTTTCCTAGCTTCATCTCCAGTAAGGGTTGTAATTATCCAATTCACACACAAGGTAGTCCCTTGTCGTTGAGTGGAGAGCAGACCAAGCCTTCTAGATTCTCTGGGAAGGTAGCAAAACTCCTAGGAAATGTGGTGAAACCCTCTATGGGACTCCGTAGAGGCCCAATGAAAGTCTCAAAGCAGCTTTCCAAGCTTAGCATAGGTAGCTTTCGAAGGAGCCCAACAAGAGGAGTAATAAACATGTGTAGCTACCAAAATCTTAGAGCACACTTGGAATTTCCCTGCCAGAGATAAGGGCTTGGTAATCCAATAGGCCAGTTTTTGCTCAATCTTGGAGAGAACAACTTTCCACAACTCAGCTAGAGAAGCCTGGAAGGAAAAGGGAATGCCAAAAAACCGAAAGATTTCCCCTGACCCAATCCATTTCCAACCATACTGTTGAAACTAGTGAGGAGTGGGCAGAATATATTACCTATAACACTAAGTTTTATGCCATTGAATGGCGGAGCTAGACATAAGACAAAAAATGTTAAGACATTCAAGAGTCGCCTTAATATTGTTCTCTTTCTCCAGAAGGGTGAGGAAAGAGTCATCAAAAAAATAGCCATTAACAAGTTGAGCCTGGGAGTTAGGTAGGGAAATTCCTTTAACATGCTGTTGAGAAATTGCTATGTGATCCCATAATACTTATTTACAATTTTTGGCCAAATTGGACACTAAACTGAATTATTCTAACTAAATCTTCACTTTTGGCACCTATAGCGGCTAAACCGTGAGAAATTTGAAAATGGTGCAAACTAGTGATTTGTGGCATTTTGTCTATAGATTCCAAATATATTTTTTTCAAAATATTTGGAATCAAATTGGACTTCTTTTTTCATCTCCTTTGAAAACTAGTTTTTTCAGTAAACACAATTTTTAAGGAGTGATGCTCACCGTATACAACATAACTTTTTTTCCATGAAGGATAAAATTCTATTTTTTTCGAATTTAGATTTGTAACTACAATATCTAGTGCATGGAATTAGTTTCATAGCATTTCATTGAATATTTTTTCCTTAATCAAGTTTTGAAGTCAAACCAATTACAATTTAGACATAGGCAGACCACATACAACATAACTTTTTTTGTATGTATCGAAATTCAATTTTTTTTGTTGGATCAAGGACATCGATATCTAGTGCACTGATATTTTTCAAAAAAAAAAAGTGTAATCTACTATTTTTCCACATATGCAGAACATAGAGCTTGATTTTTGGTGAAAAATATATGTTTAATCAAACTAAAAAAATAAATACATAATAAAACCAAAAAATATTAAAATTATGCTCATTGGATAGCTCGTTCTGAGGACTACCATCATCCAGTTGGTTATGTGAAGTCTCATCCATTTTCATCCTCAACTCGAGCTTTGAAGGGAAAAATTTTGGAGATTTTTGGTGCCAGAGGGGGAGAAGGGGGGAAAGGGGGGTTCGAGCGAACCCCCCATGGAGGTTGGCTTGAACCAAGGTTTGAGTGAACCCCCCAGAGGTTCGCTCGAACCAAGGTTTGAGCGAACCCCCTTTCCACAAAGTTTTCTTTTGCTTTTCTTCCCAAGAAATGCGAGGCCCAACATGTAATGGGTTCGCTCGAAGGGTGGTTCTAGCGAACCACCTTTGGGTTCACTCGAACCAAATGTTCGTTCGAACCCCCAAAAACCAATTTTTTTTCTATGGGGGCATTTTTTTGCAATTTTCCTTCCCCACTGGAATTGTAAATTAGTTTTGTGGGTTTACCCCACATTGGCCAAAAAATAGCCAAATCCTTTGACAACAAGCACATAAAGAGAAGGAGCAAGTGGGCATCCTTTTCCAATGGAGCAAAAAGGCCAAATACAAGAGATTAGTAGCCATTAATGGTGATACAAGCAAAGGCATCAGAGAAAAGCATTTGGACAGCCTGAATGAAATTAGGCCCAAACCCCAAGGCTTTTAACATGGCTAGAATGAAAGGCAACTCAATGCGGTCATAGGCTTTAGCAAAGTCAATTTTGAGAAAAATAGTTTTTTTGGTCCGAACGCCTGGCCCACTCCATACCTTCCCAAACAATAATGATATTATCTAGAATAAATCTAGACTTGATAAAACTAGTTTATTTCAGGCACACAATTTGAGGCAGAAGATGGCGGATCTTTAGAGCCAAAGCTTTGGCAATGATTTTGTAAGAGACATTGAGGAGCAAGATAGGCCATTAGTTGCAGATATCCTTGAGATCTCTAGGCTTAGGTATGAATTTAATATTTCCTTTATTAATTATATTAACTAGGGAATTGGAATGAAAAGCCTCAAGATAGACTTTATACAAGTTGTTCCCAACACAGTCCCAAAGGGCCTTGTAAAATTCAGAAGGGAAACCATTAACCCCTAGGGCCTTGTCATCAGCCATGGAATGAACTACTTCATTTAAGTCTTCAATTTTGATAAATTGTTCACAAAAAGATTTTTGGGCTAAAGATAGCCTATTTGGCACAACAACAAGACAATCCTAAAGGGCTTGTTGTCACTCTAACATATATTCCTGAGTAGTGAAAACTTGTTCATAATGTCGAACAAAGGCCTGGAGAATGTCAAGTAGCTCAAAAAGCACTTGGGGTTCCTTCTTTAATTTTTTTGATTCCAGGAGATGTGTGCCTAGCATGCAAGGCCAAAAAAAACTCCTTGGAGACACGGTTACCAATCTTTAACCAGTGCAATCTGGATTTGATTTGTACACCTCTAGAAGCATAATTGTCTACAACTTGCTTTTGTGTCTTAATTCTGCCACCTTGACTTGTAATGATGGGAAAAATGGCTAGCCGCCAGACCCTCAATAGCTGAGCGCAAGTTAGCTATGGTAGCCTCATAATATCGTTGGCAAAAAATGGCCAGCTGACACCCATAAATGTGCAAAAATCTAGCCGTGTGATTGATAGCATCATTCCACCAATTAATCTAGCATGTATTATGAGGTGGCCTACACTCTAAATTCCATACTCTACAAATATGGGCCAACATGGGTTAATGACAAAGTAGAAATGTATTAAAAAAGAACCGTGTTTTGTAGGCTCGAGGTTGTTTTGTCTCTCATTCAATGCGAAGAAATGGGGAAATGATCTAACAATGTCACATCCACTAATGGCTTAACCAAGAGTGAAGAGTTGTCAAAAGAGAAGAAAGATTGAACCAAGATCATGGCATGACCAAGGCGCTTAAATATCCTATCAAATCTAGCCCTGAAATTACACCAAGTGTGTCAGAGGGAATGAGAATGGTGATGGCCAATATTGGGATCAAAGAGCCCCAATTTATTACGCATGTAAAACTATGCCTCTCATTCACCAGCTGCCCATCTAAAGGGAAAAGAGCCATCTTTATCATATAACATCTCAACCATATTGAAATCCCCACACAAAATCCAGGTAGCAACTGGAAATGAATCAGCAATCCAACACCAAAGCAAAGAGCATTCCACAACATAATTAGAGGCATAAATATTAATAATCCCAAAATAGTAATTATCAATATTAAGGATCCATATGAGCTGATGTGTGGGGTCAGACCCATGGTCAACCACACAAGCATGCCACTATGGGGACAAAAAGGTGATAGCTCCACCACATACAACATCGTGAGCAATACAAAACATATGACTAGCTGACCAAGTAGAATGACAAGCCGAAGCGAGCAAAAAAACATAAATTTTAACCTCTTAGAGACAACACACTTCAATACCAACATACTTTTGTAAAGTATCCCTAAAAAAATACTTCCTAGAGAGGTCTATCAAACCTCAAACATTCCATGAGAGGAAATTCATGAATGAAACTCCTCCATATCATCAGAGTCCAACTCCTCCTCATTCAGTGTAGAGAAGTGATTCTACAAAAATTCTAGTAGAACTAACCCAATTTGAATATTTGGAGAAGAAAATATTTGTTTCTCCTGTACATATTCTCCTTCTTCTAATGGAAAAGAAGGATTGTGAGACCATCATTGAGCTCCCATCACGGGAGGAGATACATTCAGTTGTGTATCATAATGGCAGTAGGCTAGGGCATAGCCTTCAGCCTGGGTCGTGCCAGAATATTATTAGCCCTGACTGGGGCCTCTTTCCCCTTCACCAAAGGGTTTGAAACATCTTTACCGTGCTCAAGGACTTTGGAAACCATCCTAGATCCACTAGACTTGTGTTTACGGTTTGTAACCATCATCCTCTCATCAAGTTTGGCAATAGAATTATCCGCCTGATGGGACTTTTTAGATTCCCATGTCGGAGGAGTACGAGGCACTGCCAAAGGGAAATCCTTAATCTTGTGGTATGTGGATTGACATCTATAACACATGTTCGGCAGATTAAAATAAGTGACCTTCTAGGTATGCCAGAGAGCTCCAATTTGAATGTCAATGGAGTCTTTCAAATCTTGTGAAAGGTTCACTTCAACATAGACCCGTTTCTAGGGTCAGGTCTGGAAAAACCTATCTAGCTCAATATAAACGACCTTCCCTAGAGAGGACATAATATAACTCAAAAAAGGCACACAAGGAAAAGGCAACCCTAAAAAATCAATCCAGACTAGGACCCGCAACTTGGTGTCATCCAAGATAGTGAAGTCCCAGGTCCATGATTGGAAAACCAACAACGAAGACTTGACATACTAGGGACCATGATTCAAGATTTCCTAAACATGATTGGCCTCTACAAAATGGAAAAGGAAAAAACCCTTGGTTAAATTTTGGACCATATCAAGGCAGACCCCATGAGGGACCTAGGCCTTGTGGACTCATTCTTTAAGCACACTTTTAGGGGGAGTCCTCCCAACAAAATACCCAACAAGAGTGTGTTGCTCAAGCCATTGACAAGCAGAATCAAAATCGGGCAAAGGTAAAACCACATTAGCTAGGGAGTCAAAAGAATTACCTCGTGAAACACTTTCGGAACAAATTTTTGGGGTCATTTGTTTGGAGGTGGAGCCATTGAGTAGAGTTGTTGAACCTCCAACACTAGCAAGAACTATTGGGTTAGAGCCAGTTGAAGGCATATTAAAATAAAAAAATCGTAGTAAATGCGGTCGTACACACAAGAAAAGAGAAAAATCATGTGCAAAGCATGCAGTATGATGCAAGAGGGGCCAAGAATGACCACAGACACAAGAAAACCCTAGCAAAGCTCATACACCTTCCCAATCTCTCGGTAGGGATTTTTTATTTTATTTTTTTATTTTTTATGGGTAAGTTTCTACCAATTTAGATCACACGTAATGTTTTGATTTTTAACTTATTAGAGTATTTCATTTTTTTTTTATGTGACCTAGTGCCTATGACAAGCTCCTCCTAATTTCTCCACCCAATGAGTGTCAAGTGTTGCTTCGTTGTTTTGTCAGTTAAGATTCCTAAGGTTAAGACGTCATACTTAGCTTCATTATTGTTCGGCAAGCTCATTTCCTTCATTTTCTTTTGACAGAGCTGAACTTCATCTTCATTCTTTGCAATTAAACTTTGAGTCTTGCTTTGCAATTATTTGGCATTGAGTGTTTCCTTCGAGCATTTTGTGCCTTTCTCATTTATGATGAAATGGTACTGCTTATATTTATCCAGGTTGAGGTACGTGTGCCACAAGGCTCTCTGGTTTCCTTGCCATCAACTGGTATTTTGTTGAACAAGATGGGGTATTTAGTTTTTATTCATTCCTTTATGGTTCTATCCTTGTTGCTTGAGTTTCTTGTGAAGTTCAGTATGGAAACCCCAGTGTTCCTTTCCTGCTCTAAGTCTTAGTTATCATTTTATAGCCCCACCTCTGCTATACAACTTAAGGGGATTTTATTGTCTCTAGACCCTTTGACCTTGAAAGCAATTAAGATGATACTGGGTTGAGAATTTGTGTCAACTAGCAAAAAGTACAGAGTGAATACCGATATAGCTTCACATTTTGTGGTGTTTCTTCTTGAGTTACATGCCAGTAAAGAGATGATAGCACAATTGACCCGTCGTGTTTTCAAACTAGTTTTCCTTTAGGCTTTGGATGTGGTGTTGATAGTTGCCCAGTTGGGAGAGGGAATGCCTCGACTTCGTGATTGGCTTCTTCCTAGTGCCAAGCTTCTTCCTTTTATACCAGATGTGCACTATTCCAACTATTGCATGCACCATTTCCATGCTAAGATTGCATATGACTACCTCAAGCAGGTGTATCAGCTTATTATGGTGAGGGATTCCAAGTGGATTGCATAGTTCTCAGCTTATGCATATTAGCTTCTTATGGGTTATAATCCTAGTATAGATATAGGGAATAAACCAATAATTCAAATATTATTTATTTAAGAATTCTTAATTTTACTTTAAAATTATTTTATTTATAAGAAATAATATATAAAGATTTGAGTTATTTTATTTATTTAAAATTCATTTTGCTTAACATATTATATATACATATACATATGTGTGTGTGTGTATATATGTATATGTGTGTGTATAAATATATTGTATTATTACTGACATATGTTTGAATAATATCACTTGCATATTAGTTATATAAATGTACAAATAGATGTATTTTGCTTTAAATTATTTTATTTTTACATTGTTTTAAGATATTTTAGTAATATTATTTATATTTATATACGTTAAATATTATAAATAATATTATTTGTGTATTAATATTACTTTAGAAGTAATATTATGTACATATATTAGATATATATATATATATATATATATATATATATATATATATGTATGTATATTATTTATATATACATTATATATAATATTATATACGTAATATTATTCTCATATATATAAAAATAATATTATTCATCTATCTATATATTATATAAGGTAAGAGATCACTATGCTTATAATTTTTTTGCATAGGATGGTTTTTTAAGTAAGAGACATGGGTCCAAAGAAGAGCATAAAAATAATATTTTATTTTGGAATCAATATATTTGAAAAAAATAGTCTTTAGAGGTAGACCAAAAGATCAAGCCATTGAAAAACATAGATGATGGTCACATGTTCAATTCCCCTAGATTTTCCCTAACATGGGTGGAGGGAAGCTCATGCAAATAGATGTTATGGTGGTGCAAGTTAGGACTTCACTCTATGGATCCCACCAAGTATTGATTCCTTTGTGTGTGTGTGTGTATATATATAGTAGTGAATAATATTTATACATTAATTACATGTGTTGGTGTAAATATATAAAAAGAATACTATTTGCATATATACATTATATAACTAAGTATATCTATAAAATAATGTATATATATAAGTAATACTAGTATACTAATCTTTAGAAAAATATATATATAAAACACATCAAATATAGTTTTCTTGAGTTTTCTATGTTGGAGAAAGAAAGCAGATAAAAATGTATCTATTATGATATTGAAGTTCTATATGCTTGGTTCTATTATGAAAGGCGAAGTTCTTTGCAAAGTGAATAGTGTTGTTGCTATCACAAAACAAAGTGAAAAATAATTGCTTACATTGCAATTCTCCCAATAATCGATGTAGCCATATCATCTCCTTTGCTCCTTCGGTGAGAGAAATATATTCTACCTTGGTAGAGGAGAGTGCAACCACCTGTTGCAACCGTGAAACCCAACTAATTGTAGCCCCAACAAATGTAAACACATAACCTATTGTAGACCTTTGTTTGTCCAAGTCTCTAGCCATATCATAATCAACATAACCTCACAACTGAGTATCTTGTCCTCCAAAACATAATACATGATCTGAAGTACCTTTCAAGTATTGTAATATCCACTATACCACTTGCTAATGAGATTTACTTGAATTACTCATAAATTTTATCACAACTCCCACTGCATGAGAAACATCTAGATGAGTACAAAGCATGGCATACATGAGACTCCCAAATGTTGATGAATAAGGAAAACCCTTCATGTGTTCTTGATCTTCTTGAGTTTTTGGACACATTGCTGATGATAAACAAAAGTGATCAGCCAATGGAGTACTAACAGGCTTGACATTTATCATATTGAACTTATCCAAGATTTTGAAAATATAGTTCTCTTGAGACAATATGATTTCTCTCTTATGTCTATCCCTAATTATTGTCATCCTAAGAATCCTCTTCGCTGCCCCTAAATCTTTCATAGAAAAATGTTGGGCCAAATGTTGCTTCAATTCAAAAACTATCCTCATGCTAGTGTCGGTAACCAACATGTCATCAACATAAAGTAATAGTAGAAAAAACTTACCATTAACAATCTTCAATGTAGTAAACACATGGGTCAAATTCACAATGAGTAAAGTGATGCTCAATCATGAAGCTATCGAATTTGAGGTACCACTGCCTCAGGAATTTCTTGATCCCATACAAACTTCACTTCAATATGCAATATAAATGCTCTTGATCCTATTTAGTGAAACCTTCAAGTTGCTCCATATACAACTCTTCTTCAATATCTCCATGAAGAAAAGCAGTTTTGATGTCAATTTGCTCAAGCTCAAGATCCCATACAACTGCCATGCCCAAGACTACTCAAATGGTTGTCATCTTCACAACTAGTGAGAAAATCTCATTAAAATCAATCCATTTTTTCTAATGAAATCCTTTCACTACCAATCTAGCCCTATAGAATTTACTACCTCCATCTTCTTCTTTTAACCTATACACCCATTTATTCTTTAAAGGTTTTTGATTTGGTGGGAGGGTCACCAAATCTCATTTCATTTTCCATCAAGGATTCTATTTCATCTTGCATTTCCTACATCCATTTGACATGATTTGAGTCTTTGCAAGCATCTTTGAATGTTGCAGGTTATAATTGATCTGATAGCAATAACTTTGGATGATAAAAAAATAACAATTCATAATCACCAAATTTTGTCAGAATCCTCTTCTATTGGGTAGACCTCCTTAATTGAGGAGCTTGTTCCTGCAAGTTATTGTCTCCAGTGTTCTACCTCTGCACTAGATTATTTTGAGTAAAAACACCATAATCAATCACTTTATTGTGGGCAGAGACAAGGGAAGATGAATTATGTGTTTGAGCATTGATAGGATGCTTTCACTCACTATGCAAAGGTAGATAATTCGATGAATTGAGATGGTGCAAATTTATACACTTATCCTACGCCATAACTCGTGTTGTCTCACTGTTGCAAGGAGGTCACACATAATGAGTAGGGGTGGGTTTTTTTGTTGGTTACATGGGAGTGACAACTAAAGAAAAATTCCCAACGCATTTAACAACCAAAGGTTGCATTAAATAATCAAAAGCCTACATTGAACAATCAAATGTCTTTGTTGAGCAATCAAAAGCTTGCGATTAACTTTGTGAATGTTGTAATTCATGCACTGGTATGCAAAGAGCAGGGTTGGGTATGGTATTTTGAAGATTCTCATTCAACTATGAACCATCACAATTTGTAGAGGAAGCATCAAAATGAGCACTAGAAGGGAAATTTACCTCACACGATTCATATGTTGGCACATTCAAATTAACCATCTATTATTGAGGCAGAGACGAAACAATTTTTGGTTTTGAAAACTGTAAACTACTCCCACAGTCAATATCAACTAACACATATTCTTTGTCTTATGTCTCTTGTTTTAGCCAGCCTGGGAAAACTTTCTCATTAAATACCACGTCCCAACTTTAGGTAAAATTTTTGGTAATTGGATCCCAAAGCCTGAAACCAAATTGTTCCTCACCATAACTGATAAATATACACCTTTTTGATCTAGGGTCTAACTTAGCTCTTTAGGAACATGAGCAAAAGCTTCACAACCAAACATGCATATGTGATTATAAGAAATGTGCTTCTCAAGCCATCTCTCCTCCAAAATATCAAAAACCAATTGAGATGAAGGACCTCGATTGATCAAGTAAACTATTGTATTACAAGCCTCTAACCAAAATTCTTTCCCCAATCTGACATTAGAGAGCATACACCGAGCTCTCTCAAGAATCATTTTTTTCAACCTCTCAATTGCACCATTCTCCTGAGGGGTGAAAGGAACTATCTTGATCCTACGAATACCATTATCTACTCAAAAGGTATCAAATTTCAAAGAAAAAAACTCTCCCTCATTATCTATTTTAAAAAAAAAAAAATTGCGCCCAATCTGATTCTCAATAATGGCTTTAAAAGTTAAATTTTGAAAACAATTCTAATTTTCTACTCATGTAAATCTATAATTTTCTAGTACAATCATCAAGAAAAGTAACAAATTAATTAGTGCCTCCAATGGAGGTTACCTCTGTAGGACCAAAAACATCTGAGTGCACAAGCTCCAAAGGTGTA
Source organism: Sequoia sempervirens (assembly GCA_007258455.2). Lineage (NCBI taxonomy): Eukaryota > Viridiplantae > Streptophyta > Pinopsida > Cupressales > Cupressaceae > Sequoia > Sequoia sempervirens. The sequence goes on along the minus strand of VDFB02000015.1, from coordinate 325,839,247 downwards.
GATTTCTTGTCATGACCGATTTTCAAGAAGTTGGTCCATCTTTTTTTGCCATAGAGGCAATGCTCACACATCTCCAAGTCAATGGATTCCAGACCAAGAAGTTGATTCCTCCTTAAAATAACTTCAAGTCCTCATTTTCTCATGTGTCTCATCCTTTTATGCCAAAGCTCGATACCACTATCCACAGCCGCCATTATAGCTTCCACTTCAACACGACATTCTAAAACATATAGACTACCTAATTTGTGTCCTTTTGCAATCATCAAGGCACCATTAGTTTTTGATAAAGGAAAAATGGGTTTTACAGGGACCTGAAACCACAGAGTTTACAAAACAATAGAATAGGTGTTAAAGGAACCAGAAACAAAAAAGGCTGCAACAAAAAAGAGCACAAGAAACCCAGCAGCCATAAACCCAAGGCCAGCAAGGGCCACCAAAAAACTAGCAAGAAACCCCTAGCTAACCTAAGGACTTAAAGGCATCAGCAGCCTCAGCTTCAAGATTGTGCATTTCTTGTATGCCCTTCTTTAGGACCTGAACCATCTGGGGTGTAGGAGGAGTCTTCCTCTTCAGACTAGCTCTCGTCTGCTTAGAAATACCTACATCCTCAGTACTGTTCTTGTCCCTATCTGCTTCCAGATCCACAACCAGAGAAACCTGATGTGAATTCTCCAGTTTCTCAAACATAGCATTAATAATGATGGCATTATGCCTCGCCATTTTGTGATTATGCTCCATAATATTTTTCATTGTATTTTTCATTTTTCCAATTTCATCTTCTAGACATTTGACTTTTCCTTCATTATCCTCGACCCCCGTTCTCATCCTATCCTCCTTTCTCCGCCCTTTGCAGTATTAAGGGAGCTGACTTTGCCTTCCAAAACCTCCAGCTTGCTATTAAGGGCTTTATTTCTAAGATTAAGGTATTTAATTTCATGGAAGGCCCATTTCATAATTCAGAAGTAATCCATAGCACCATTTCTAACGATAGCCAAGATATCCCTAGGAAACTCACAGTCTGGTTTAAAATAGTGATCCTCAAGATTAAGGTCTCTAGAGAATTTTAGTCTATTATCTTTGTCCAAAGCCGGATGGGAAGAGTAAGAGTTTTGGCTAGCATTAGGAGCCTCTGAAGTATCCTCCTGGGAGTCCACAGAGTAAGAGACCAGTTTATTAGTAGGGGGCTCATTTTGGGTGGGCTTGACTTTCTGACCAGAATGGCTAGGGTTTTTAACTTTCAAAGCATAGTTGGTGGGGTTTTGGACAACACTAGGATTCTTGGGCAGAGGATTACCTTGCCGAGTTTTCTTACCATAATTTGGGGTCAAGGGACTTTCAACATTCCTCACAGAGTCAAGCTTGTTAACATCCTCTGACACACTATCTTCAGTATCCTCATCTTCAGTGGGCGAGGCCAGGATAGGGTTGGATAAGGTCGGCATATTTTGAAAATATTCATAAATAAGCCTAATTAGGCCAATATGCAAAATCGAGTACTTCTTAGGATCCTTCTTAGGATCCTCCAGGCTATTATTCATAGAACAAAACAAATAATAAGGTAAATAAACCCTTACCTTATAATGAAAATGGTTGAGAAGGGCGAAGTGGTAGATGTAGACCCTGGTGAATCTACCATCTAAGGTAATGTATTCCATGATTATTTTGAACACCTTCCTCCATAGCGATTTAATTATATCAGCTTCAAAGTAGTTGTTGGAAACTTTTATCAGCTTGGTCTTCTCTTTATCTTTCCTGGGGAATCTAATAACCGCTTCATTAGAGAACCTTTTGTCGTGAAATAACTTCATTCCCTCATTAGACATTCCAGTCACCTCTCCAATGAGGTTCTCATCCACCTTGACCTACCTTCCAAACAGAATTATTTCCCCATTCTTCCAATTTTTCTCAAAGTACTTGGTGGCCTTCAAATCAAGCCTATGAATCTTTTCAATGAAAGAGAGCAGCCCACCACGTTCAATTTTTTCCCAGACCTTCAGATTCCTCTTATGCATTTCATAGGTTTTCGGCTCCACCCTTTTCCTATCTCCACCCATAGTTGCAAGCACCTCACTACCAAGGAAAAAATTTTGAAATGAAAAGCAGCAATCAAACCAAACAACCTACAAAACGTGCCACCACTTACAGTCAGTTAATAAATTAAAAGTGGCCTCATAAAATCTAATGATGTTGAAGTACTTGTCCCTACTCTCTTTCATCATCGAAATAGGTTGTTTCTTTCCCATGTGTAATATCATAATTAATTAGATCCTTTATGTCAGTGTCGAGATCACTGAGGTTCTGCCACGTGACCAACCCTATTTGTTTAACCCCTTCATTAGCAAAATAATCATCCATGTTGTTGGATTCCCTGAACCCATGAGTTATTTTAACATTGTCAAAATTAGCTAAGATGGACTTAGCCTCTTCGATCCAACTCGTGATAGACCATGATGGAGGGGACTTCCCAAGGAGGCAATCAATAATGTTTTTTGAATCTACTTCAAGCCATAAATGTTTAATATTCCTACTAACATCCAAGTTAATCGCATGAAAGGATCCAATTGCTTTAGCCATGTGATTAGTTTGAGATCCAATAGAAATAGCCACTACTGCTAAAAAATTACCATTAGATTCCCTAATCACACCTCCACTTCTAGCAAACCCCGGGTTTCCCTTAGCCGCACCATTGAAATTAGCTTTAGGCTAGCCACATGGAGGAAAACTCCAACACACCCCTATCTGGTCTATCTTAGTTGGTTTAGAAGCCCTAGACACATAATTTTTAATCTTCCACTCTTTGGCTATCTTTAAATCATATGGAGTGCATAACACTGCCTCTTTTTTATTCTCTTGTTGAGGAATGATATTATAGTTTTCAACAATTAACCTGAAGGTTTTTTCTAACACATTATTCTCCAAAGTTTCCTTTTCTCTAAAGATTCTATTATTTCGTTCTTTCCACACACCCCAAGCTATATAGGGGAAAGTAAAAGCCCATAATATTCAAATAAAAAGATTCAAAGAGGGAGCTTTCCATTGAGAGAAAAATTCTTCAATATTATAAGGAAACGCCCATGATGTATTCTATATATTCATAAACTTACCCCATATGGTAGCAGTAAATGGATAGTGTAGAAACAAGTGATTTATAGATTCTACCTCATTCTTGCATAGATAGCATCTGTTAGGTATCTAGAATCCACACTTACAAATATTCTCAATTGTGAGCACTTTATTTTGAAGAAGGATCCAAAAGAAGATATTAACTTTAGGAGTTAGATGTTTTTAATCCATGCTCTGGCCCAGAAGGGAGAGGGGGATTGAGAAAAGGATAGTAAAGAAACAGTTGAAGAAAAAAAGTAATTTCCCAAAGGGTTATCTGTCCAGACTAAGAGGTCATCCTGCTGATTCAAACCCATCCTAACAACCAACAAAGATGAGTGCATCAGAGCAAGCTCCAGGCTAAGCTGGGATAAGTCCACCTAGCCCCCATCACACCAATAGTCTTTAACTTGAGCTCCAAAAGTCCTTTTGCAGATATCAACCCACCTATTAAACCTTTCATTGTTAATAAGGGGATCCCTTAGCAACCATCTGTCCTCCTAGAACTTGGATTGATTTCCACCTTTTTATATTCCATCCACCACCTAAATCCACAATCTTTCTCCCAGAAATCATATCATTCCAACAAACTGATCCACGGGGCAAAGATGGAGAATCCAGAAGTGCCTTAAGAGATCCACAATTAGCCATATATTTACTTTTTAAAATGTCTTTCCATTCCCCATTAGACAAAAAGGACCTCCATATTTGTTTAGCAAGAAGCATTTTATTCATCATTCTAATCTTTCTTAGACCCAGTCCACCCATCTTCTTCGGCCTACAAACAAGATCACATCCAATAAGAGGCATTCTCTTTCTTTCTTCAACCCCTGACCAAAGAAATTGATATTTCACCCTTGAGCATAAAGTTGGCTTACTGATATCAAATTGGGAACATGTCTCACATCCCTCAAAATCCATTCATTTCCATTTTTTAGTTGCAACATCGCATCACCTTTGACTATTATTTCACATTCTTTATTATCACCAAGAAAAAATCTTCTGAAATTACCTTCTTGATAGTTTGTGAAATCCCCCAGGCATGGAGTAGCATGGAAAAAGGCACCGAAATCAAGTACCCACGAATCTACAGTAGTGTCACTTGCTGATAAAACTAAAACACCATCATCTTTTTCATATGCAGTGTTTACCTGATTGTCATTTACCTTTTCTTGCACCTTTTGTAATGCTAGTAATTCTTTTTGGTGTGACCGGGTTTTCCACAAAACCAATAATCACCATTTATACCCCTAGACTTCGATCTTCTTGCAGATTTGGACCTTCTTCTGTTAGTATTTCTGTCTCAATCTTAACCCCTTCCTCTATTGACAGAACTTACAGTAGTCAAGGCATCACCGAATGAGGGTTCTTGATTTTTTCTCCTCATGTCTTCACTAAGAAGAGTGGTTGCTACATCATCAAATTTTAATTTACTCTTGGTAGCCACTAGAGTGCTAATTGACATCACAACCCCTTCCTAGTTGTTTGGTAAAGAGCATAATAACAAAATTTCTTTAATTATGTCATTCAGATTTATACCCACAGAAATCAATTGGGTGACCAAGGTATTAAATTCATTTAGGTGATTGGACATGATCCCACCTTCTTTCATTTTTAAATTATATAACTTCTTCATAATAAAAACCTTGTTTGAAGCTGACGCCATCTCATACATGTCTGAAAGTTAATCACATAGTTCATTTGATGTCTTCTTAGTTGAAACGTTGAAGAGAACGTTGCTTGAAAATGAAAGAAAGATTGTGGCCCTTACTTTCTTATCTAGTTTCTCGCACTCTTCATCAGACATAGAACCTTTTCCTTTGGGTTTCCCTTCTAGTGTGAGTGAGAGATCCTGCTTAATTAGCAGAGATTCCATCTATACTTTCCATAGCCTAAAGTTTTTCCTAGAAAATTTTTCAATTTTCCATTTATCCGCTTCATCCATTATTCTGGAATTCTTCACCGATTTCCAAAATAGCTTCACCACCAAGCTTCTTCATCGAGATTCTTCACCAACCTCTAATACCAATTGTTGGAGAAAGAAAGCAGATAAACATAACAAGAATGTAGATAATGAATCAATCACACAGATGAAAAAAAAGATATATGTTTTAATGTGGTTCACCTTATAAGCTACATCCACAATATGCAAGGGATTCTCCAATTTTATTAAATGTTGTTTTACAATCATACATTATGTTATAGCTAACACAATCTTCAGAAGAAGCTCTTTGAATTACAAAGTTTGAATATAAGGATAAGCCTTCAAGAGGGAAAACAGAAGGTCAGAGGAATGAAAGGACAAGATGTTTGTTGGGCTTCATATACCCAATAGTCTATTTTAAAAAATGTCATATATAAATGAAATAGGAATCTTGAGAAGCATATGTTTTAGTGTCATTTACATAGAGTTTTTTAAAGATAGGTATTCTAGTTATAGGTTTACATAAGGATGTGTCCTCCTCCCAAAAGCTCATTTCCCCATCCTCTATGGTGTCCCTAGGACATGGGACATCCCCTACCCTTATTTAGTTTCATTTTTTTTGGAGAAGTGTCCCTAAAATATCTCATTAAAATGCCTTATTTCTTGAGAAAATTTCTAAAACATCCCTTGACCATAATGAAGATGCCCAAACATTCCATTTTTTTGCTTGGAAAATAATTTTAACTTTTAAAGTAAAAAATAGTTGTTGACACTTTATGCCACCCCTCTTTTTCTTGCACGATCCATCAATAAAAAATGATTTGAGAGCTCCCAAATGGTTCATCATGCTGAAAAATTTCTCTAGTAGTTGCATTTCCCTTTTGCTAATTTTTACTCAAAAACCCAATTTGCAAAAAGTCCAAAAAATGGCTAAGTTCTCTTTGTCAAAGTTTTGAATGGTTTTTAGAACCTTTTTGAGCCTTGCCATTCTTGTCAAAAGCTTCTTTTCTTCCCTTCTTTTTGTAAGTTTCAAAGGTTTTTAGAACCGTTTCAGGCTCTGAAGTGGTTGTCAAAACCTTGTTGAGCCCCAATGAAGGTTTCAAAACCACCTTTCAACTTCGACAATGGCTTATGCCTTCATCTTTTCTTTCTTTCATTCTTCCTTCTTATTTTTCTTCTCCCTTTTTGGAACTTAAAATGGTTTTCAAAACCTTGTTGGGCCCTGACGAAGGTTTCAAAACCATCTTTCCTTCTCTTTTCTTTTCTTTCAAACCTTAAGTTAGTTTTGAAAACTTTGTCAGGCTTCAATGTAGTTTTCAAAACCTTTTCAAGCCCTGCCAAAGGTTTTGAAACAAGTCTTTTTCTTCTTTCCCTTTCTCTTCTTTCCTTTTCTTTCTTTTTGAAACTTAATGAAGTTTTGAGAACCTTGTCTAGTTCCAACATGGTTGTCAAAACCTTGTCGAGCCTTGAAAAATGTTTCAAAACCACCCTTGAACTTTGATGCCAGTCTTTCTTCTCTTTTCCCTTTCATCCTTTTGAACCTTCAGGACCCAAATGGACACTTGAACTAAAGGTCCAATTTCATTCTTGATTCTCGATTCTACCTTCCTCTTTTTTTCTTCTTCAATCCTTTAGAGTTATGGGTCTCAGACAAACATTTGAACTAGGGTTCAATATCTATTTCTTTTCTCAATCTCTGCTTCCTCTTTGGTTCAATCAAAACTTTGGGTCTTGACGGGACTTTTGGAAAATGGTCCAAAGGGTCCTTGTCCAATTAGGATTTTCAATCCTAATCAATTCTTCCTTTCTTATTTGGTTGGGACTTTGATCCCAATTGGACTTTCGAACCAAGGGTCTGAATGGTCCAAATCCATTCGGGACTTCCAGTCTTGACTTATTTTCTCTTCTTATTATTTCCCTTTAGACTTTCGGGACCCAATCAAACTTTTGGATCAAAGGTCCAAAAGTCTGGATCCATTTTGGTTTCCTGGACCTGACCTTCTTCTTTTCTAGAACTTCAAACCTTTTTTGGACTTTTGGATTTTTGGCTTGATGGTCCAAATCTAGTTTCTATTTCTTCTCCTTCCCTCCAATTCCTCCTACTTAGTATCTTGTTGGGGTTTTAGATCTTTATCAGACTTTTGAGCTCTACAAAATTTTCACCATTAATGCTGCAACAACTTTCTCAGCTATCAGGATCAAATTTTCTCATTGAAAAGACAATTTTTCCCATGCATTTGCATACCAAAATCAATGAAAAAGTGGTGCCCCATACTTATTTATGTATGGAAGGGACATTCCTTTTGTTGCAGGCTAAATTTTATGGTAATTTTTTTGGGATTTTCTCATATTTGTTCTATAGAGCATTCATGAGGAGGCATGGCATGCACATCAGGGCCATCTTGGCTGACCTTCGATATAGGATTCAAGGATCAAATCATCTCAAATCCAATCTGATTAGATTTCCTATTGACTATTGACCCTAGTTGGGTTAAGGTTTTGGTTTGAAACACCTAAATTATGCATGCACTATAAAGGTAATGATTGTACTCATTGTAAGGGTTCTTCCTTTGGGCCTCTCTTGATATTTTATCTAACAAACTTTGCATTCTTACACTTTGTGACTATAAAATTTTCTTGTATTCCTTATATTAATTAAATTTAATCATTATACCTCTTCTCCCTTGCATTCTTGTGTAAACCTTCAATTACCTTCATGTCTTAGTGAGATTTTTGGTTATTTCATTAGTACATGGAATTTTTTGAAGTAGGAAGAAACAAATTTCTATCTTGGTGCATCACCTCCCCTTTACCTTTTATGCATTCCTTCTATCCATTTTCCCTTGTGAACTATTAAAGTAGGGTAATGGTAAGATTTCATGTGTTGGGTTGGACCAATACAACTACACTTTGATCAAAAGAGGAAGTAAGCCTTCTCTAGAAACTTGACCTCCACTTGCAAGGTACCACACCTTGAGGTCATTTCAATTGTGTCATTGAAATGCTAAACCCATATTTAATAGGGCATGATTTCATGTGACGACAATAGTATGTGGGACATGTTGGTTCTCTAACTTGAATTCAACAACTTTAAATATTTAATAGATCTTATATTCAAAACTTGTTGAAAATATGGCCAACAATCGACATGGATCCTCATATCTACCTCTCCTACAATTTTACCTCTAGAAAACCAAGGTGGGTATCCCTTTACAACATTGATTGAAAAATTATGCAATGATTATATATCACAATGTTAACCAAATGTGAATTTACATCATGACAAATATTTATAAAATTATGAACACAATGATTTATCCCTTGTAACTTTGGCATTTATGTATGAAGAGATGAAATAATTATAAATAAATTATAGTTCATTAAGATTTATCATTTTAAAAAATGTGTGTGGTATGGGAAGAATACTTAGAGATGGATCAATTCCTTCTTTAGGGAACACAGAGTCATAACACAATATATCCTTATACCTTAATAACAAACATTCTTGGTGGTCATGATCCCTTGACTAAGTATCATTTCCTTGAAATAATGCAACCTATTGATGACTCATACAGATGATATCCTAATCAATAATCCATTTATATTGCAAACATTTCCCAATATTTTCTATGAAAGAATTATATCTCTCCTTGAAAAAAAATAATACAAAAATAATTCATCACAATAAATTTGTATGAAGAAAATCATAATCCTTGATTATTCATTTCAAGGAAATATTAAATCATGAGAATGGAGACAAAAATATTATGTGGCATGTATTCATATAATCTTGTCTAGAGTTGGCATATTACAATAGAGATGAATACTTGAACATTACAACAATGTATTTCCTATTTAGATTCAATACAACTCTAGTATCCCAATTTTTTCAACCTCTTTTACAATTGATATGTATCTCTTATATAGAAAAAATATTCATGAAATCTCATAAATGGGTGACACATGTCACTTTATAATCAGCTTGATGAATTCTCATACAACTGAATTGATATAAAAACTCATGAACTACTTGAGATTAGTTCACAAAAACTTGTAGAAGGGTGATGAGTTACTTAGAATTATATCATAGTTGATCCACCTAACTTGAAATGCAACCTACTACTTGTAGTCATGGTAGTGGGGATATTAATTTAATAGGAGAATATATCTCTAGAAATTTGGATAAAGAGGTGGTCATAAGTGAGGCTAATGGAACTATGCTCAATTAGGAGAGAATAATAATCCACTATGAAATTTTCAAAGAATCATATACTATGCCCATACCCCAACACGTATATGTCATAGGAAGATAAATATCACTCATAACCCAACAAGTAGATATGATTGAAAGAGGAAGAAAACCTAAAATTAAGGGCACCATTTTCTCCCACACCATAGAAATCATTACAAATGAATTTTGCATTGATAACCAAGATCATCTCACAAAGAGCCAACACATATTCCACACTTTCCAAACTGAATAAGTTAACATCAAAGGTTGGATGGGAGGAATTAGAATGCATTGTTTTATGTAATAAGGCTTATGGAACTAGTAATGCCACACATAGGTGCTGAAAGAACACTAATACACTGAGAGGGGGGGTGAATCAATGTATACAATTTTTTATCAATTTCAACTAGCATATAAGATTTGAGATTCCACAAAAAATACCACACGAAAATAAGACACCAAACATATGAGGGAAACCATAGAAGGGAAAAATCCACAGTGAGAAAAGTTGTTTTAGTCTATTGCTCAAATCCCACCTCACAATAAAAGATCTTACATATGTTTTGTAAGCACCCACTTATAGGTACATTTACACCCAAGATAATGTTTTGAGGCACCAACCTCCTAGTACACTACACACCTAATTGAGCACCAACTCAACCTTTCTAAGGCACCAACCTCTACAACATTACTAGTTCATATGTGTTGATACTGGTTCTTCATCAGCCTGAGAATGCACCTTTTCACATCATTAAACTACCCTGCTTTCTCTGCACTCTACTTCTCTCTTCTCATACTCCAATGTTCATCATTTTGATAGATTTGTGTATATCACAATATCCTATAACACCCCCGAACAAGTATTCAATTAAGAAATTTGCATATATTTGAATAATACTTCATTGATACTTATATAATACAAATGCAATAATAGGGTTCTATATTTATCACTTACTCACACACATCCTCGCTACAATAGTAACCATTTCACTATTACTCAAACCCTAACTACATCACAACCGTCACCGTAAATGATTTGTCACTAAAAACACTTGAATTGGCTTCCATTATGTAACTGCCCATCAAATTTTGACCTCTGAAAATAACCATTTTCACATTTTGAATGATAATCCTTGATCTTAAGCTTGCTGCCATGATCTGATGGTACTCATTAAAAAAGAATTACCTTTAAAACATAGCCATTAGATTAACCTTCCTTTAAATTAGTGTTGTTGATCTTCATTGTAAAAACTTCTTTTGTTTCACTGACTTTATGTTTCCTTTCCTTTGGGGGTTGGAAGTCACTAATACCTGTTGCCTTTTAAATTTAACATTATTAACTTGAGAATGAAGGTCTATGGAAGAAGTGTGCTTATTTAAATAAAAAATAACCTAGAGAGGAGGTAATATAATTTTAACAAAAAATATTTGAAGTTTATCATCCATAAGTTGATTAGTTTTTTTATTAGATCAAGGAGCACGTCAAATTAAATTTGAAATGGAGGCTTGTAGGGACATATTCACATAGAAATGGTTGATATAATTAGTGGATAGCTAATCAAATAATAGATATATCTAAGATCAAAAGAGTTAAAAAAAATGAATATTATAGAGTCTCAAAGTGGGAAGAAATAATTTGGCCAAAATATTACCATCATAGTAATAATATAAACACATTGGATTAAGGATTGTAAATTAGTATTAAGATCACCTTTATCATGTATAATTTAAATCTATGTCCTAAAAAATCCAAGGGTAATTTACAAGTCTCAATTTTAAACATGTATGAGGTATATGGTGTGTTAAAGTGTATGTAATAGAATATCAATTACAAGGCATGGCATTAATAATATTTTCAGCACTTTATAGCTTCAATAATAGGCATCAAGACAAGAGGTGGGGATGGTTTTAGCAGGAGTCACATGAGTAACACAAGGAGTATAAAGGGGGTGGAAAATAAGTAGTAACATTGTGGCAATATGAGGGTGGGAGATGATGATATGTGGAAAAAAATTAGAAATAGTACTAGTGGATAAAGGGATTGAACGACTAGAAGGAGATGTACTAATAATATTATAACTATGAACATAAGAAGTAATATGACAAGTTTTAATATGGAAACTACATATAATGATGGGATCTACCATAGGTTAAGAGGAGGAAGGATCATTGGAAGAGGATGGGTCAGGAGGTAGAGGAGAGGATTCACTATAGAAAAAGGTAGAGGGATCTATTAGATTACCAATATTGTGAAGAATCTTAGTAGCAAAGGGTGCATCACTTAGTGCATTATGGAGGGATGACACTAGCTATGAAGAAGTGACATTAGCAAGGTATTTCAAAATTAATTGTCTAGTAATAGATAGATATTTTATATCCACATGTGCATCATGATCGGAATTAGATTGTTTATTATGGTTTAACTTAATGGGAACTTCTTGCACATTGGATTAAGAAGCCATATGATAGTCTAAGTGTACACCTTTTCTTAGAGGTATATGAGGGTTACAACTAGCTTTTTTCATAATGATACATCAAGTGTAGATATGAATATAATTTTTTTTAAATATAGTGAACTTTAGATCATTTTCTTAAAAGATAAAACCCTAAAGGGAAGTTACCCTAAGTGAGGTTTAAGAGGGGAGGGGTTCACCAAAATATGAGGGAAAATAAAATACCTTATACATAAATCTAGGTTGAATAAATATAAATAATATAAGTATTAAGATCTACCTTAGATTAAAGAGATGGAAATGATAAATATCCTTAAATAAATGTTTTAAACTATTAAAATATTGTGCAATAATACATAGATAGAAATATGATATAAATATGTTACGATGAATATTTACAAATGAATCATCATGATACATGAAATTTAATGATGCACAAACAAATGTTTTGGAGTAGGTAGAGTCATTATTTGTCATTGTAGATCAATTCAACAAATTTGGGATCAATCACATACTTGCAAATATGACCTACAAAAATGGGATCTAATATGTATGTGTATATCTAATCTCTATAAATCATTGAGTGTTGGAATTCACTCTATGCGAAATCATATCTCTCTACATATTGACTTGGTTATGTGGTTGAGAGTTTATATATGATAGGGATAATTACCTCCTTATGTCAAACCCCATAAGACTACTAAGTTAATGGTTTATAAAATGATTGGAGATAACATGTAAACATGTAGTTGATGCCCTAGATAATGATGTAAGTAGAAATACACAATAAAATTACTTAAATTAAATGTTAATAAATGTAAATTGAATTATCATACTAGATTCATTTCTAGGTGCTTGATTCTAGGGAATCCCTAAAATAAAATAGGGTTAACCTTTTAAATACATCTCCAAGATTCATAAGTGAAAAATTTCATGTGTTTAGTCAACACATATTGATCATGTGGGCAAGGATAATTTTAGACCTATATTTTTAATGAAAAGACCATATATTAGAATAAAGTGTTAAAGTATGCGACAAAATCATTCTAAAAACATGTAACATGAGATCGTGGACCAAAGTTATGTTGGTAAAGCTAGGATAAAAAAATAACATGTGGCCCATAAAGGGAAAAGCCACAAATTTATGGCCCCACAAGAGAAACATCCATCAAATTACCAAATCACATAAAAATGGAAACTAATATAAGTTGCAAATGCAACTCAATTTGAACTTGAATTCAAAAGGTTGTAGGGCCATTTTAATAACTATGCCTATAACCTAGGTCATTTATGTAAGTTGAAACCTCATCCAAGAGGAGAAATAGATGAATATGAAAATAAGGTTTGGCCCTTAAGAGTGAAAGCAAATGGAAAAAAATGCAACTCTAATTTTATGTCAGCTGTCAATAAAAATTGTATCATGTATATTATTTTCATTTTATAAAAAGTTAAGTAACCAAAATGGAAGTACATATCTCATCATTATACTATTTATATGTCATTCTCACAATTATATCAATACATATCATTAATGGTATTATTCTTTCTAAAAAACCAAATAATTTTATTATTATTTATTTATAATTTCTATATAATTTATTAAATTGCATTATTGAATCTATTTTATTTTTTTGAAATCTTAGACCATCTAATTTAAAAACATGGTCAACATTTAAAGCAATAAGCATAATTTATCATCCCTTTTTATATGGCATCTAGTATACACATGTTCATCCCTGCAATAATTAAGTGCTTTTTAATGGTTTTATGTGTTCAATAAAAGTAAATAAATTAGATAGGTGAGGACCATTTTTTTCAATAGAAAATGACACTTGTCCTTCCACTATGTTACTAAAAAATTATTCACACTTCTCTTTGCACTAGATCTCGCACACTCTACACACTTTATCCACACATTCACACAATGAATCAACCTTGTATATTTACCACAACAACCCAAAACATCAGTTAGGTTGGTCTAATTAGATGTACCATGCACCACATAACCTATTGGCTCAAAACATCAATTAGGTCGGCCTAATTAGATTTATCATGCACCACATAACCTGTCAGCCCAAAAAATCAACACACATGCCTTGCAAAAAGAACCAAAACATGAAAACCACTAAAATAGGTTGGCATGGCCCATAATCACTCCTATGATACTGCTCCATACATAATTAAACTCTGCATGACCCCAAAATACTTAGGTCGGCACCAGATAGAAAAATTGATGAAGTAATATATGAATGAACCAACTATTCATGCACACCTTGACACATGGACCACCAAAACACTTTCCACTTGGCATGTACACACCTATGAAATATGTAAACACTTCCAAAAATCCACATAACATAATATTTTTCTATGATGGAATATGAAGCATTCCAACATATAATTTGTACCAATAACTCTATCACAACTTAGTCGATACTTTGTCAACAATATCTTCAACTATGAAAGACAAACAATCATGAAACTTTAGATATGAACACATTCAACATGCACAATGAACACTCAAAACCGTAGGACAAAATTTTGCATAGCGAAGTAGTGTGAACCAAAAAACTAGTTCATTATAACATTGAAATTGTACTTGAGACTTAGGTAATTGTCCAAATCACTTGGTCTTCTTTGGACCAACTCTTCTACATCTATACAATGGTTTGGCATCAATGGATGGGTTTACATCAATGAAAACAACATAACAACACCATATTCCATACTCTCAACAATCTCCTTAGTGACAATCAAACTTGCAACACCCAGTCCCTTGCATAATAACAAAGATCAAAGATAGTCCCTTAAATAGAAAATAGGATAGAAAGGAACAATAGTAATCATAATGGAGAACCATTTGCTAGTAAAAAAACTGTTAACTCTTCAAATTTTCACCCCTACTAAGTTGTAGAACTTAGCAAATTTTGAGCAACATGGGAACACTCCTAGGTTGTGGGTCACCTAAGCTTGGAGTGGACCTCCAGATAAGGATGGCTCCTGATTGGTGTCACCTAACTATTCCTTGTAGGGAAAAAGGAAGAAAGAAACATGAAAATAAAACTAAACCCCTATGGTGATGCACCTAATGTGTTTTCCTCAAACTTACACAGTTGCTTTTACACAAAGGAATGATCAACAACTTAATAGTGGCTTACACAACTCAAAAATTCATATGTCTTTGCATATGTGCTTCATAACTAGGCTAAAAATGTCAAGGAAAACATTTGGAAGGAAGTAAAATATATCTTCACAACTTAGAATCTTTCCTGAACTAACTCAACACATGAAATGACCTACAAGTTCATATTAACTACATAAAGGAAAAGATAAATAGGACAAAATTAAAGGGAAAATAGTTCTACCATGAGATTTCATCAACCATTTTTAAAAGCTTTCACATTAAAACAATGAAATGTGAAGGTAAAATAGATTAACTTATTGATCAAAAGGTGTTACACTACTGCATAAGTCTGCAAATGTGAGTTACAATGCTATCCTCCACCTCAAAGAACTCCAAAACAAGCTACAATTCCTATAGAAAGAAAGAAAGAACTCCAAAAGACCTTTAGTTTGAAGATACTTAAGCAATTTTGAAACAATTGTCTCACACATGTCCTTCTAGAAACTCTTGGTCGGATGCAACAAAAAGGCCAAAAAAGAAGCTTCCAAAACTCCTCCAAAATGCCTCCAAAGTGGAAAAAAGTCAAGCCATAACTTGACCCACAAGAAAAGAATGATAAATTGTCCCTAAATGCACTCATTTCCTCCAAAAACCCAGTCAAAGCAAGCCTCATGCTTTCCACATGTTGGTCAGATCCTCTAAATTGCTTTGACTCACACCTTTAGTGTATTTACAAAGCACATGACTTAACTAAACCTCCTTTGACTAAATCTTAAAAGCACATGCTCTATTAACACATGTTTTAGTTTGCAATAAATAAAACATTTAAATAAGTGATTTATAATAATATCACTTAAATAATGTTCTTTACATTTCAAATTGTTTCATATTGCAAAAGAAAAGGAAAAGGCCTTGACTCAGCCATCCTTTGGAAAAAAAAAATAAGCACAATTCTTAAAGGGGCCACCTTGCATAGGTTTATGATACTAGGAAAAACATGGCAATAGTTATGGAGAAAATAAAAGAAAATGAAAATAGAAAATTCCTAAGCTTGGCGGACCAATATTAGGGTGAAGAAACCCTAAAAGAGACTCGAGCAACACATTTTTCATTTCATTTCATTCATTTTGGCAATAATAAACTCCATTGTGCATTTTGTGCCGCCATGGTTGAGCCTCATGGAGTTGAGGGTTTAGTTGGAGCCACGAGTTGGGTTTAAGCCTCTGTGCATGAACTCTTTTCCATTTTTTGTGAATATAAGCTCAATTCGAGCTCTAGAAGGAAATGAAATGATGAATATGTTTGATTTTTTTCGGTGCATCTTCCTGTTTCATATTCTCTAGGAATTATGATAAATACTCTATATTGGGTTTGGCCTGTTGTGGATTTTTGAATTTTCATTTTCAAATGCATTCGACATTCAGTCATTAAGAAGATAACCAGGTCATGGCTTGACCCTATTCTACGTTTCACTTTCATGCCTATGTTCGAGGGTTTTATCTTTTGCATTTCTTGAAACAATGACTCTTACTATGATTAGATCGTGTAAGATTATAATATGAATGACATTTCATGAGAGGTTATTCAGTTGAAGCCAAAACTATCTTTGTCAACCATTCCACAAGAAAATTTTGTCATGTGAAGAAAAATGGTCTGCAAAATGACTCAATGCCATTGCACGGTACGGGTATGAGTCAAAGACTCCATGCACCTTTTCATTCCTTCATGAATACCACCTTTTCCTTTTAAGCCCCTCCTTTGTTTTCCTTGCTTTCCTTGTATAAAAGCATTCTAGGCAAAAGACAAATTAGCTTGCATCTATTTGCATTCCTTTCATTTGCAATACCCCTTTTCATTAACTTGCAGGTCATGGTCTTCATTCTATATATCTACTTCATTTATGTGTCTTCTTTGGCCACAGTAATTTTGAGGGTTTTATTTTCTTAAACAAAAAGTGTATTTTCTCGTATATTTTCCACAGTATATCTCTGCTTTACGAATAAGATTTATTTCTTATATTTCAAAGAAATGATAAAATGGCATGACCAAAAAACTTTATTCTTGGTCTTTGATGCATTCCCAGGTTTTTACTTGCAATGTTTCCAAACATGGTATCTTATTTTCTCACACATTGTAAACTACTCACTCAAAGCATGATGGCTACCTAGATTGAACCCTTATACTTCTATCACTACCATTGTCATCATTCTTGTAAAGAGATTCAGGACACCAAGCAAGTTTGTCATATACATGCTTGAAACTGGATTTTCACTGCCCTTTAACACTATTGCTACCATTTATATGTCACTGTCCTAAGATCACAATTTTGATAATAAAGGATTGAAGAAAGGAATTTGATTGTTTGATTTAAAGGGATCCCTTGCCCTGTGTGCAAAGACAAAATGGTGACATTGTATATAGATAACTTGAATCTTCTTGACCATGAGTTAGTGGACATTGATTGTCAACCCTTGCTATCCACATAGAACCTATTCAGTACAATTCTTTATGGACTGCACTTGTTCAGTGACCACACTGTCCACTGTGAATATTAAGGTGTCCACTATCATCTCTTAATTGATTGTCATTTATCTTCACTCTCACCCTTTGGAGTGAGACTATCACTTTCCATGGCTCATGCTCTCAAGATCTTCATACTCTTGTGCATTTTCTCCTTTGTATCTTATACAATGTTCCTTCCTTGATGATCGTTTATGATGCATCTTTATGTGTTCTACTATCATTCATGACTATCACATGGAAGAGGCATCATCATTGACACCAATCACAAGATTGTGTAAGTGGTGATTTCCTTATCATGGCAAGAGAATGCACTATACTCTCCTATGTAATGGATTGTTCCTACAAGCTATCACTTGCATACCCTTGACTGTCCACTACAAAACATGCCTTCATAAATTATTGTTTTCTACAATATAACTCATTATCTAGCCTTCTCTTATTAAGTTCTCATGCATACTCAATGCATTATCCTCCATAATTAAGGAGATCATTGAATCTTTTCAAATGCATTATTGCTCTCTATCAATGCATACTGGACTGTTCTCTTGATATAGAATAGAATTTTCTTTTGTGTGTTACTTTCAATGTTCATTGCCTACTATAATTATTAGAGAACAGACACTAGGTGTATGATGTCTTCCATACATGACTGTGAACTATGTTATGAGTTCACTACACTCTACCATTATGCCAATGACCACTATCATTAAGGTTTTGAGTTTTCTTTTGCTTGGCATTGACTGCCCTTGACATGATTACCAACAAAACCTTCACAAAGGTTGCCCTTCATGACTGTCCTACATTCATCTGTAGGATCATTGGCATCTCCTCAAACCATCATGCATTGATTATTTATCAAATTGTGCATTCTAAGGGTATTTTATTCTAACCTTGGACCCCTAGTTGTTCCATTTAGCCGATGATAGCTCCTGATAGGACTTGATAGCTCCTCCTACTATGTGATTATCCATAATTGAACCTGATGCATCTCCATAATTGAACTTGATGCAATTGTGCTTCAGTGTTCATTGTATCATAAAAATCATTTGTTTATTGGGAAGAGACAAATTGTTTCATCTTTGAATGATTATTTTCCTTGTTCTTGTTCCCTTCTTTACTAGCTCCTTGAAAATGTTGACAATGAAATGCAACTCATATCATTATTTAAATGTACTTTGGATCCACTTAAGAAGATTGAAAGACATATCCAGCAGAGTAAGATTTCCAAGAAGAGATGACTTCCCTTTCACCAGCATGATGGCAACCTATTGTTTGATTCATTGTGAAAAGATGAAGAGTAATCTTTCTTGATAATTCACACCATTTTGCTGCATCTTTTGAATCTGATAATGAAATTTGATCAACTGGTATGATTCCATATTGATTTAATGCATCAAGAATAGGTTTATCATTGATTTGATCAAGTTGCTCAATTTCCTATCCCTCCTAAAACACAAGAGGCAACATGTTGGGCTCAACCCTCATGGAAGCCACATTTTACTCCACATGTTGTAATCAGCTAAATCCAAATAGTAACAAATATTTGTCCTATATCTACACAAGGAGAAAACATGTTAGATAAACAGAGCATATGATATATGTGTTTGATAACTATTTTGTTTTCTTGGACATCTATGGTATGCTATCTATTTTAATGTTTATGAAGATCAGATTATATGTTTATGGATGTTTGCACATATTTTGATTGGTGACCTTTCATTGCTCTAACAACACTCTTCTTATAGATGCAGGAGACCTATGAGCAGCAAGGAGAGCCTCAACTGAAAGCAAGACAAGCAAGAGAGACTAAAGATGATGCAGGACAAGGCAACCAGGATTCGTCATTCAGGCAATGACGGGTGTAGACACTTAAAAATGACCTAGGCTTGCAAGCTCTTTTTTTACCACTTTCGTCCTAGCATAATTATGACATTTAATTATGTCTTTGGTCCACATTCGACTATTGATTAAATAATTCATAATTATTTAATTAATTCATGTCCTTTTATTCTTCATGATTATTAAATAAATAAATTTTATTTATTTATTAAATACGTCATTAATTGTCTAAGTCTTCCCCTAATTAAATAAACTTCCTAAGTTATTTAATTACCGTTATTCATTTATTCTTCCTGATTATTAAATAAATGAATTTCGTTTATTTATTTAATATGTCACTAATTCTCATAATTAAATAAATTTACGGATTTATTTATTTAATTAATCTTATCTTCTAAATTAAATAATTATCTTTAATTATTTAATTGTCAAAATTAATATTCCTATCATTTTAAGTAAATGAAATTATTTAAAATGTCATCACATTCTTAACTGTCAGTTCATTTTAGTAAATAATCCGAAAATCAATTATTTATTATTTCATAAAATCCATATTTTGAATTAATTTAATTCAAAATGGTAATATTCTTCCAAAAATCAAGTAATCGGGCAGATTCTTGATTTTCCAAATCTGATCTTCAGTTCATCTCTTATCTTCTTGATTTTTCAAATCTCACAAATCAGGCGGTCTTTATCTTCTTGATTTTCAAAAATCTTTATTTTCTAATTAATTATCTCATTTATTCTCCACTGCCGATTCAATCTTCTTAGATGACATCTCGACCACTCATTTAAGGATTTTTCCCTAACCCTGATTAGGGATTATTAGATTTAATCTTGTCCTCTGATTTTAGGTCTCTGCCGAAGGTCAATCTCGTACGTCCGTTCAAAATGGAATTTTCTATAAAATGTCATTTTGCTCTCATTACACACTGACACACTTAGGTATTTTACAGGCATCAAAGCATTTATTGTATTATTCCACTTAGTCTTGGCATATTTAGGCATAGACATTTCAATCATATTGTCATAGGCATAGGCATTTTAGAAGAAAATCCTTCAAAGCTTGTGTAGGACTTCATCAAGGATTGCTCGCACATTCGATCTGAGGGCAACACAAATCATCAAGTTAGATGGTGTAATGGAGATCAGCCATGGAGAATGAAAACATTGGGTGAGATTGTCCCATTTTATGTGTTTTCATTTATTGTTCCTTTGCACTTCATTATTTATTTGGGTTTATGCTTTCAATTCATTTGATAAACTAAACTTAAAATTAACCCTTAGATACAACAGGTCCCCCTTCTCTTTATGTGCATTCTTTTTCTTTATATTTGTAAATGTATAGTTGTTTCTTTATATGCATTAAAATAGTCAATCCCTTGTCTTGTGAGGGACATTATACACTTATGATCATCAATAAAGACTAAATTTACAATAAATGTTGACTCTCTTTTCTATTGTATGTAATTGCATAACTATAATAATGCAATCTTTTGATAATCTCTTTTATGCACATGGATGAAACTTAGTAGAAAATTATATGTATCTTTTATCATTTAAATGCAAACAAAATCATAATTCTACTTGATTTAGTTGGAAGCAAAATCAAGTAACAACAACACCAGATTAAATAACACAACAAAAGGCATCAAAAAACATATAACTACAAACAACACTAAAAATATCACCAATAGAGGAAATGAGAAAGTTACAACCCATGATGGGAAATAAAGTCTCTCTAATCCTTACACATGGCCTTAATGTAGTGTCCCTCCGTCTGTGATATCGTCGTATTGTTTTCGATTGTGGGAGGTAGGGTATCATTTGATTTTAATTTGTTTTATTGTTATTTCTTTGATTAAATAAATATTATTAATAATTTATTTAGTTTAAATAAATTAAGGTGAAAATATTTATTAAAATTAATATTTAATTTCAAATGAAGAAAAAGGAAAGGAAAGCAGTTAAAAGATGGAAAGGTCAGTTATGGTGAACGTGCACTATTTCAGAACTGACTATTTTATTGGAGAGTAAATAGGAAAATTAATAGGCTGAGATAGTGGAGTCTATTTTGGACCAGTAGTTTTGGATTCTAGCAGTTTTAAAAACAAGATACGAAAATAAGTTAATGCATGTCATGATAGGTGAGAAGGTGCTCTTTAGTTTGGTAACTGATAATAGTGGAAAAAGGCCACTTGCCTTGAATGTCTGCATGCACATGCACGATTTAAAACAAAAAGACTTGCCATTTTTTTGTGGGGGGGAAAAAAAAATAAAATTAAGTTACAGATTCATTGAACCGGGGGGGGATCATGCCATGATTTTTCTTTTGATCATTCAGCTTCAATGCATCTGGAAAAATATTCCTTGGAGATATATCGATACACAGAAAAGTTATTGAGGGGAGAATGGGCATTCAGAGGGAGAGGAGATCATGAGAATAAAAGAAAATTTGGGGGTGGTTCTTAGGAATAATTTTTGTGGATTTTGAAAAGGGGGATTTGGGGGTATGGCATTTTGGGATCTCTAATATGTTCTGACTCCTAGGTTATTCCTCGGGTATTTATTCTTAATGCCATCTGGTTCATTAAGAAAATATTACTTTTATCAAGCTCCAGGTAGAAGATTCTTCGTGCTTTCATAGAGAGGAGACAACATTGTCTTTCGAGACTGTAAGTGCCTTACCATCTCTTCAGAAAGTTCAAAATTGTGCTTTGTATCTATTTATTATATTAGAGTAATGCCTTAGGG
Source organism: Sequoia sempervirens (assembly GCA_007258455.2). NCBI lineage: Eukaryota > Viridiplantae > Streptophyta > Pinopsida > Cupressales > Cupressaceae > Sequoia > Sequoia sempervirens. The sequence goes on along the minus strand of VDFB02000015.1, from coordinate 325,817,297 downwards.
TTTGGCCGATGCTTCTTGGTCATTTCTTACACATGTATTTCATGCAACTTTGTATACTTAATTTTTGCAAAGAAAATCTTAACCCCTTTAATATCGATGTTGATTCGCCATGTTGCTCGATATTGAAGCTATGTTATTTGTAATTTGGTTTTCATCTCTTTGTATGTTTGGCCATACACATAATATAGCGACTGATTCTTTAATCTATGCTTCAATCCCTGAGTTTTATATCCTCAATTGAAAATTTTGAGCTTACAACAATATTCATACCTGGCTATACCTTATAGCGATCTAGCGCATGAGTTTAACCGTTTTGTTTTGAGCATTAGAACTTTTTCTTCCCTTGTGGATCACTCCTTGGTTCGGCATTGTGGCCTCGGTTATATTAGACTGTTGTCGGTTACCTTACATAAGCTTTCATCTCTGCTCATAATTTTCTTTGGGGCTGGTTACACTCTTGGGCCACTGCGTATTTAACTTAGAACAAAAAATTTATGCTCTTTACACTTTTGTGTCTAGAGGTCGATGGCTGGCTATGGACGTCATTCATCCCACCCTATCCCTGCATCCATTCCTTACCGCTTTGGCAATTTCACCTGAAGCTAACTCTCTGATTCTATTTGCAACCTATCACAGTGGCGCACTTGAACATGGTAGGGTGTATAGATTTAAATAAACTCTCTGATTTCGTTGACAACCTGTCTCAGCCATCGCACCTGAACATTTTAGGAAGTTTATAGGTTTATATAATCTCTCTGTTGTCATTGTCAACCATTCTCAGCCACAACACTTGAACTTAATAGGGAGTTTAAAGGTTTAAATAACCTGCTTGATTCTACTGGCAATCTATCGCAGTTGCAGCACTTGAAAAATGATAAAATGCATGTAGATGGCGGTATATCCAAATTCCAATATTCACCTTCTAATATATTTGGCAACCTGTCACTGTTACAACATTTTGAGTTGAGGCATTGTACAAATTAAGTAGCCTCCCTGAAACCATTGGCAACCCGTCACAGCTGCAACTTTTAGACTTGCAAAGGTGTAGTGAATTAATTAAACTCTCTGATTCTTTTCACAATCTGTCAAAGCGCAGTACTTGTATGTGGTATAGGTGCGGGTCTTGGTTCTTTATATTTAGTTTAGATGAATTTTGTTTAGTTAAAGTTACTAGGTTATATGAAATTAAATTCTTGTAGAAAAGTTAGTGGTCTTGAAGGAAAATGTTAAGTTAACTATAGAATATAAATTGAAAGGTTATAGGATAGGCATCTTATTATCTTCTCATCCTTAGGCTTGAGTTAAATCTTAGTCTTTGATTATTCTTAATTCAATCTAAATAAATTTCTTATATTCAATTTTCTTTTTTGACAATTTAGTTTCCATACTATGATTAGTAGAAAATTACCTTATGAAATTATTTGACCTTAATCAAAAGATAGCTTATAGTTAAAAGAGAAGCAATCACATATATATGTATATACTTACATGCATGGGTTAAACCTTCTTTAAACTATTACTTGCATACTCCCATGGAATGAAAGATTATATCTTTTGAAAAGATTAATATACGAATGTTACGACACCATCTATTGATACGCTTGCAAACTTCAAATGTTAGAGTAGAACGTTCGCTTTGGTTCTAAAACTAAATGATTATATTAAACAATGAGAATTGGTAAACATTAGAATATTATGGAAATGATATAGTTATAGTTATGAAGAAAACTTGTGTAGTAACGTGTTGTTGATGGAATTAGTTTAGCTTTTAAATGTTGACCTCTTATATAATCGTTTAGTAGATGGTGTGTTAATTTACTATGGGTATGTTTTAAATAATGTGTTTAGTATAGGATTTTGGGTGAAGTTTGTTAAATGGGGTGCTATTGTGCAAGTTGAACTCTTCTTGAAATGGTTATTGTTTGCTTAGGAAGATTATGGTTTGGTTGTTCATGCTGATTTATTGGGTGTCTTTTGAGTTGAGTGTTAATTCGGTTAATGTTATCATTGTCATGGTTGATGGTTTTGATTGAGTTGTTAATGAGTCGAATTGAAATTTCATTGAGTAATGGGTATCCTGAGAGGAGGAAATAGAGGTCTTCCTTGGATTTCTGATTTAGTTTGTATCGAAGTTGATTATGTAGTTTGGATGGATTTGTTGATCTTATCTTGATGTATTCAGTTATTATATTTGAATTGAAAATAGTTCTTTGAGGTCTTGCAATTATTGTTGTCAGTTCTTTGACGAGGAAACCCTAGTGTAAACCTTTTGAGAGTCTTCCAGAGGCTTGATTTTATTATTGGTCAATGTTTCTCATTTTATGTGCTCTTGACATGGCAAGATATTGGTATCATTAATTTGAAAGGGTTGTACGAAACTTTGTGGGATTCTGATTATGTACTTGTTAGCGAGATGGGTAATGCCTCGCATGCTTTTATGTTGTGATTCTATGTTCAAATTGTGATGGTACAACCCTTGGTTTTGATGTTTGTTGGGTATCTAGGGAGAGTGGCTCTTCACGGGGGTCTGGCGCCTCGATTAAGAGGAAGAGCACAGGATAACCCACGAATGAGTTTGTTAATCAAGTGAAAACATAATAAATGAATTTTAGGAGGGATAGGTAGCAATCACATAATAAGATTAAAAATTGTGGTTACCTCGTCTTCATTAGGGCTTTCACAGACTAATGGAAGGTTGAGAAGGCCGTGGTTGGCAAGGTCGTTACCTCGTTCTCAGGAGAGGTTAGCGGCTCCGCATGAGTCACCCTATGGAGCGGCGCCTTGTGATAGGCTGTCAAGATAACCATAGATGGAGGCGGCACCTGGTGATAGGTTGTCTGGATAATCCATGTACAGATGGAGGTGGCACCTTGAGTCAGGATGTCTAGATAATCCATGTAAGGCCATGTGATGACACTCTCCTCTAGCTTTCCCTTTTTGGAGTTGCTTCATTGAATTCCTCTGTAAGTGGTCTTTTGATTTTATGGCTTGAGATTTATTGATGTTATGATATTTGATTTATTGTTATTATGTTTCTGAAGTGGTTTATCACTATTGTGAAATGATTTGGATGTCATGTTTTCTGGTCATGGTTTAATTGATGTTGTGACTATCTTTGGGTTTCATGTTGCTCTTGTATGATGTTGAGTCTTGTAGTTCTCTATTTGGATGTTCTTGGTTGAGGTCTCTTTCTTGTCAGCTCCTTAGCATGGGGGGTGGGTCTTCGGACCCACGTGGTCGGGTGGAACATGCTAAGCACCCCATTGGGTCCCCAGCTGAGGATCAAGAGGTGCAGATTGATACCAGTTGCGGCGACTCTAGAGGGCATCCGTCGTGGAGCTAGTCATGGTACTTGTACTCATCTGCTCAGTTGTATCATGCTATCTTATTGTATGGTTTCCATTCATGTTGGGAAACACTTTTGTATTATTGTACCTCTTGAACATTGTAATGTGATGTAACGTATTATTTTATCATGATAAACCTTGTGTGGATACTGGTTCATGACAGTTGTTGCTCGATGTATGAAATTTATGGAAACATGTTCCTTGAGTTTGAGTTAATCATTTCTATGTTGTTTTTACGTACGTGGATGTTTCTTAATAACGTTTTGTCATGTATGAGTTACATTTGTAAATGTTTACCTTGTTATGGATTACATGTCTTTGGATTTCTTTCTTTATCATTGTTGTATGGAATTAAGTTCGTAATGTCTCCTCGTGTACCCCATGGGACGTAAGTGTAAGTGAATTTGTTTAATTAAGTTTTGTAACTTTTGATTTAATGTGCATCACATGTATGTTTGGATTACTTTAAAAAAAAAAAATTGTACAGTAATTATTGTATTGATGTCCTTTGGGGTTCACACGACGGGGCGTTACACTTAAATTTATCCTCCCACAAATTCTAGTACCAATATCCACTTGCATATTAATCCCTTTTCATTTTAGAATTAGTTTTATCTTCCTATACATATTTATGGTTTTTGAGCTCTACTTACAAAATAACAATATCGATAGTAGCGCATCTTATTATATCATTGAATTAACATTCATAATATCATTCAAAGCCTCTTTAATCTTATGTAACTTGTTTTGAATTTTTTTTATCTTGTCATGTATCTCTATCCAATTTTCATCTCAAACCTCACAATTGTGAATCTTATCAGTAGCATCCTCAAAATTTCTCATCCTATTGTGGAAAGTTTTCAATTTGTTAACCATCTCAATTAATTTTTATTGCAATTAAGATGTGAACTTTATCCATACTATTGTCCTTACTAACTTCAATTTCCTTAAAATAATACTAATACACATCCTAATTTTCCTCTTTAATAGAGGAATCATGCAATAGATCCTAAAAGTCAATATGGAGAGAATCAAGCTCCAACTCTTCCCAAAAGAGTCTGTAGACACCTAAAATGGAGAGAATTTGACCTTATCCTAAGCCATTAATTAAATAAATAATATTTATTTATTTAGTTAATTTATCTCATTACCTTTATATGCCATTTTAATTAAATAAATTTTATATTTATTTAATTAAGTCTAGCCTTATCCCCAAATCCTCCAATTAAATTAATTAATTAATTTAGGCTAATTAATTCCTACCACCTTTTCCTCCACAATTTAATTTCACTTTATCCCTCAATCCTTGTCCATTTAATCATAGCCATTGAATCCATTCTTATGGATCACTATCTAAACTTGTCATTGTGTGACAAGTGTCCCTTTCACATGTCTAATTAAGACTTTGTATGGATTCATTGAATCTAAATAGTTTCCAAAATTTAAACTAATTTTTCATCGCATCCATCCACTTCATACTACACCTCTTAATCCTAGCCATTGGCATAAGGACATGTCTTAATGCACTTCCTAAATCTAGTCCTTATCCCTCATATTACACTAGTCACATCATTACAACTTTTGATCTAGGCCTTAATCCTCATCAAATCCTAGCCATCAATTAACCAATCTATCTTGGCCCTTGATTTCTCTAAAAAAATTATATAAATGAGAAGCCCCTCATCCCATTTGAGGAATCTTCTTTTATCATATTTTTATGTTAATGTATTTTCTATCTACTTCCATAACCTAGCTTATCTTCCATTATCTTACCCTCATGCTATCCATTTGATCATTCATCATCTAAATCTTAGTATCATGTTGCTAATTTGATAAACAATCCATATTCCATCATTTAGAGCATATCAATAGGATTTTTGTGCATCCTATTCTAGATCAATCATGGAGTTTGAAAGTGATTTGAAATAAGATTTATGTGTTTATGTCTTTATATTTTTCTTTAATTCAATGATTTATCTTATCCTTAGAGTCATATTTTGTGCTTTTGGAGTTATATGAAGCTTGACAGAGCTAGATTCAATCTCCTCAACACTACTATATCATCCTCTTGGTCATCACCCTTAGTAACAATATTCCTCCCACCAATAACAATATTGGAATGAACTTTTTTACAAGCCTAGAAGATCTTCTCTTCCCTTGAACAATATTTTAATGACTTCCCTTCTTCAAATTTTCATTTTTCTTTTCAAAGTAGTCTAGAGGAACAAAGGTCACACCAATGTCTAAGTTAGCAACAATAGATTTAGTTATAATTGTTTTTAGAGGCACACCTTTGACCTTAAAGGTGAACCCAATAACATCCTCTTTTAGGGAAATTAGAATTTATTTAGGGATATATAAGGTCATAATATTCTTGTTACCTTTACTATTCTTAAGATTTTAAGTAGGAGTACTTAAGATATGATCAACATTATTACAATAACCAATAGGGATGGGACAAATTGATTTCTTGCACTTACCTCTAGACTTAGGAATTGAGGGCATAGCAAGAGAATCATTACAAATATGAAGGTCAATTTTAGGGACCTCAATGGTAGAGATACTCTTCTTCTTACCCTTACTATTAGGGTTAGGATCATAAAGCATAACTAAAGTCTTAGGAGGGATAAAATTATATTCTTATCCTTGTGAGTAGGGTTGGGTTCAACAAGCTTAATAAAAGGCTTAGTAGAGGAAGAAAGGTCTGCATTAATGACACCAATAGGAAGCGAGACAAAGATAAGACTAAGATTGTATTAATAAAGACAATATATCAACCTTGGTGGAGTGAGGAAAGAGTATTATTTTTATGCATAATTCCAAACAAGACAAAAAGAAAAAATGAAAGCTAACCAAATTATAGTTCCTTAAATGATCAAGCAGGGGAAAGTGGTAACCATGCACTATAAAGAACCTTTGTTCCAAGGTAATATACCTAATTAAATACCAACTTACATTATCTTAGGGTGATGGTATTACAACCCTCTTTTACCCATTTTGACACCTAACTAAAGACTCGCCCTCATCTAAAAATGAATCAATACACTCCTTCACTTTGCTTCTATCCAATATCAACACCTTTCTTCCTTGATATCTCACCCTAGTTTCTTGGCTTATCATAGCTTCAACAATTGTACATATTATTTCCCCAACAATGACATGTCTTTTTTCTGAATATTTAAAAAATTATTTAGTAAGGACTTCATCAAACCCCTACATAGCCTGGAAGTAGATCAAGATTCTTCCCTACACAAAAAATCCCAAATTTATTCTTTATTGTATAATTTTGTGCAGATGAAGACTCAAACCTAACTCTTTCTCCACACATGATAGTCTTGTCAACAAACACATAGATGTTGAGTAGGTTAAAAAGAAAATTGAGAGTGGTATTTACAGTAGCAAGGCATTTGTTTCTAATAGTGAGGGGATTAAAATAAGAGATAATTTTATTGAACACTTCATATGAATTATGGTAAGTACAACTGGTATTCATAATGAACTGAAGGTACTTATGTGAGTAGCTTGAAGGTTGCATCCATAATCATGGTTATTGCACACATGTTTTCCATTATTAATAAGCTACTTGTAATAATTCATATCCCTATTGTTATTCAACTTTACTAGCACATGATGAGTTAAATTGTTAGTCCTATCCATGCAATTTTTAATCCACCTTATCATTATTTAGAGTGTTAACCATAAATCTTGAAATATATTTTCCAACCATCCATTTAGTCTATTTTTTATACTCAAGGCCAATACATTCCAAATAATCTACCACCTGGTGCAGGGGCACCAAGTCTAATTTTGGAAATAAGGTATAATGTTATGTATTTGGGTGTTTTGAGTCATTTTAGGGTGGTTAGAGTAAAGTTGTTAGGTTGGTTTCAATTATGCAAAATATGCCAAAATGCAATATTGTAAAAGTTGCAAAAATGCAACAATTGGAATGCCAACGGTCAAGGAAGTTTAAAATTTAGTTGGAGTCATTTTGATAGTTTTTTTTTGGTTTTCCAAGGTTTATATACAATGTGTATGGTCGAAATGAAGTTCTAGTTGAAGATTTTGTAGAAGAAGCAATAAAGAAACCTTTAATTTTTTGTGTTTTCTAATAAAAGTTGTTGCTCCATGTTGTAGTAAGATTTCTTACTGATTGGTTTTGATCAAAAGTGTTTTGAAATTGATAGATATATGCATTAAATCCATTTTGGAACTGGTTAGAGGTGATTTCATAAAGAATCCAATTTTTTATTGCTATTTTACTAAGGATGGGTTTGTAAGCTTATTTTGTGGTTTTGAGGGCAATTAAAATGAATCAAAGACCCATTCCACCAATAGATTTGTCTAAAACTTGGTGGAATGGGGGAATTTTGGTAGGGTTAGATGTTAGGATAGGCTACAGGAGCAGGGAACGTGTTTTGAAGAGTTTTGGTTGCTACCCTAGGAGAGTTTGTGTGACTTGAAAATGGTGGTTAAATGATGGGGTTTGGTGAAATTGCATTGCTTGATGTTGGGAGATGATTTAGTGAGTATGTGCAGGCATACTATGGAATGTTTGAAGATTTGGTAGGGTGAGGTAGGCCTTGGAACACCTATTTTCAATAAACCCCTTGAAAACCTAGCCTTAACAAGCCTAAATGAGGGTTTGGCAATTTGGTGTCTTGGTGGGCATTACTTTTGTTGAAAGTTGTGGATTTTGGGAATTTGTAACCTGTTGAGATCAGTGGAGAATATTTTTAGGGTTTGAGTGAAGGATTTCTTGGTGATGCTTTGTAAAAGTGACCTATCTGAGGTCTAGGAGCAGCGTAGTAGCAGTAGTTTGGAGGATATGTTCCAAAAGAACCACATGAGATTCTAAGATATGTTTTGAAAAGGCTTAATGGGTGTCTGAAATGACAAATGGTTTGTGGGTTTTTGAAGTATTCAACAAGATATGTCCAAGAAACTAGGTTTGTAGACTAAGGGAAATTGTGAGGCTGTGAGAGAAATCACCCTAGTTAGGGTTTTGGTGAATAAAGGATTGTTAAAAATAGTTGGAATTGTGTTTGTTTGGAGTTTTCCTCCCTGCTCTACATCAAGTAGTATTAGAGCATAGGTATCAGATCTCTTGAAGGAGAAAAGTTATAATTTGAAGTGTGAAGAGTGGGAAGTTGAAGAGACAAGATGCCTTCTAAAGGTAGTGCAGTACTTGCAAGAGAGATTAAGATGTTGAAAGAGTCACAAGAAGCAATCTTATCCAGATTTTCAGCAATGGAGACAAGTCAAAGCAGGGGAAAGGCCATTGAAGAGGAAAGTGACCGAGAGGAAGAGGAAGAGGGTGAGAATGAAAATCCTCCAAGTGGAAGAGCCCAAGATGTTGATTGGGATCCTGATGAGAGAAGGATGATAAAGATGCTCAAGGATTTCAAGGGAGATGCTTCTGATGTGAGATTGGATGTGCCAATGTATAATGGCAAATTGGATGCTGAAGAGGTATTAGACTGGATAATTTCTTTGAGTATAAGGAGGTTGCTGAAGATCAGAAGGTGAAGTTTGCAAAGACTAAGTTGAAATTTCCTACTCTTACATGGTGGAATTACATTCAAGAGGAAAGAGTGAAGAAGGGATAGACAAAAATTAGTTCATGGGATAGAATGGTAGCAAAGGTGAAAGCATAATTTTTTCCAAGTGATCATGTTATTCAAACTTTTAAGAAGTTGCAAAGCTTGAAGCAGAAAGATAAAGATTTCATGACATATACTAAAGAGTTTCATAATCTAAGCATTAGGTCTAGTCATATTGAGGATGAAAATGAAAAGATTGCAAGGTATATGTGTGGGTTGAGGTATCAAATTCAAGATGAATTAAGTTTGGCTACTCTAAGGACATTTGAGGAATATTTTTAGTTGGCTGCTAGGGAAAAAGAGAAACTAAAAAGAAGGAAAGAACGACAAGTAAGAGGCAGAGGCAACACTAATAGAGGAAGAGGTACAAGGCAGACCTATGAAGATCAAGAAGATGCAAGCGAAAATAAAGACCAAGTTGCTAATCAAAGAGGTGGCTTTAGAGGCTTCAAAGGAAGATTTGGTGGACAAGGTAGAGGTTCAAGTTCATTTTCAAGAAGGTGTTACCATTGCAATTAGTTTGGCCATGTAGCATGGAAATGTCCTGAGAAACAAGGTTCTACTTCAAGTGGTGGTGATAAAAGAGTTGAATTGGTGCAAGAGGAAGATTGTGAGAGTGTTCATTCTCCTAATTAGCTTGTTGCTCCTAAAGTTGGGGAATCATTAATGGTGAGAATAACACACCTCAAATCATCCAAGGAGAAGGAGATGACTCACAGAAGAACACTATTCAAGACCACTTGTAAATGCAAAGGAAAGGTATGTAAAGTAGTGATAGACTCTGGAAGCACTAATAATATGGTGTCTAATGAAATGGTTGATAAACTAAAGTTATATAAAATTCCTCATGAAACACCCTACAAAGTGTCTTGGTTGAATGATGATCAATCAATTTTGGTGAATGAACAAGCTTTGGTTGAATTTAACATTGGTGGATATAAGGACAAAATACTTTGTGATGTGTTGCCTATGGATTGTTGTCATTTGCTGCCTGGAAGACCATGGCAGTTTGATAGGCATGCAATTTATGATGGTAAACATAATACTTGTGTTATTGAGAAGGATGGAACCACTTTTACACTAACACCATTGCAGCAGGATGATAAAGCATAGGGCAGCTAAGATGATCATGTTGGGAAAGAAAGAGTTTGTGAAGCTTGAGGAAGACAAACATGAGGAGATTGCAACCACTTCAAGGCTTGAAGATGCTAGGACAATAGGTGGAAGAAAAGATGGTGTGTTGATGTCAAAGGCATATGAAGAGAAGGTCAAGGATGAATTACTTGTGAAGACTCAAGATGGGTTAGAGAAGCATGATGAGATCATGATAGGAACAATGATTTGTTCTATGGTTTCAAAAGAGGTTAGTGGGAAGTCATATTCTATCACTATAGGGGTTTATGAACTTGATTAAATAGTGGTACTTGGGGCAGAGAAACTGAAGGAAAAGATGAAGGAAAAAGGTGAAGTGAGTAAAGGTGAATGGAAAGAACATGTAGCTGATTTCAAGTGTGCAACAAGAGTAAAGCAGAGAGTAGTTCAAGACAAGGATGGTACAAGAATGAAGGCAAGTTTAGCATCAGTTTCAGATGAGAGAAAGGTAAGAGGGCATACAACAAGTCATCTTGGAAAGATGGAGCAATTTCTTGGTGGCAAAGAGTGTACAGATGCAAAGAATGATGCAAATTTTCAATATCTGATCCAGTGGAAAGGATTTTGGAGACCAGAGACATGAAGTGATCAAGCATAACTTTGTGCTGCAACATGCTACTCAAGGGACTTGAGTAGTTTATTTTCAGTTCGGGTGTATGGTGCAGGGGCACCAAGTCCATTTTTGGAAATAAGGTCTAATGTTATGTGTTTGGGTGTTTTGAGTCATTTTAGGGTGGTTAGAGTAAAGTTGTTAGGTTGGTGTCAATTATGCAAAAGATGTCAAAATGCAATATTGTAAAAGTTGCAAAAATGCAACAATTGGAATGCCAACGGTCAAGGAAGTTTAAAATTTAGTTGGAGTTGGTTTGCTATTTTTTTTGGTTTTCCAAGGTTTATATACAATGTGTATGGTCGAAATCAAGTTCTGGTTGAAGATTTTGTAGAAGAAGCAATAAAGAAACCTTTAATTTTTTGTGTTTTCTGATAAAAGTTGTTGCTCCAAGCTGTAGTACGATTCTGTACTGATTGGTTTTGATCAAAAGTGTTTTGAAATTGATAGAGATATGCATTAACTCCCTTTTGGAACTGGTTATCTAGATGATTTCATAAAGAATCCAATTTTTTATTGTTATTTTACTAAGGACGGGTCTATAAGCCTGTTTTGTGGTTTTGAGGGCAATTAAAATGAATTAAAGACCCATTCCACAAGTAGATTTTTCTGAAACTTGTTGGAATAGAGGAATTTTGGTAGGGTTAGATGTTAGGATAGGTTGCAAGAGCAGGGAAGGTGTTTTGAAGAGTTTTGGTTGCTGCCCTAGGAGAATTTGTGTGAGTTTCAACTTGAAAATGGTGGTTAAATGATGGGGTTTAGTGAAATTGCATTGCTTGAGGTTGGGAGATGATTTAATGAGTATGTATAGGCATATTGCGGAGTGTTTGAAGAGTTGGTAGGGTGAGGTAGACCTTGGAACACCTATTTTCAATAAACCCCTTGAAAACCTAGCCTTAACAAGCCTAAATGAGGGTTTGGCAATTTGGTGTCTTGGTGGGCATTTCTTTTGTTGAAAGTTGTAGATTTTCGACATTTGTAACCTATGAGATTAGTGGGGAAGAGTTTTAGGGTTTGATTGAAGGATTTCTTGGTGATGCTTTGTAAAAGTGACCTATTTGAGGTTTAGGGGCAACGTAGCAGCAGTAGTTTGGAGGATATGTTCCAAAAGAACCATATGAGATTCTAAGATATTTTTTGAAAATGCTTAAGGGGTGTCTGAAATGACAAATGGTTTGTGGGTTTTTGAAGTATTTTGCAAGATATGTCCAAGAAACTAGGTTTGCAGACCTACCAGGGAAATTGTGAAGCTATGAGAGAAATCACCCTAGTTAGGGTTTTGGTGAATGAAGGATTGTTAAAAATAGTTGGAATATTACCCAATTTGTTATAATTTGTAAATTTGATGTTAAACCAAAACCTCTTGAAATCTCATTTGCACATCTTTCTTGCAGTTTCTATTACATATTAACATTTTATTTTTATCAAAGGATTTAATTTATTTTATGCATTGATGTTTAAAAAACCAAAAACTTATTTGGTTTAAAGAGGTACAATGTATAGAGGATAAGGAGAGTGTAGGGACATATCCCAATACAAGTACAACAATATATATAACAATATAAAAATAAAAATCACATGTTCTATAGATGACCTATAAAGGTCTTTAGATAACACACCTAACATTCAAGATCACAAAACTATGTGTGGTGGGCATAAGGCTATGGAGCCACTAGATTTGTGGTGCCTCATAAATTTGATCTATGAACTTGGAAGCTAACAAGTTTGTCTCTTTCTACCAAAATAAAAAGATTGAATATAAATTTCACAATGTAATCATTTTTTAAATATTAAAATATTTTATATAAAAATTTATAGTTTAAATCATAAAATTGAGACAATATAATCTTCTTGATATTTTAATTATATTTATAAAAAAACTCAAAATATAGTCATACGACCATCATATTTATTCCATAAGTGTGATATTTAAGAGTAATGCTTGTTACATGTTTATTTAATTCACAAAGAGCAATTCTATTTATATTCTTACAGTCTTCCGCTTTAAGTCATGCAAAGGAAATGAGGGAATGATTTCTTGGAGCATCCAATTTTTGGAATTGCACGTCCAACTACATTGAAAAATATGCACGTTTGAAGAGCTTCCAAGGAGGTTCTAACCATTTTCTCATACCATAAGTCTTCTAAAAATTCTATAGTTAAATATAAAAATTCTCAAATTTATTCATTTTTTACCATCATTGTAAGATACTTGTAGGTATTGGAAATTTCCAAAAGTTTATGTACCTTGTTGGGATAGGTTTAAAAAAATATAGTTATTTTTTTATCATATATTTGGTTATTAAATAAAATTGAATGGTTTAAATAAATCACGAAAGATTAAGTCTTGTTGCATATAAGTCATATAACATTCTAAATGATCGAGGTAGGGATTGTGTTGTAGGTTGGCAAACACTATTTACTACTTTTGATAGGATGATGTGTAAAATTGCTATTGCCTATTTCACCATTCAATAAGATGATATTCAAGTAGAGTGTGGAATGGATAGCCTGAGCAATCATTGACTCTAAACCAAAAGATGTAGATTATTCATACACGTTCTGATTTGAACTTCATATTTTAGCAAATTATTAAAAAAAAAAATTTAAAATATTCTTTTAAAAAGTATACTACAATTTGATTCTTTGTTTCTTCTTCATTAATTGCCAAATGTCAATTATAGTAGTTGTTATTATTTTAGTAACATGAAGAATTGGCTAGACCTTGTGTGCTATAGTGCGCAGAACCACTCAAGCTTGGACAATGAGATTTTTTTTCTAGATATTGAATGCTTACAAAAAAGCTTCAAAGTATTTATCCTCTTAAAATAAACATACTAAAATTTGATTCTTTGTTTCTTCTCTATTAATTACCAAACGTCAATTATAATAATTTTTATTTGTTTGATAACATAAAGAATATGCTACATCCTCAATGTCATGATATACAAAACTAAGCGCTAATTAGAATAATTGTTAATAGTTTGATAGCATAAAGAATAGACCAGTTCCTAAGTTCCATGATATGTAAAACTACTCAAACCTTGATATTAATTACCAAACATCAATTATAATAATTTTTATTAGTTTGATAAAATAAAGAATAGACTAAATCCTTAGTATCATGATATGCAGAACTACTCAAACTTTGATAATGTAAAAAAATGACTAGATCTTGAGTCGTGTGATATGTAGAACAAACTTGCTCAAACCAATAATTACTACTATAAACCTAATAAGTATGAGGTATTTTCCACGTGTCAAATTATGATATTGCTACCAAGATTCAATCGTGTAATTTTTCAAATCAAACTCATTGACCCATGTTTCATGAATAGTGGTTCACAAGAACCCATCTCATTAATAATTGTTATTAGTTTGATAACATAAAGAATAGACTAAATTCTTAGTATCATGACATGTAGAACTACTCAAACTTTGATAATGTAAAAAATTGACTAGATCTTGAGTCGTGTGATATGTAGAACAAACTCGCTCAAACCAATAATTACTACTATAAACCTAATAGGTATGAGGTATTTTCCACCATGTGTCAAATTATGATATTGCTACCAAGATTCAACAGTGTAATTTTTCAAATCAAACTCATTGACCCATGTTTCATGAATAGTGGTTCACAAGAACCCACTTAGCACTCATTGTATTTAAGTGATGCTCAAAAAGGTGAAGCATTGGACCTTCTCAAAGATCACCCATCCCACCACTACTCCAACTCAAACACACTTAACCATATCATACTATAAACCTCCTAAACATATTTTACACAAATTTGAACACAACCACTATCTATCTACACAAGATAACTCACTCAATCTACACTCCAAAATCTAAATCGTCTTTAACATAAACTATGGAACCGGTCTTCCTAATTTTCTTTTATCATTTAGCCGATAGGCTTCTTATTGTGGACTTTCCAGTCCACATTGGAACGCCAAACCTGTCTCATTCTCAGAAAACCATTTCACGAGTCCCTGAAACTTCTTTACGGTTAAAGCATAAATCTTATCGGGAAAGTTATCTTGGAGATCTTCTCGTTTTAAATCAGTATATTATTGAAGTGAGTAAACGCAGATCAATGTACTTGATCAATGTTGTACACTTGTATACTGTAATTGAGTAAATGCAGATCATTTCTTGCAGTAAACATTTGATTTGGTTTGATCCCTTTTCAGATATTTGATTTGCTTTAAATGCATTACTTGCCAACTATTATCACCGCCTGTAATGTCTTCACATTACATATTATGCATTGTCCGTTTCTATTGATGAATTCTCATGTTACATGCTTCCCACCATTTCTTCAGCTACGGCCTGTGTTTCTCCCTCCAACGACTGCTTGCCTAGTTTCTGCAAATCCTTGGAGTAACAAGGAGACCTCTGCTCTTAATAGCGATTCTCCCTTTGCTGATGTAATCCCAACACATGACTGCCCCCTCCACTATGATCTGAACCGCAAGGTACAGTCTTTCGTTCTCTCCAGGCACCAGTTTCCTAAGCTACTCAGAGGAGTATTCAGGTACTGTGGCCCTTGTCCAAGATAGGGGTTTTGGAGTCTCCTCAGATCTGGAGAGGCCATTTAGGGAGTTGCGGTGTTAGCTTTCTGAAGATCATTTAAGGGAGACAACATATGCAATCTTCATTGCAGCATGGAGACCTTCTGTTGGGAGATCCACACTGACATACGTACCTCAATCAGAGAAGGCAGCAGAAAGGCTGGGGAGATCACTGTATATAGCACCCTCTCTGCATAAATCATTGACCTCGGCTGCAAGTAATATGAAGAAGGCCTTTGGTTTGAGATCATCTTCAAAGAAGACCCACAGTAGCCCTTCGAGATCCAAAAAGCCACAGACAATTGGAGAGCTCATGAGGCTGCAGATGAATGTGATTGAGCAGACTGATGCCCATGTAAGGCGAGCTTTGTTGAGAATATCAGCTGGATAGGTCCATTGCTATCAATCCCACATTTTTTTGGTTACTTTAATTTTTCTAATACCTAGACCTTAGAAAGGTTCATAAAATCGGGAATTTGGGATAGAGCGCTTAAGGATATCATATAAATTTATTGTAAACTTGTATCTGTATTTGTTTTATGAGTGCTTGGAAATTTTGGATCACAGTCACCTTCCCTTGAGAGTTTGACATGAAGTTAGATTTTGCATTCCATTGGAATTTGGAATCTGGCTTGATCGGTGATGTAAGTTTTTAATTGCTAGGTCAGACAATAGTGTTAGTTGGGAAATCTGGGTATATACTGTGTTCTGATATAATGTTAATTAATTAATAATATAAAGCATTTCCTTCATATATATCATGTGGTTTTGCCCTTGAGGTAAGGCTTCGTAGTCTTTCTCATTCACAATTTGGTTTTGCGTTTTGGTTTTACATTATATGTGCTATAAACTGGATTTTGGGTACTGGAATCTTCAGAGAAAATCATCCTAGGTGGATGTAACTTTGAAGCCTGAAGTAAACTTGAAAGATTTCCACCGGGTCATTTCTCCAAGCATTTTTTAGGAGGTAGACTGGGGGATGGATAAGATTTTGACATCATGTTTTTACTTTAATTTTTTTTTATGCTTTAAGTTCTCAATTCTTCTTGTTTCCTACAGAATCTCTATTTCCCTGACACTTTCTAATCCTAGCACGTGCCTACTCTAATTCTCATGTTTGTAGAGGTTGGGAGTGCTTATATCTATGTAACATAGTTTGGAAAAACTTAAAATATGCTTGAGTGCTAATCTTGATTTGGGATGCAATGTGATAGACATTATACCTTAGAATTTGTAGTGTTTATTTTAAAGCAACTTAATGTTTTGTTGCTTATAGTTTTTTAGAGTGTTAGTCATTTTTTTTTATCAGAAATATTTTCTTATGTTTGTTTTAATGCTATTAATTTGAAAAGCGTGTTTAAGTTAAAGTGCTTCTATTGGAATTGTTGCAACAATTGAAACTATATAACAAAAATATAAAATTTACACAAACTTGATAACATGCCTTCAAATCATAACATTTGGTACAAAGCATATCTATATATCAACAGCTAAAATATCAGATTCTATAAATCTATTTCTTTGACTTGTACTCTCATATACTATTTTAACTTATATTTTACTATCGGCGTAACCCTTGCACCTCCTTTCGGTGCAAGTGCTAGTATTTAACTTTGGAAGGATCGAAATGGGACGGTAGTGGAGTGTTGTCGGGGGGACACGTGTAGTGTCGTCGCTGCTCCGACGGCGTGAAAACAAAAGTGAATTGCCATTGTAATATAATTCCCGGTCTTGATGAAAACATATTGCCATTAATTGCCTTGCCAGATCATCAAGATCGGACTATGGTGCCCTGGCTCTGGTGAAACGTGGAGCTTTATGTTATGACGAGGCAGCTCGGAATTGCAGAGCATTGGATTTATTTTCAGTGCAATTTGGTTGAATGGGATTCCTTCGATCTAAAGCAGCAGCTATTTATGCGCTTGCCCCAGATTCCTTCTGATGAATGCTTTACTGTATCATATAAGGAGTCTCTGGCAGTGGGTATTGAATTGCTTGTGTTCGGGAGAGAAGTTTATGGATTCGCCATTTGGAGATACAGTATTTTGACGCAGGGGTGGTCTAGGCCCCCCCTAATGAATCAGCCCAGATGTTTGTTTGGTTCTGGTAGCTCTAAGGAAAGGGCGATTTTGGCAGGGGGTTGTGATACTCTTGGGGTTGTGCTTAAGTCTGCAGAGCTATATAATTCAGAGCTGGGCACTTGGGAAATGCTGCCTGATATGCATTCCCCCCGAAAACTCTGCTCAGGGTTTTTCATGGATGGCAAGTTCTATGTCATCCGTGGAATGATAAATAATACAGAGTCTCTGACTTGTGGTGAAGAATTCAATCTTGAAACTAGAACATGGCGGAGGATTCCAGATATGTATCCTGGTGGCAATGGAGCTGCGCATGCACCGCCTTTGGTTGCAGTAGTGAATGATCAGCTTTATGCTGTAGAATATTCACAGAATGAAATAAAAAAATATAATAAGGAAACCAATTCGTGGAATATGTTGAGAGGATTGCCTGTGAGAGCGGATTCAACAAATGGTTGGGGTCTTGCATTTAAGGCCTGTGGAAATGACCTGATTGTAATTGGAGGCCAGAGAGGACCTGAAGGCGAAAGCATTGAGATAAATTCATGGCATCCAACAGCTGATGGAGGACCTCCGAATTGGCATGTGCTGGCATGCAAGGAGCACGCTGGTGTTTTTGTTTATAATTGTGCAGTAATGGGATGCTAATTTTTTTCACTCTTGATCTTGTCAGGTCTGTTCTATTTATTCACAGAACTCCTGTACAAGAATGCACTGATTTTATGGTAGCAGGTATGAGTTTTTGGTGTCTTGGCATCAACAAAAGTGGCATATGCAGTCTAATTGATGGTAATGTGGTCAGATCTCAAGTCATCAATGATAGTTTCAAAACTCACAATCAAGCAGGCAATATGTTTTTAAGGTATTCTCAAGTTCAATGTTCACCAATATGTTTCCAAAAAAAATCAAAAAAAGCTTACCCTGGTCAGGCTTCATAATCCTGGAAGTTACTGTGCAGAAGAGCAGAGATAGATAAGTTATGGCAAGTCTCTTGTTTCTTCCATGTAAAGGCTATTACAGAGCCATTTCAACAGCAACTTCTGGAAAGTTCACATGAAAAAGTAATGAAAGCATATTTTTCTTTCACCATAATGGAATGACTTCTGTTCATTGAATGAAGCACAAAATTCAAAATTTTGGATTTGGCTTTTTATTTAAATTTACAAGCTCTGTATGGGATCTACTGCTATAGATGATACCAGAGGATAAGAAAGTGACTTTTATTGTGAAAATGAATGTTACCTTTTTGTTACTGATGTTATCATGTCGAATGACTCTAAATTTTAGGTTTCGTAGTTGGAAACTTATCAAGGACTAAGTTTTAATTGTGATCACTAATCTTCTAATTTAAAGGGTTATGGTACAGTTGACATAAGAAGTAACAGAAATTGTTGTCTGTATCAGGTATTATCTATCTTAGCAATTATGTTTCATATATATGAAACAGATATATTGATGTGTCTGGCCATTTCTGTAGATGATAGAAAATTGGTTAGTCAAATGCCATTTTTTTAAGTTTTAAGATAGATGGGTATTTCGATGGCTGATGTGTTCCATGTGTGCATGCATAAAGAGGCCTGTAAACGAGATTTGGGAAATTAATTGTGCTTATGTGTACCATCTTTAAGGATTGTATGTATCAAATCAAATCTCAAGTTGCATGGATCATATTGTAAGTAATCTAGTTGTCAACCATGCTCATCTATGTGTGCACAAATGTGCTGTAGCAAAAACCAGCTCACAACTACTAAGTTTTTCCATTGTAATGCATTCTGAGGTGGACAGCTCTCTGTTCTACCACTCTTAAATGACTATTCAACATTCCACAGTAACTTTCATATTTGGTCAACTAGGGAGTTCCTTTTAGCAAGATTGATTTTACCTTTGTCAGTATTGGCAGTCTTTTCTTGTGAATTATTTTTGGGGAATGATATTTGTGTCAAGACATGTCCTAGATCACTTTCTTTGCTCTGTTATTCAATTCTCTTACATTTCATGTTAAACCATATCAGGCATAACTTGATCATAAGATAAATGCTTATTTTCTTTGGAATTTATATTTCTTTTGGATACTATTAGTTTCTTTTTTGTGCTTTTATCTTCATTGTTTTGGATTATTACTTTTTCTTGGTTTCAGTTCAGTATTATATTTATTTCAATAAGGATGGCTTCCTTATTTCAATTTTAATCTTTTTATAGGTCTAGTTATTCATATTTCTAGGGTTTCTGCATGCTTTACAATAGTCTTAACCCAGTGTACCCCGGGGACGCGTCCCCCCCTAAATCTCGAGCGTCCCTGAAACGGGGACGTCCCCGATACTTAGGGACGGCATTCCCAAGTTTCTAGCGGCGCCACCAGTTTTGGTGGCTCACCGCTGGGGACGCAAGGACGTCTCGGTGTCCCCGAGACGCTGAGGGGGACACCTGTGCATCCCTCGAGCGTCCCGGGGACGCCCAGGCATCCCCCACAGTGGCAACTTAAATCACATGGTTTAAAAAAAAAATTAACACATTTTTATTATTTGACATTTTGATTTGTACTTGTTTTGATATCATGCTACTCATTGTAATCATCTTTATGATTAGATATTTTTGATATCATATAATAGAAATCTTCTTGAGTATTCTATTCTAATTTCTCATTAGTAATTCGATATTGAAAACTTCAATGTTCATTGTTCAAGTATATACTATTTAGTATTTCAATTTGGCATTTGCAATTTTGCTATTTTACTTCTTAATAGTCTTATACATCTTTTCATAACTAGCATTTTACGTACCATATGTATAGTATATAGTATATACACTCCCTGCCCCCCCACCGCCGTCCCCCTGTCGTCCCCCCACTGTCCCCAAATTGAGGCCCCTTTGTCCCCCCATCCCGGAAACCCATCCCCCCGTCCCCGACGATGGTGTAACATAGTCTTAACCTGAATTAGAACCAACAAAACGTATTGTCCTTGACTATTGCTGCTATGGAAAACTTATGTGTGTCTGCTTGTCTTCTTTGATGGTTGTGCATTCTTGTTTTCTATGTCAAAGAGGCAAGATTTGCCCTCCTTGAATTTGTGCATGAATGCCCTTATTTGTAAGGTGATGTATAATGCTTTATCAGTTCCTTTATAAATGTATAAGTATTTACAGGTTATCACTCATCTCTTAAATTCAGTCATAATATAATGAATCTCTCCTTATTTTGGCATTAGATCTACCGTACTTATTATTTTTCTTTTGCTAAATGTCTGTTAAATCTCATGTTCCAGCTATTCCTGTTACTTGTTCTGAGAGCTTGCAGTCATTTTCCTTTACAGATGATTTATAGAAATAACATAACAAATACTTCATATGTTAGTGTTTTGGATTAATATGTTAGCATTAAGGCCATGTTTTTCCTTTTGATGGTTCTGTACATAGTTGTCGCGAGACTAGTATTGGTATTGGTACCGGTACAACTTTTTTTGAAAATAGGAGACGGGGGTACTTGGAGATGCCATTTTTTTTAATATAAATAAAAATAAAAAAATTGATAATTTATAGAAAATCTAAAAATATGATGACATTGAACTTTCAAAACAATAATTTAATCACTTTTAGATGCGTCAAATACATTATGCTTTAATTTTTAAAGTTTCAAATGTTTAAACTTTAAAGTTTTTTTAGGTATTTTAGTGGGAGACATCATTTTTTGTAGAGGAGATGGCAGGGTACTTAAGAAACTTCGACGGAAGTCTCCAACCTCCTGGAGGTGTATCCAGAGATGGTACCGGTCTCCGAGACATGTCTCTGAGGGGGGGAGACGCGTCCCAGGCAACTATGGTTTTGTATGAATCATTTGTTAGGCATGTAGGTTTTTTATTTTTTTTTTCTTGCATCTATAAGATATATTCTTTGTGTTCAATTTTCCTTTTCAATTTTTGTCTTACAATGATGTTTGTATTTCATTGATGGTTGCTTCATCTATCTTTTAGCTTCGTTATTTTAATATTTGCTAATGCCACAGATTTTTCTTTTCATAATTAAACTAATTTAAAAGTTTTCTTTAATTTTTTCTCTACAGTCTTGAAATTGAAATTCTTGTGTTTTATTTTTGTTAACACAATTAGCATAGTCACTGTGTATATGGGTAAGTGCACAAAGATGAGGGGTCAAAAAAGGGTCTTAAATGGCCACCTTTTTCCCTAGAATCAAGAAATATTGATCTTGGATGAGAAATTGAGGATAGTTACACTCAAAAAATTTAGAAGCAACAAAAACAAGGGTCATAGTGCTCTGAGTCTACTTTTTAAACTACTTTTTTTTTTAAAGAGTAGAGATTAATGGGTTCAAAACAGGGAGCCACAAAAATTGGTGTTGTTTTTGTCAAAAAAAAAATATATGGTGTTTGTTGAGGCTCCCTCAAAAAGTAAACTTTTTTTTTTGGTATTTTTAAAATTGTTTCAGTGAAAAATTAACTAAGAGCATGTAGATTATGTCTAATTGTTATAATGATTTTTTAATGAATATATGAATTTTTACTAATTTTCAAAGTGGATACATCCTGAAAAGCAGAAATTCGGTCATGCTACCCCTATAATTTTTGAAAACTAATCAATTTTTTTTTTGAATATGTATAGAGTGGAGTCTATTTTATAAAAATGTAATTATTTGAAATTTCAATGAACAGTTAGAAAATACCAAACATTGGTTTTTGACAAAAAATGGACACACAAACAAAAGAAATTAAAGATGAAAACCATAACATAGTCAAAATGTGAAAAAAATACATCGTTAAATAGTTAAGAGAGAGCCTAACATTACCCAGGTGTTTGATTTACTCGACCTTGAAACATGTGCAAACCTGACAACTAGCACGAACAAGATTATGTGAATTTTTGTAGAATATACAAAAACAAGTCTTTAGATGTTGGGAAGGCACTCCAAGCCTTTGGGTTGGAAATTCAAAGCAAATCCAAGCTAAAGGCTTGGGGATTCCCAAAGCAAGACATAACACGAGCTCATTATAATGCGCTCATGTTATGTCACAATTTTGACATAACACAAGTGTGTTACAACATGCTTGCATTATGTCTCACTTGAAATTGTTTATCTGCAAGTTTGTTAAATGTATGTTTGATGTATGTATGTTTGTATATATATTTGTATGTATGTATGTATGTATGTATGTATGTATGTATGCATGTACGTATGTATTCTTGTATGTATGTATGTATGAATGTATGCTTATATGTATATATGTATGTATGTATGTATGTATGTATGTATGTGTGTATGCATGTATGTATGAATGTATGCTTATATGTATGTATGTATGCATGTATGTATGTATGTACATATGTAAGGTTTTTAGGTTTAGGGTATATAAGCGTGAGGGTATAGAGTATAGCGATGAGGGTTGAGGTTGTAGGGTTTAGGGTTTAGGGTTTAGGGTTTAAGGTATAGCGCATTGAGGGTTAATGGATTAGGGCTTAAGTAATAGGTTGAGGGTAGAGGGTAGTGGGTTTACAGTTGAAGAATAATATTCAGATCATTGAGTGTGTAAGATTAAGTGTGTAAGGTATAGGGATTAGGGTTTAGGATATTGGGTTTAGGGTTTACGATATGGATTGAGGGTATAAGGCATAGGGTGAAGGGTTGAGAGTGTATGGTTTAGGGTTGAAGTATAGGGTTGAGGGACAATATTCAGGGTTTAGGGTATAAGGGTGAGGTTATAGGGTATAGGGATGAGGTTTGAGGTTGTAGGATTTCGGGTTTAAGGTATAGGGCTGAGGATTGAGGGATTATGGCTTAAGTATATGGTATAGGGTATAGGGTTGAGGGTTGAGGGTTGAGGGTTTATACCTAAGCGATAATTTTCAAGGGGGTGATCCCACAAAACTAGTTTACAATTTCTAGGAGATTCTAATTTTTGATGAAATCACATATTTTTAGAAAATATAATAGTTTAAGCCTTAAAAATTTCCATTTAAATCATTCCAATTGAAAAGGTTTTGATCAAACTATCTTAGATCAAACCCCCTTGGATATAACCCCACTAGTTTTAAACCATACCTATAACAGAGTCTCTTTTACACCTCTCAAAATGCTGATAAAAAACCACTTTTGATTTACCTTTTGGGGGATCAAATGAATTCATTTAAAAAATTATTTTTGTAAGTATGTAGTCCTTATTATAAGCTTCCCAAAAAGTATAATTTTAAATAAATTTAATTTTATTATTATATTTATTTTTTATTTCTTGTGAATGTAGGTTTTTCACCAAAAATCAAGCTCTCTATTCTGCACATGTGGAAAAACAAATGATTATCAAAAAAAAAATTGAAAAATATAATTGCACTAGATATTGAAGTCCTTGATCCAACAAGAAAAAAAAAAATTGAATTTCAATACATACAAAAAAAGTTGTGTTATACAGTTTGCCTATGTTTGAATTGTAATTGGTTTGACTTCAAAACTTGATTAAGGAAAAAATATTCAATAAAAAACTATGAAACCAATTGGAAGCACTAGATATCATAGTTACAAATCTAAATTTGAAAAAATTAGAATTTTATCTTTCATGGAAAAAGAGTTATGTGTTATACGGTGAGCGTCACTTCTTAAAAATGGTGTTTACTGAAAAAAAATTAGTTTTCGAAGGAGATGGAAAAAGAAGTTCAACCTGATTCCAAAAAAATTGAAAAAAAAATAATTTAGAATCTGCATACAAAATTTCACAAATCACTAGTTTGCATCATCTTCAAATTCCTCACGGTTTAGCCACTATAGGTGCCTGAAAGTGAAGATTTAAGTTAGAAAAAATCAGTTCACTATCTAGTTTGGCCAAAAATTGTAAACCAGTATTGTGGGATCACCCAAGGTTGAGTGTCTAAGGTATAGGGTTTAGAGTTTAAGGTTGAGGTTAGAAGGCATAGGGATGAGGGTTTAGGGCATAATTATAGGGTATATGGTAGAGGTTTGAGGTTTGAGGGATAATGTCCAAGGTTGAGTGTCCAAGGTTAAGTGTATAGGGCATAGCTCCATTAGGGTTTAAGGTATTGGGTTAATGGACTAGGGCTTAAGTATAGGGTTGAGGGTTGAGGTTGTAGGGTGTAGGGTTAACGGTTTAGGGTTTAGGGTTTAGAGTTTAAGGGTTGAGGGTTGAGGGTTTATGGTTTAATGGTAGAGGGTTGAGGGATTAGTGTTGAAGTTTGAGGTTTTAGGGTTGAGGGTTTAAGGGATAAGGGTTTAAAGGTTGAGGGTTTAAGGGTTTAGGGTTTAGGGTTTAAGGGTTGAGAGTTTAGGGTTTAAGGAATTAGGGTTGAGAGTTGAGGGATTAGGGTTCAAGGGTTGAGGGTTGAGGGATTAGGGTTTAAGGTAGAGTGTCGAGGGTTGAGGGTTTAGGGATAGGGTTTACGGTTTAAGGGTTGAGGGTTGAGGCTTTAGGAAAAGGGTTGAGGGTTGAGGGTTTAAGGTTCAAGGATTTAGGGTTTAAGGGTTGAGGATTTAAGAGATTAGGGCTTAATGGTTGAGGGTTTAAGGATTGATGGTTAAGAGATTAGGATTTAAGGCATAGGGTTGAGGGATTAGGGTTGCAAGTTTAATGTATAGGGTAGAGGGGTGAGGGTTGAAGGTTTAAGGGTTGAGGGTTTGGGGTTTAATGTATAGGGTTGAGGGATTAAGCTCGAGGGTATAATTTATAGGGTAGAGGGTTTATGGTTGAGGTTTGAGGGTTTAGGGATAGGGATTAGGGTTTAGGGTTGAGGGATTAGGGTTTAAGGTATCGGGTTGATGTTAGAGGGTTGAGGATTTAAGGGTTGATGGTTTAAGGTTTGAGGGTTTAGGGTTTAGGGTTTAAGGGTTGCGACTGTAAGGGTTGATGGTTTAGGGTTTAAGGGTTGATGGTTGAGGGATTAGGTTTGAGGGTTGAGGATTTAAGGGTTGAGGTTGTAATGGTTGAGGTTTTAGGGTTTAAGGGTTGATAGTTGAGTGATTAGGGTTGAGGGTTGAGGATTTAAAGGTTGAGGGTTTAACAGATTAGGGTTTAAGGGTTAAGATATTAGGGTTTAAAGTATGGGGTTGAGGGATTAGGGTTCAGGGTTCAAGAATTAAGGTTGAGAGTTTAGTGTATAGGGTTGAGGGTATAGGGATTAGGGTTTAGAGTTGAGGATTTAATGTATAGGATAGAGGGTTTAGGGGTTAGGGATTAGGGTTTAGGGTAAGGGTTGAGGGTTGAGGGATTAGGGTTTAAGGATTGGGGGTTGAGGGTTTAGGGTTTAAGGTATAGGGTTGAGGGATTAGGGTTAAGGGTCTAATGTATAGGGTAGAGGGTTTACAATTGAGGGTTGAGGGTTGAAGGATTAAGGGTTTAACGGTTGATGGATTAAGGTATAGGGTTGAGGGATTAGGGTTGAGGGTTAATGTATAGGGTAGAGGGTTGAGGTTTGAGGGATAATTAGGGTTGAGGGTTCAATGTATAGGGTTGAGGGTATAGGGTGGAGGGATTAGGGTTGAGGGTTTAATGTATAGTGTAGAGGGATAAGGGTTTAAGGGTTGAGGGTCAGGGATAAATTTAAGGAACCCCCCCCTCGGTGAAACTGTAAAATCTTGGCAAATCTTTCCTTTTATTTGAAAAAAATATTAATTTTCCTAGTGAATCTATGCACATTATTACAAAAATTTGTAAAATATTGGTGAATCTTAATGAATAATTGGTAAAAATAATAATCACAGTGGAAAATCCTAGTGAATAATCACTAAAAAGATTAATTATAATGGTGAATCTCTCCTTTAAAAATTTGCATAGTTGGTCGGCACAGTTCCCCCCTTTTTTTGTAATATTGAAGTAGGGGCCTGGGGGTGGCAGCCACCAGCGGGGTCAAAGGGCAATGCCCCTTGTGGGGGTCAAGGGGGCAAAGCCCCCTTGTGGGGGTTGAGGGGGCAACACCCCCTCGCAGGGTCCAGGGATAGCGGCCCCGTCTGCCCCTCGCCACCAAGCATAAATTAACTATCAAAAACACATTGGAGCACACATAGATTAAGTATTTTTTTTAAATATCACTTTAAAATTAAGACTAAATGAAAAGTGAATTTTTTTACCATTGATTAGATTTTTAATCGAATGGTTGTAGGTTGATTATGTGACCTAATACGCATGTGCCTTAAAAAGCTTGTTGAGGCCCAAAATTTGTTTTGGTCCACACGATTAATTCTGCGACCTAATACACGCATGCCTTTTAAAAGGCTTGTTGAGGCCCAGAATTTGTTTTGGACCACATGATTAAGTTTAATTGTGTGGACCAAAACAAATTTTGGGCCTCAATAAGCCTTTTGAAAGCCACATGTGTATTAGGTCGTGGAATCAACCTGCAGCCATTTGATTAAAAAGATAATTGATGATTTGATGACAATAAATAAAATCCTATTCAAGGCTAAAATATCCCTAAAATTAAATGGTAATTTATTATTGTGGCGATATTGCCCCAAAATTAATGGTAGTAATATAATATTACTGGCAAATATAATTAATATTTGTAAATATAGTATAAACTATTGGCGAATCGATTCCAATGACACATTGTTTAAAAAATAATACATAGGCGAATTAATCAAGACGAAATTAATTTTTTGTAAAAACCTGGCGATTCAACATTCTTTTTAGCTTGTACTATTTGCCATTTCTAGAGGTCCCAATTTCAATTATTCGTCAATTGGAAAAGATTCACCACTAAATTTTTCCCTATTGAGGATATAGGGTTGAGGGATTAAGGTTTTAAGGGTTGATGGATTAGGGTTTAGGTTCTAATGTATAGGGTAGAGGGTTTACGGTTGAGAGTTGAGAGTTGATATATTAAGGGTTTAAGGGTTGAGGGTTGAGGGTTGAGGGATTAAGGGTTTAAGGTATAGGGTTGAGGGATTAGGGTTGATGGTTTAATGTATAGGGTAGAGGGTGGAGGGTTGAGGGTTTAAGGGTTTAAGGGTTAAGGGTATAGGGTTGAGGGTTGAGGGATTAAGGGTTGAGGGTTGAGGTTTTAAGGGCTAAGGGATTAATGTATTAAGGGTTTAAGGTATAGGGTTGAGGGTTTAACATATAAGATAGAGGGTTGAGGGACTAGGGTTTAAGGTTGACTATCCAGGGATTAGGGTCAATGGTTGAGGTTTTAGAGTTTAAGGTATAGATTTGAAGGATTAGGGCTGAGGGTATAATGTATAGGGTAGAGGGTTTATAGTTGAAGGTTGAGGGTTGATGGATAAGGGTTTAAGGGTTGATGGTTGAGGGATTAAGAGTTTAAGGTATAGGTTCGAGGGATTAGGGTTGAGAGTTTGATGTATAGGGTAGAGGGTTGAGGTTTGAGGGTATAGGGTATAGGGTTTAAGGGTTGAGGGATTAAGGGTTTAAGGTATAGGGTTGAGGGATGAGGGTTGAGGGTTTAATGTATCGGTAGAGGGTAGAGGGTTGAGGGTTTAAATGTTTAAGGGTTGAGGGTATAGGGTTAAGGTATTAGGCTTGAGGGTTTAATATATAGGGTAGAGGGTAGAGGGTTTAAGGGTTTAAGGGTTGAGGGTATAGGGTTAAGGGATTAGGATTGAGGGTTGAAGGATTAAGGGTTTAAGGGTTGAGGGTTGAGGGAGTAGGGTTTAGTGTCTAATGTATAGGGTAGATGGTTTATAGTTGAGGGTTGAGAGTCAAGGGATCATTAAGGGTTTAAGGCCCGAGGGTTGAGGGATTAAGGGTTTAAGGTATAGGGTCGAGGGATTAGGGTTGAGGGTTTAATGTATAGGGTAGAGGGTGGAGAGTTAAGGGTTTAAGGACTTATGGTTTAAGGGTTTAAGGGTTGAGGGTATAGGGTCAATGGATTAGGGTTGAGGGTTAAGGGATTAAGGGTGTAAGGGTTGAGGGTTTAAGGGTTGAGGGTTGAGGGATTAAGGGTTTAAGGGTTAAGGGTTTAAGGGTTAAGGGATTAATGTATTAAGGTTTTAAGGTATAGGATCGAGGGATTAGGGTTGAAGGTTTAATGCATAGGGTAGAGGGTTGAGGGATTATGATTTAAGGGTTGAATGTTGAGGGATTAGAGTTGAGGGTTTAGAGTTTAAGGTATAGAGTTGAGGGATTAGGGTTGAGGGTATAATGTATAGGGTAGAGGTTTTAGAGTTGAGAGTTGAGGGTTGAGGAATTAAGGGTTTAAGGTATAGGGTCAAGGGATTAGGGTTGAGGGTTTATTGTATAAGGTAGAGGGTTGAGGGTTGAGGGTTGAGGATATAGGGTTTAAGGGTTGAGGGATTAAGGGATGAAGGGTTGAGGGTTTAAAGGTTGAGGGTTGAGAATTTAAGGTATACAATTGAGGTTTTAAGGGTTGAGGGTTTAGGGTTTAAGGGTTGAGGATTAGGGATTAGGGTTTAAGGGTTTAGTGTTTAAGGGTTGAGGTTTGAGGGATCAGGGTCAGGGTTTGATGATTTAGGTTTTAAGGGTTGAGGGTTGAGGGTTTAAGGGTTGAGGGATTAGGGATTAGGGTTTGAGGGTTTAGGGTTTAAGGGTTGAGGTTTGAGGGATTAGGGTCGAGGTTTGATGATTTAGGGTTTAAGGGTTGAGGGTTTAAGGGTTTAGGCTTGAGGCTTGAGGGATTAAGGGTTTATGGGTTGAGGCTTAAGGGTTTAAGGTATAGGGTCGAGGGATTAGGGTTGATGGTTTAATGTATAGGGTAGAGTGTTGAGGGTTGAGGGTTTAGGGTCTAAGGGTTGATAGATGAGGGATTATGGTTTAAGTATTTAAGGATTAAGGGTTTAAGGGTTGAGGGTATAGGGTTTAAGGGTTGAAGGTTGATGGATTAAGGGATTAATGGTTTAAGGTATAGGTTCGAGGGATTAGGGTTGACGGTTTAATGTATAGGGTAGAGGGTTGAGGGTTTAATGTATAGGGTAAAGGGTTGAGGGTTTAAGGGTTAAGGGTATAGGGTTGAGGATTGAAAGATTAATGTTTTAAGGGTTAAGAGTTGAGGGATGAGGGTTTAAGGGTTGAGGGATTATGGTTGAGGGTTTAGGGTTTAGGGTTTAAATTATAGGTTTGAGGGATTAGGGTTGAGGGTTGAAGGTTGAGGGATTAAGGATTTATGGATTGAGGGATTAAGGGTTTAAGGTATAGGGTCAAGGGATGAGGGTTGAGGGTTTAATGTATAGGGTAGAGGGTAGAGGGTTTAAGGGTTTAAGGGTTGAGAGTATAGGGTTGACAGATTAGGGTTGGGGGTTTAATGTATAAGGTAGAGGGTTGAGGGTTTAAGGGTTTAAGGATTGAGGGTTGAGGGTTGAGGGTTGAGGGTTGAGGGTCGAGGGTCGAGGTTTGAGGGATTAACGGTTTAAGGGTTGAGGATTTAAGGGTTGAGGTTTAAGATTTGTGGGTTTAAGGGTTGAGGGTTGAGGGTTGAGGGTTGAGGGATTAGGGTTAAGGGAATAGTGTTGAGGGTTTAATCTATAGGGTAGAGGTTATAGGGATTGTGGTGAAACTTCATATCACACATAAAACAAGACAAACATAGCACTTAAAAGATTTCATAATTGGTCGAAGAAAGGTCTCATAGGTGTACCTCAACCCAACTCCCTATTGACACATGATAAGAGTTAGACAACTTTTACAAAATCAACTTTCTCAAAATGCAAGCACGCTCTAGAAATTTTGAAATTTGGTCATTTTAAGACCAAGCCAAAACATGAGAGCATTTTTTCTTGCTTTAAAAATGGTAAAAAAGGTAGGAAACTTGTGATCCAAACCCACATGCCCTATTATTCTCTTGCTTTTGCACATGATCCGACAAAAAAAAACTTTTTCATGTTGTTGGAGAAAGCACATGCAATTTTTATACATTCCACCACCTTTGCACCACCTTTTTCTAGTTTTCCAACTTAGGAAGGAGGAAATAACATATTTTTTACATCAAATTTGATTATATGAACTCAAATTTTCATGTTTGTAGTGTTGTAATGTTAATTATGATTGAATTGTTATAATTTAACATTATGCATTGGTTAATTCTATAGTTTTTAGTAATTCTATTAAAGTTATATAGAATTGAACATTGAAACAAAAGCAAGTTCGTGAAAATCTCAAATTGTTGATGAGTTTGATGCAAGAAGAAAAATAGACTACACATAATTGGGTAGTTTCTCCAATTGAATCTTTGATTTTAAGGTATGTCAAGTCTTTATACATGTTCTTTATATTTTCCTTAATTCTCTTATGTTTCTTTATCACTTATTATCATACATGCTTAATATAATGCTTTGATTTTGTTATCATGTTAATTTTGGGATTAGAAATTGCTAAGTATTCAAAATTATGAGTGCTCAACATACATAGCCTTAATCAAATGCATTAGATTTTGCTAAGGGATTAGATTATATTTTGTTAATATAATCAAATTCCTCATATTAATCTATGGTATTCTTAATTGTTAGAGTAATTAGAACATCACTTGATAATTAATTAATCATTAATTAATTATTAAGTCCCTTATTACTTCAGCTCACTTAAGCTAAACTTATGATTTCTTTTTTATTATGTAGTTTTCTTTCTTATTATTAGATTGGACTAAGTTTAGGACAAGTTATCCCATTGCATGAGATTAGAACACTTGTCACTATCTTGTCAAATTCTCATCTAGGGTTTGCTTGTGCAATGCTTTTATAAGCTTGCACATTCATTGTAATCATTAATCCATGTACAATTCACATGTATTCATTCAATACAAAAGGCATATTAGATGCTCTTGTGGATTCAATATTTTCTCTCTTTGTTGCATAGAAAATCAATTGCTTTGATCTCTTGTTTGTGATAGATGTTTTAGTTTGCAGGGATTTCTAGGAGCTGTTGGGTTCACTATCAACTCCAACATGGTATCAAAGCTTCAAATTTGCAACTTCCTATCTATTTTCTTAGAGATCCAGCCTTGGAAAAAATTGGCTTATCCTAGGGAAAAATGGGCATCACCATTGCATCCAGAACAGTCGAAAACCCTATGATCACCTATCGTTTCATCAATTTTGGAGTAGTTGCAAAAAAAATGTAATTTTTTTTAATAGCAAGGCCTTCTGTATGGATCCATATTGCCATACTGCCTCAAAATTCATGCCAGGTTCTTTGTCTGCTCATGAGACATGCACAGGTTTTTTTTTGGTTTTTAAAAATTTCCATTTTTTTATTAAAAAGAACCATCAAACAAAATAAAATAAAAATAAAATAAAATAAAAGAAATAAAAAATTTGAAAGGCTTTGACAAGCCTGTTGAAGGGTATAGGGTATTGTACCCTATCGGTGGCCTGCACGACTCACTGTATAGGGTGGGCCCCACACCACTAGCCTTCAAAAGCTCCATTGACCAAAAAAATCAACTTTGGTGGCATTTCAAAAAATTTGCGGCCTTTGCAAAAACAAACAAATTGCTAAAAATCAAACAGTGACAATAAGAAAAATAATCTAGCATCGGCATCTATTGTAGAATATTCCACCACCTCTAAAGATTCTGAGTTGTCCAAGTCTCTCTGACGAATGAAATCTCTCCAGCATATTCCGATAGAGCACACAAAATCTTTGGTTAACTAAAAAAAAAATTGCAAAAAGGATTTTGTTTCGATGACAACCATCTGGTCGTCAAATTTAAGCTAGTACTTTGCTAGTCAGCATGACATCATGTTGATGTCATTATATAGATGACTCTCCAAGCCCTCCTCCTAACCCCATTTTCCCTAAAGGAGAAATTTTTTTTCTTTTTGGCATAACTTGGGCATACGGTGTCGAAATTGGGCAAACAAGATATCATCAAAAAGCTAGTTTTGAGCACTTTCCAGTAGTGTAGGTATCATTATTAGATTTATTTGTTGGTTCCTATTATTCAAGCAGTCGAATTCAGATCTTCATTTTGCACTTCTGATCTCACAACGTTTTTCCTGTATCTCTAATTTTTGTGATTCAAGTAGAGTTGGAAAGGTAGTTCAGAGCTCTTTAGATCTATTCATGCACTTTTTCTAGAATTTTCATCAGGTACATTTTATTCAGTATTTTGTATTTTAACACTTTTCTTAATTACTTGGATGTCTTGGCACCTATAAAGGATTTGTTTGTGTAGGATGACATCATTTGATTTGCTTTATTAGTACATAGGTCATTAGTCTCTATTTTTTCATTTGAGTATCATGGTTTTTTTTATTCATCCTTTTATGATCAACTTGGACAAGGATAACTATGAGTCTTGGAAAAATGGCATCCTGACACATCTTAGGTGGCTTGATATTTTTCCTTATCTATATGGACTCATACCTACATTAGACACATCGAGGATTTTATTAGCATGGGGCATCATTAGCGATCATATTATAGGGGTGATCCCACAAAGTTGGTTTACAATTTTTGGGAGATTCTAATTTTTGCTGAAATCGCATATTTTTAGAAAATATAATTATTTAAGCCTTAAAAAAATTTATTTAAAGCATTCCAATTGAAGGGGGTTTGATCAAACTACCTTAGATCAAACCCCCTTGGATAGAACCCTGCTAGTTTTAAACCATACCCATAACGGAGTCTCCTTTACACCTATCAAAATGCTAATAAAAAACCACTTTTGATTTACCTTTTGGGGGATCAAATGAATTCATTTAAAATTTAATTTTTTTAAATATGTAGTCCTTATTATAAGCTTTCCAAAAAGTATAATTTTGAATAAGTTTAATTTTATTATTATATTTATTTTTTATTTCTTGTGAATGTAGGTTTTTCACCAAAAATCAAACTCTATGTTCTACACATGTGGAAAAATAGAAGATTATAAAAAAAATTGAAAAATATGAGTGCACTAGATATTGAACTTTTAATTCCTTGATCCAACCAAAAAAAAAAAGAATTTTGATACATACAAAAAAAGTTGTGTTGTACGGTCCGCCTATGTCTGAATTGTAATTGGTTTGACTTTGAAACTTGATTAAGGAAAAAAATTTTAATAAAACACTATGAAACAAATTAGAAGCACTAGATGGCATACTTACAAATCTAAATTCAAAAAAAATAGAATGTTAGCCTTCATGGAAAAAAATTATGTGTTATACAATAAGCGTCACTCCTTAAAAAAGGTGTTTACCAAAAAAAAGGTGTTTACTAAAAAAACTAGTTTTCAAAAGAGATGGAAAAAGAAGTGCAATCTGATTCCAAATTTTTTGAAAAAAAATATATTTAGAATCTAAAGACAAAATTTCACAAATCCCTAGTTTGCATCATCTTCAAATTCCTCATGGTTTAGCTACTATAGGTGCCCGAAAGTGAAGATTTAGTTACAAGAAATCAGTTCAATGTCCAGTTTGGCCAAAAATTATAAACCAGTATTGTGAGATCACCCATAGGGGTTATATGTTCTAGTGTTGATCTTAACACTATGTATGTTGTATCAGACATTGAATGTCCCCACATACTTTGGACATGACTTTGGGAGATTCGTGGAGACCCTCATAGATCTCTCCATACCCAAAGCATCCTACTATAGATTGGTTCATCCCTCTTGCAGATGTAGATTCCATACCCTTTGATGATGATACTTTAGAGGAGATTGAGTATATCAAAGGTCTTGCATTTTCTAATGGTTCAATGACTTGTCTTCATGTTCCCACTCTTCAGATTGAAACTACATCATCATCTTTTGTTGTTCTTGATCAGTTTGACATTGCCACATCTTTGGCCCCTATTGGTTTAGTGCAGCAAGACATCATACATCATCTAAACATAGCTACTTAGGATTCATATAACTATCAGACATATCATCCTTGTTTGTAGAGTCCTATATTGTAGATCTAAAGGATTACTTTGAGAACATTCATCTCATCTTCATTCATAGCCACATCACCACTATTAGCCCACCATCTTCATCACCTTTGCAGCTTGTTCTATATCAGTCTTCATAGGATCTTAGATTGACTTCATCGCTTATCGACATGTGGACATGTGAGTAGTTTTCAGAGGCACACATCATTTGGATTTGGATTTCAGTATCATCCATTCTTTTGGATTGGATATATGTTTCTTCCTAAGGGGAGAAATGTTGTTTGTAGGAAATGGATCATATTCTATCTTCAAGAATACATCATTGGCACAGGAGCTCTTTCTTTATGGGTGGGATTCATATCCTCATTTTCTCCCTCTTATCATGGGAAATTTATTGTACTTGCATGATAGAAGCAGTCTTTAGGGGTTCACATTGAGTCCTCCTATCCTTCTTTCATAGTTAGTGCAATCATTTCATTTTCTCTCTTTTGGAGAGGAGCTTTTCCCATATGGCTTTCTCATTTTCTCTAGTTATGAGAGATTCATTTATTTTGTACATGGGTACCTCATTAGGACTTGTATATGAGACTCATCCATGCATCCATAATTTCATTCTACATCAAGGTTTTATAGCTTCTCCCTAAGTTGATCTTAAAGGGGCGTGTCAGAGTAATTAGAACATCACTTGATAATTAATTAATTATTAAGTCCCTTATTACTTCAATTCACTTGAGCTAAACTTAGGAGTGCTTTTTTATTATTTAGTATTCTTTCTTATTATTAGATTGGACTAAATTTGTTACATTTCATTACATGAGATTAGAACACTTGTCACTATCTTGTCAAATCCTCATCTAGGGTTTGCTTGTGCAATGCTTTTACAAGCTTGCACATTCATTGTAATCATTAATCCATGTACAATTCACATGTATTCATTCAATACAGAAAGCATATCAGATGCTCTTGTGGATTCAATATTTTCTCTCTTGGTTGCATAGAAAATCAATTGCTTTGATCTCTTATTTGTGGCAAGTGTTTTGGCTATAGGGATTTCTGGGAGCTATGGGGTTCACAATCAACTCCAATACTAATGAATATATGAACTAAACATTCCTTCTAATTATAATCTTTTATATGATAGGGTTATATAATTTTATGCCTTGGATTCTTTAGTGTAGTTTATGAAGATGCACTTTCTTCTTCTATTATCCAATTTATGCATTCTTTCCTTTGTCACAAGTGCATATTCCATGTATCCTATAAAATTTGAAGTTCTTTATGCTGCATTTGCAATTTTTCCATGTTTCTTGTGAAATCATATCACACACAACCTTTATGGGACATCTATTTAGAAACTATAGTATTGTTGCAACAACTCCACATTAATATTCATTAATACAGATGCATGTTATTGTTCTATCATCCAATTTATGCGTTCTTTCCTTTCTCAACATAAGAGTGTTAGTGATAATACATTCCCCCTTCAATGTGTTGTATACAAAGTGTGAAAAAATTAGAGATGAAAAATAGTTTATGAAAACTACATGAAATCTAAAATTGAAAGCATGTAATAACATACATCATGAAAAGTAATGTAAAAAACATCATTGATAACTCTGAAAATCCTATAGATAATAGATAATCATCAAGGCATAGAAGGTTGCTCCCAATAAGGGTAAACAAGTATGATATAATGTGTAGGTCCATAGGAGATTAACATCAACTTACATATTTTTTTTCCTTAGTATAGGAAATGAAAAGAAAATATGGCCCTAGAGGTTGAATATAAATCAACTATATATATAGCTGGGTAAGGAATAGCCCAAGAGCATAACATAATGTGATAAGCATCATGTGATGGTTCCAAATTTCATATGTCATAGGAAAGACTTACTGCCTCTCTTTAACTTAAAGTTTCTCATTTTCTTGCTACTACACTTTCACACATATATAGTGAATATTGGGTAGATTATATGCATATTTATGCCCTTTCATTCACTTTGAATTGACTCTTATCTTGCAAGATTGATGTATCCATGTCAACATTCACTTTTTTAAAAAAATATGCATCATTTGCAATAATCATTTTTTTTTCTTCATTTTATTCTTGATATTTTTAAGATTTTGCTCTAAGATAGGGTTATCAGGTGCTTCTATTTATTCAGTCTCAATTGTAAAGTTCATATTTAGGTTTTGGCCAAGTTGATTAGCAATAGTAGCACCTAGAGCTTGGGAATGACCATTAATTGATAGTTAGACCTTTCACTGTCACATTTCAACTTATGCTAAAAATCAAATCATATTTATAACATTTCATTTATAATGTTGTGCTCTGAAAATTCCATTTTGTCAGTGCCCTTACCCTACTATATAACATTCAACAAACTATAAGTTTAAATGGTAACCTATCTAAAATCTATAAATCAAAGCATAATCTTCAGAAACTAAGTCATTTAAGCTTTCATTTACCAAAACTAGTTAGAATCTATAAACCCTACATTTGAACGTCTTATTTTCGATCAAAGAATAAATTTCATTAACTTTAGATAAAATCATCTTAAGACGTATAAAAAATTGAATCATACTACTCAAAAATAATAGAGGGAGGAAATTATATAAGAAACCAAATTTATCCAATTCTAACAATGTATATCTTCTCTCTAAGAGAAAATAATAGCTCATGGAGTGAAAAGGGAAAACCAGTCATCAGAGAGTGAGTAGCTCAAAAACAAGCAAAATATTGTAACACATGATAATTAATGGAGACACTAGGATGGACTACGTTGTGTAAGAGCCCACTACCCCTACCATATCTCACAATATTGAGGTGAAGCAATGGCGAGCGACTAAGGTAAAGGTGGCACCACCTATTGAAATGACAAGGCATTCCTCATAATGTTGTGGCTCCGCTATTGAAACATTAAGGCATTCCCCATATTTTTATGACATCTTTATTGAACTAGAAAGGCATTCCTCCTAATGTCACAACATCACTATTGAAACGAAAAGGAATTCCTCCTAATGTCACGGTGCCACTATTGAAACGATAAGGCATTCCTCATAATGTCACAATGCCACTATTGAAACAACAAGGCATTCCTCATAATTTCATGGTGTTGCTATTGAAATGGAAATGCATTCCTCATAATGTCGTGACACTGCCATTGAAATGACAAGGAATTCCTCATAATGTCGCGGAGCCGCTAATCTCATCTTTAAATTTATTAAAGCAGCTAGTTCTTCGATGGTGGTTGCATCACTTCCAATAAAACTAATCATTCTTCCAAATCCTTCACTACTCTCCATAATCTCCAAATGGCTCAAAGATCTTGTTTCACACCCTTGCATGCTGGAACGTTCTAGGCTACATTGCATCGGTGATTTATCTTAAGATACTAAAGTGTGAAAGGGAAAAAAAACTTTGATGAGTTGTTACTTAGAAAACATGGAG
The DNA here is from genome assembly GCA_007258455.2 of Sequoia sempervirens. NCBI lineage: Eukaryota > Viridiplantae > Streptophyta > Pinopsida > Cupressales > Cupressaceae > Sequoia > Sequoia sempervirens. The sequence continues at coordinate 325,779,714 of VDFB02000015.1, read as the reverse complement.
CTAGAAACATTCCATGTGATGGTACAAGGTCACGTAGGGTACAATAACCTCTCTCAGTGTTTCATACCTCCAATCCATTTGCCCATGGTGACAAGTTTTCAATTGATGAAAAAGTGTTAGATGCATGTAGGGTAAAGTTGCAAGGTGTTTTAATCTTTGTTCTATTCACCATACAACCAAACCAACAATTCCAACATGTCTGGGTGGGTAGGTTTATGCTAGGAAAGGTCCTATTTCACACTCCAGCATGCTGAAACATTTTGGGTTACATTGCATTGATGATTTCTCTTAAGAGTTGAAAGTGCGAAAGGGCAACAAACTTTGATGGTATGTTACTTGAAAATCGTGGCACTTAGAAATATTTCATATAAAGGTACAAGATCACATAGGGTCCCTCTACAATAACCTCTCTCATTTTTTCATACCTCCAATCCATTTGCTTGTGGTGACAAGTTTTCAATTGATGGAAAATGCATGCATTGTACAATTGTGAGGTGGTGTAATTTTCATTATGTTCATCGTGCGACCAAATCAAAAGTTCCAACACATCCATGTGGTTAGGTTTATGCTAGGCAAGGCAAGTTTCACACCCTAGCATGTCAAAACGTTCTAGGCTACATTGCATTGGTGATTTCTCTTAAGAGACAAAAGTGTGAAAGGGTAGCAAACTTTGACAAGATGCTAATTACAAAATGTGGCATTTAGAGATATTTTATCTAAAGTTACATGATCATGTATGGTCCCTCTACAATAAGCTCCCTCAGTTCTCCATACTTCCAATCCATTTACCCATGGTGACAAGTTTTCAGTTGATGGAAAAAGTGTCAGATGCATGTAGTGTAAAGTTGCTAGGTGGTGTATTTTTCATTTTGTTCATTGTGCAACCAAACTGACAGTTCCAACATGTCTGAGTGGGTAGTTTTATGCTAGAAAAGGTCCTATTTCATACCCCATCATGCTAGAAAATTTTGGGCTAAATTGCACCGACGATTTCGCTTAAGAGACCAAAGTGAAAAAGGGCAACAAAATTTGATGAGTTGTTACTCAAAAATCATAGCATTTAGAAACATTATGTCTGAAGATATAGGATCACGTAGAATCCCTCTACAATAACCTCTCTCATTTTTTCATTCCAATCCATTTGCCCATGGTGACAAGTTTTTAGTTGATGGAAAAAACATCAGATGCATGCATTGTAAACTTGCAAGGTGGTGTAATTTTTGTTTTGTTCATCCTACGACCAAACTGACAGTTCCAACATGTTCATGTGGGTAGTTTTACACTAAGAAAGGTCATATTTCTCACCCTATCATGTCAAAACCTTTTGGGCTACATTGCATCAATGATTTCTCTTAAGAAACCAAAGTGTGAAAGGGCAGCAAACTATGACGAGCTGTTACTCAAAAATTGTGGCACTTAGAAACATTTTATCTAAATTTACATGATCACATAGAGTCCCTCTACAATAACCTCTCTCATTTTTTCATATCTCCAATCTATTTGCCCATGGTGACAAGTTTTTAGTTGATGAAAAAAGCGTCAAATGCATGTAGTGTAAAGTTGCAAAGTGGTGTAATTTTCATTATGTTCATCTTGTGACCAAACCGATAGTTCTAACACATCTGAGTAAGTAGGTTTATCCTAGGAAAGGTCGTGTTTTGCACCCCAACATGCTAGAACCTTTTGGGATACATTACATTGACGATTTGATTTCTCTTAAGAGACCAAAGTGCAAAAGGGAAACAAACTTTGAAAAGCTATTACTCAGAAATCATGGCACTTATAAATATTTTATCTAAAGGTGCATGATCACATAGGGTCCCTCTACAATAACCTCTCTTATTTTTTTATACCTCCAATCCATTTGCCAATGGTGACAAGTTTTTAATTGATGGAAAAAGTGTCAAATGCATGTAGTGTAAAGTTGCAAGGTGGTGTAATTTTTATTATGTTCATCGTGCTGCAAAACCTATAGTTCTAACACATCTGAGTGGGTAGGTTTATGCTAGTAAAGGTCCTATTTTGTACCCCAACATGCCATAACCTTCTGGGATACATTACATTGACGATTTCTCTTAAGAGACCAAAGTGCAAAAGGGCAAAAAACTTTGAAAAGCTATTGCTCAAAAACCATGGCACTTAAAAACATTATGTTTGAAGGTAAAGGATCATGTAGGGTCCCTCTACAATAACCTCTCTTATTTTTTCATACCTCCAATCCATTTTCCCATGGTGACAAGCTTTTAGTTATTGGAAAAAGTGTCAAATACATGCAGTGTAAAGTTACAAAGTGGTGTAGTTTTCATTTTGTTTGTCATGCGACCAAATTGATAGTTCTAACATGTCTAAGTGCGTAGGTTTATGCTAGGGAAGGTCCTATTTTGCACGCTAACATGCCATAACCTTTCATGCTACATTGCACCAACAATTTCTCTTAAGAGACCTAAGTGCAAAAAGAAAACAAACTTGACAAGTTGTTACTCAAAAACCATGGCTCTTAGAAAAATTTTGTTTAAAGATATAGGATCATGTAGGGTCCCTCTACAATAACCTCTCATTTTTTCATATCCCCAATCGATTTTCCCTTGGTGACAAGTTTTTAGTTGATGGAAAAAGTGTCAGATGCATGCAATGTAAAGTTGCAAGGTGGTGTAATTTTTTTTTGTTCATCATGCAATCAAACCTATAGATCCAACACATTTGAGTGGGTAGTTTATGCTAGGAAAGTTCATGTTTCGTACCCCAGCATGCTAGAACATTTCAGGCTACATTGCATTGACGATTTCTCCTAAGATCTACCAAAGCGCAGAAGGGCAACAAACTGTGATGAGTTATTACTCAGAAACTGTGGCACCTAAAGACATTATGTTTAAAAGTACAAGATCATGTAGCGTCCCTCTACAATAATCTTTCGCAATTTTTAATATCTCCAATCCATTTTCCCATGGTGACAATTTTTCAGTTGATAGATCACTAGTAGAAATGACTACATGACTAACAATTTTAGTCACAACAACTAAAAATGACTAATTTGATCATCATAAGTGACTAATTTTATCATCAGGTAAAAAACACAACTAAATACTTAGTCACACAAATAAAAATTAGATAGTATTATATTAAATATGATACTAAAGTGGATAATTAAAAAAAAAATGAATTGAGGAAGTGGGTTGTATTATAATATAATATATTACTAATATGTTATAATATTATATTGTATTATATAATATAATATTTATATTATATGTTATATTATATTATTAAATATATTATAATATTATAATATTTATATTATAATGTATTTAATAATATAATATTTATATTGTATATTATATTATAATAAAATATAATATTATATTATTATACTAAAATATTATATTATATTATATTGTATTGTATTATATTATATTATAATATATTATATTATATTATATTATAATATATATTAAATATATTATAATATATAATAAATATATTATATTATATTATATTATATATATTATATTATATTATATTATAATATATTATTTATAATAATATAATATTTATATATATATTATAATATAATATAATATAATATAATATTTTATTATAATATATTTAATATTATAATATAATATAATATAATATAATATTTATATTATAATAAAAAATTATATTATATTATATTATATTATATTGATAATATTATATAATATTATAATATTATATAATATTATAATATTATATTATAATATATTTAACAATATGTATTGTAATTTATTTTCTTTAAATTCTATTTTAAAATCCATAGGCAAATTAGGGGGAAATTTTTCATTTTAATAAACATACTCTAAAACCCTCGTTGAAACCTTATTTTCAAGCTACAACTTGTCGAATTAGAGAAGTGAAAGGAGAATACTAGCAAGGAAGAGTTTGGAGGAGCCGAAACCAATAGTAGCGGGGAAAGCAACAAATAATAGCAAAATGAGCTCGACCATCTCATTTATCCACATCTTTATCTGCATCTGGTATAATTGATTCTAATCTTGCAAGTCACACTTTTATTCTCAATTGAAATACCCTAAAATCATCACATTGCATGAATTAACATTTCTTTGAGGATTTTAGGCAAATAGTTTCAGTATCTTAGTTGATGCTTCCACATTAGACTCATCCTTTGGGCAACACATTTTCTTGTCTTTCACCCAGCTATTCCAAAGTGAGTGGTCGCCCCTATGAATGGTAGGGCTTGAAGATTGGGGGATTGGGCATCACAACATTAAACTTGGTTGTATTTTCATTTTAAAAAACATAATCTAAAACCCTCATCGAAACTTTATTTTCAGGTTGTAGTGGAGAGGTGAAAGGTGAATACCAACAAGGAAGAGTTCGGAGGAGTCAAAACTAATAGTGGTGGGGAATATAGTAAAAATTGGTAAAGGATGCATAATGTAAAAGCCCAAATGTGCTCATTATCAGATCTTGGCCGTATTTTCATTTTAATAAACATACTCTAAAACCCTCGTTGAAATCTTATTTTTAGGTTGTAGCTCATCAAATTGGAGAGGTGAGCATGCCCTCGAATCCTTCCAATCTTCTCTCATGTAGGGCATCACTCTCCTCCTAATCTTGGTTTTATTTTTGTCTTTTAGTTTGATCATTTTAGTTTTTTTTTTAGTATGATTTCTTTCTTAATGTTTTGTCAAGCCTATTGGTTGAATCCTGAATAACTTATGGTGGTTGAATTTTTTTGAAGAGACAATAATGATGAAACAAAGGGGGGATGCTGAGGAGAACAGGGGGTTATTCATGATGCAAAAGGAAATCAACGGTGAAGGGAAGGAGTCACTCAAACCTCAGTGGCATTGCTCACCTGGAAGGGAGTCAAAAGGCATTTGAATGCTAGTGATATTGTTTGTAAACAGTCTGATCATTGAGGCCATACATACTATGTTTTGTATCACCCCTGAAGAGTGAATGGAATCATTGGTTCATAGACAAAATTGGCCGTAGTCGCTTGGAGCCATTGAGAGTTAAAATTGCATTTGTCTTTCTTGTCTCAACTGTATGTGATCAATAATTGATCTGTTGTTCCTAATTTAACTTGCCTGAGAGTTGATTTGCACAAATCTACAAGGGATTTTATGGTTTTCAGTTGTTTCCTTGTTTTCCAGTCATGTTCTATATGTTTTGTTATGTTTTGTACAACAAAGTATAGGCGGATTTCTTGGATCTTTATTTATGCAGCTGTATATGTTGTTTGTAATTCATGTGGTTATGAAGATGATTGTTGATTGTATTTTTTTTTTCATGTTAATCCAATACAAAAAAAAATATTTGAATATCTATGATACTTGAAGTTTATAAGCATAAAGTTGTTTGTTGATTGTATATTCTTTAAATTTGTGAGGATTAATTAAGTTAGATTTGATTTGTAACTTGAATCACTAATTCACCCAAATAAATGACTAAACAATAACTAAATAAATCACTACCATGACTAAAATAAATAAATGCAATGACCAAATAAATGACTACAATGACTAAATATATGACTACAATGACTAAATATATGACTACCATGACGAAAATAAATGACTATCATGACTAAATAAATGACTATCATGACTAAATAAATGACTATTATGAATAAATAAATGACTACCATGACTAAATAAATGACTGCCATTGTTGAATAGTCCGGATAATTGAGAGGAGGGGTGAATTAGTTATCATAAAACAATTTCTTTACTTTAATTAATCCAGAGCGGGCTTAAATCAATCAAATAATAATCTAATAGATATGAACATGAAAAGCACACAACAACACCATGCACAATGAACACTAGAATTTACGTGGAAACCCAAGAAGGGAAAAACCACAAAGAATGCTAATTCTCAATTATAAAACACCAATTAAGGTGACACCAGTTAAGGTGATTTTTACAAGGGCTCACTGCCAAGTTGCTCACTATAGGTAGCTCGCTGCCAGTAGGCTCACTACTTGATTAATACATCTAATTACAAAATAGTATCACTGACAAAAATGAACTGATGAAGTTGCATCTACATATGCATGAATTCAGTTCCGGTTAAGAGCACAATATCTGTCTATAGCAAATCCGGTCAAGAATCTCCTGCACACCTTCCTTGCACAACCTCTGTAAAGAAGATTACTTCTTCCTGACACTTGCCTTGGCTTTCTTATCTCATAATCCATCACACCCTTATATCTACTCGCACACACCACACTTCTTACATCTCTTATTCGAAACCAAAAAGATGCTATATATATATATATCTGTGTGTGTGTGTGTATGTATATACCTATAGAACAAAATAAGTTGGCCAAACACCATGTACTCAAAATCTCCTAAGTTGACCTAGCAAAAACATGTCGGCTTGAATAATAACCTTGAAATATTCAATAAAGTTTGGCACACTAGCACCAGACCCAAAAGATGGGTCACACATAAAGATCTTCTTACCACATTACCAAGGGACCCATAAATAGGTCATACATAAGATAGCATAATTACCAAAAGATAGCAAACTTTGAATTACATGAAATATATTCTAGAGTCGATGGGAATGCCACAACCAAGACCAAATCTTGATCATCATCAATTTTAGTACCAACCGAAGAAACACAATTAGACATACAAAAACTTGTAACATGCTACACGGATGTCCAGATAGCAAGGATACCCAGAATAAGCTTTGAGCACAATAGCCAACATCAAAAGATTAGTCTTCATTATTCTGCATTAACTAACTTCCACAGATGTCCCAAAAGGAAGTACTACCATATCCGGATCAAGGATAACATCCACACTACATATCATAGCACTCAATAGGATAGATCATTTTTGTATATCATCTAGAGCACAACCTTTTGGATCCCAGGTTTTGACATCAATGACAACAATTCTAAGTCATCTCAACAATCTCCCCCTTTGGCATTGATGGAAAAATAGCAAAAACACAAAACTCCAAAGCTCCAAACACTCCCCCTTTGTCAACCAATTGAATTCCTCTTTTTTCTTTGTTTTTCTCTTCATTTTCTCCCCATTTTTTCCATCAAAGGAAAAGGGCCAAATAAAAACATTTAGGAGATCAAGTAAAAATAACACTTTTCACATAAAAAATTTCTTGTACATTTCTCTCACAGTTGAAAGAATCCTCTTCCAAGCTTGCACTACAAAAACCATTCTGGCACACATACTATCCAATAGAGTCAACAACATAAATGAAGATGACCATGTTAGAACACAATGATCTACTGAGAGGGGGGTGAATCAATAGATATTAAAATTTTTAGTGCTTCAACCCTTTTGCAAATTCAACCTTAACTTCAAATGTGCAGATTGAAATACTAATAGATATAATAGCCACAAGCACAAAAGAGATCAACACATAACATAGTATGTACATGGAAAACCCAAGATGGGAAAAACTATGGTGAGAAATACTGCTAGGATCTACTGTCCTAATCCAGCCTCACAAGCTTCAAAATTCAGTTACAATGTTTAGGGCTGCAACCCAAGGAAGCAACAACTCCCTATTTAGAAGCTACAACTTCAAGAATGCTACCACACCCTATTATGAGCTACAACTCAGTGCAAAATGGAGGCCACAACCTCATACAAATTTTTGCAATATACTATGCATAAAATGGTTCTACAAAACCTGAGATGCATCAATACAACACATAAGCTCTTTCTCTCTCTCTCTCAGTTCTCCCTTACTCCACTATAACTAGCTACATAAATTTTTAGATTTTTCTCTCTATTACAGTTTTCCTTCCTCTGCATTCAGAAACTCTCTTCATTCTCCATATCTCAATAATTCCCCTCATTCAATTCATATACATTGGAATCACTATTAGGGTTTTTCACCTACTTCCATAATTGTCAAAGCATTGTGCCCAAGCCCAACACATACTATTCAGCTCGTGAGAAATCACCATACCTCTGCATCGAGTTGCACAAAATTTTATTCCGTAACAGAGAATTTGCTAAGAATAACATTCTGTCAGACCCTAGAATCTGATATGCATTTTAATGCATTCTTGCGATCATTCAATCTGATTCGATCTTTAAATATTTTGTAAATTTTGTCACCACTTAATAGATCAAATCTTCATTTACATGGTTGCTGAGATAGTTGTACAAATTAATTCTTTCTCTTGTGTCAGTTTTTAGACCAAACCCTCATTTACACTTGACATAGTCATTTTATATCTCTGCATATTTACTCTGGCCATTGATCAACTCCTTCACGCCTTCATCCTATGATCAACATTCACTGTCATGACTTTAAACCCTGACCGTTGGATAATCGATCACTTAAACCACTATTTTTGATCTTTCATATCATCACCTTTGATTCTTTCTTTGTCGAGTCTCACCATCTTCATCGATGGTCAATATCCATCCACTGTTCTCTGCTGACCCCATGGGACATAGCAAGTATCCTCCAAAAGCTTAGCAGAACTGATGGGCATCATTGGATCTTCTTAACTGCAACCATTGATCATGCACCATTATTGATGGCCTTCATGCAATCATTCACTACCATCTATTAACCTTTGTCACATTGGGTCCCACAGTCGGCATCATACTCCTATCACCCAATCACCAAAAACCCAAACCTCAGAACCTCAACTCAAAGGTTACGAAGTTATTATAACCAACGACTCACTGACAATAGAGAGAACCTATGAAACTCCTTTTGAAATGACTAAGTCACTTCGATGAAAATAACAACACCCAAAACATCATTCCAATGTGGGGTCCACATACTATCATCACATGGCCACATCATCACCATGCCATAGCTCAAACCCATCATGCCACATGTCTACATTGTCATTAAGGCTGGGTCCTGCATGGAGTGCTTCCTTACTCCTTATCGCTCCATCGCTTAGTCGCCAAGTCAAGAACTTTCAAAACTTGAGAAGTCTGCAACAAGGTTAGTAAAACTTAGAACCCCATGATACCATTCACTTTCACCAACAACAAGGAGATCACTAAGTCAAAAGGTTTCCAAACTTGAGAACCCCGTGACATAGGTTAGGAAAACTTGGAACTCCATGACTCCTTACAACTTTGGCCTTAGATTGAGAGCATGAACCAATTAATGAGGAAAATTTTATTGACATCACAACCTACCCAATACTTGTCTGAAAAGCTCTTGAGAAACCCAATCAATATTCCAACAATTTCCCTTACATGATTTGCACTTTTGACATCAATGAAAACAATAGTCCAACAATCTCCTTCTTTTGCATTGATGGAAAAACTCTAACTGTTTGATCAGGCACCACTGAAACTCAGTGCCAATTTGATTAACAAATTGTAACACGGCAACTCCCCCTATGACATACATCTCATCTCATTTGTTTAGCAACACATTTCTCCCCCTTTGACATCAATGGAAAAGGGTACACTCCTCTTGAAGAAATGCTTCAATTTTGAATGCTACAACCATCAAGTCATTAGAAATGCTCCAATTTTGAATTCTACAATTTTCATGACTTGATCACATTAGTCTTCACCTGGGTTGAATAATTGATCAATGAAGCTCCCCTTGGATGCATTCCCTATCTCTAGAGATTAGTGATATGAAGTGGGAGAAACTACTTCTAGCTTCTGCCTCAGGTATTCAAACTACTCTATAGGAATGGGTTTTGTAAATATATTAGCCACTTGTTCCTTGGTGGGAATATACTCCATGCTGAATTCTTTATCTAAAAATATTTATCTGATGAAGTGATGATTGATATATGCTTTGTTCTGGAGCGCGTCATTGGATTCTTTGAGATATTAATGGCACTTGAATTGTCACAAGGAATCAAAATGGGCACATTTTACTCTACCTTGATTTCATTTAAATTTTGTTTCATCCATAAGACTTGAGTGCAACAAGAAGCTGCTGCAACATATTATGCTTTTGTAGTAGAAAGAGTAATAGACTCTTGATTTTTTCTCATCTAGGAAACCAATTTGTTCCCCAGGAAGAATGTGCCTCCACTAGTACTCTTTATGTCATCCACACTACTTGCCCAATCTGCATCTGTGTATGTTGTTAATGTGAAATCTTTAAATTTGGAATACCCTAAACCATAGTCAACAGTACTTTTGATGTATCTAAAGATTTTCTTTACTACATTGACGTGTGATTATTTTGGTTCTTCCTGAAACTGAGCTACCATACAAACTACTTGCATTATATCAGGCCTTGATGCAATTAGATATAGTAGATTTCCTGTTGGAACTATCAAAATCTGATGTTTCTTGCATATTTTCGTGCCCCCTAATTCTCCATATGAGTCTTTCCTTATGCATATTTCTTGCATTTCATTATTATTTGCTCACATTTTGGCTCATGTTTGTCCCCTCAATCATCTATCTATGCATTTTCCGCCTTTTGGTCTCTACCAGCATAGGTCTCCAATTGTCTCCCCGACCCACTATGTTTTTCTACTAATACCTTTTGTTTCAGGTTTGTCGGCATGACTGGTTTGGGTCTCTCCAATCCATTTTTCTGCTAGCAAATGTTTGTTACCTATCGGCAGGATGTTTCTCTTATTTTGGCAATTAGAGTTTTCCTCTACTGGTGGTTATCGACATAATGATCATCTTGTGTTGGCGACAATGGAGACATCTATCGGTGTATGTTATGGCTATCGGGATAGGGTCTCACCAAATTCAACATGTCTCCCCGACTTGTGCTTGGAACGGTTTATCGGCGGGAGTCAGGTGTTCGGTCTAATGTCTTGCCAAAGTTATGATGTCTCGGTGACAAGCACACTTTGGGTTCCCTTCAACGTATGTTGAGATCTGTGGAGGGAGGTCTTAGTGAAGTGAGTTTGTCTCACTGACAATGCAAAAGGTTTTCTTCTAAATAGATTTTGGTGGGAGATAAAACTATCAGTACATGGTCTCTCCGATATCTTAAAGCTATAGTGACAGTAAGTCAAATGAAATGTACAATTCGGCAGGAGCCTTCTTATGTCTTAGCAAGGATGAATAGGATAAAACATGTTGCGCGGTGTGACTCTTTGGCTTTCGATATATCATCTTGGTGAGTGACCTTCGGTCTCACCGATAATGCATGTGGAGACTCCATCGGTATGAAAATCTTCTAGTCTTGGCGAGCACAAATGACTTCAAGGTACTTTGGTATGACATGGTGTTGTCTCCATGAGGTCTCCCCGATACTGTATTGTCTTGGCTAAAGCGAGTGGGGAATGGTTTTTGGCATAGGAAGTGCTTTGTCTCAGCGACTCAGAGATGGGTGTGAAACCTTCGGTGAAACATTGTATAGTCTACGTAAGGTTTCCCTGACAGTTACAAGTTATAGCGACAAACATGGATGGGTGGCTTCTATCGGTGTGAGAACGTTGGTGTCATGGCGACCTATGGGTACTGAAGGGCTTTCGGTGAAGTGAAGTGAAATCTGTATGACATCTCACCAACTGCCTAAGGCTATAGCGAAACAAAGGCGATACTTCTTGACTTCGATGTAACAAATGGGTGGTCGCAGCGAACACAAATTATAGATCACGGGGATGAAGCATTTGAATTGCCTTCAGCAGGACGATATGTTGTGTTTGGCCGACTGATTCTACTAGTAAAAACATAATTTCAAAATCTTGTCGCTGACATGTTGAATGCTTGGAGACTGTTGCTGGCCGAATTGAATTGAGCCCGAATCTTATGGAGGGCCGACATAATATTTTATTTTGATATTTTTCTCATGCTGGTGTATAAATAAGCATGTTGTAGTTGTTAATTGGGACCAGACATTAGATTTCTAATACATAGCAAATAGATATAGTAGAATAAAATTATCAAACCAGAGGCTATTGTTGCATGATTTTTCACAATAGAGGTATTTATGAGATTCAATTGATGTTGTTGTATTTCTTTGGTGTCAATTATTTGTTGAATTGAATGGAAAATACTGCTAAGTTGTCTCCATAATTGATTTTTTTTGGTTGTTTAAATTGACATAACAAGTTTATGTTCGATTTATCGATACACATTTTTTGTATTTGTGTGATTAATCAACTAGTTCTTCAGACAAAGATTAAATGCTTTTATTGATCACAGTAATCAGAGAAACTCATTTTGGATTATTAAAGTAGAACTTAGTAGTCACATTATTGCATGTTTATACAAGTTGTAAGCAAAACATATGCTAGATAATATGTGTCTTCTCCAGAGAGTTGCTAATCTTGATCTCATTTGACTCTGCATACCCAACAAGGCACTAGTCTCTGTACTTCATCATTATAAAATCATTCAGCTTCTTTTAATTGAAGTATTTATGATTTAGATCAGAATATTGTCACTGTTTTCAAATGGATTTCATCTGTTCACTCCCATCTGCCACTGTGAACAAATTGCTTTAAGAAGATAATCACAAGTTAAGTCTACACAATTCAAAGAGGTACACTCGCCCAGGTTTAGCAGCACCTAAAGAATAGAAGGTTGAATTCTTTTAACCTTGTTTGTTACCCTAAAGCATATCAAGAGATTGGTAGCCTCTTGAGGCATTCAGCCTGTGTTTTTGAGAGCTAACAAATTGGCGACTCTGTTGGGGAGCAATCAGAATCAAGGCCTTAATCATAGAGTCAGAAATCGTGAATGGACTCAGCTGGGAACAAGAAATATTGAACATTTTTCTCATTTTTGATAAAAGTGAGTGGCGACTCTGACAGAATTTTGCAGCTGTTCATCATGAATAGAAGAAGATCTCAATATAGGGGAGGTCATACAGGAGCTCCTGCTGATAGCAGTAAGTGGATTCATAAGGATGACAATGTTGATAAAGGAAAAAAGATAAATGAGGATATGTATCTGACAGGTAGAGACAAAGTAGATCGCTATGATACATGGAAGGATTATTCAAGTGTAGAACTGTGTACCCCTAAGGAGCAAATGAATAAATTTTATAATCCTCATAAACAAGCTGAGCTTGAAGCTAATAAACAGGCTGAGTTTGAAGCTAGACTTGAGCCTGAACAACTCATAATTCAGCATGAATATGATCAGAAGATGAAGAATAACCAAAATATGGTTGTTGATCATGAGCTTCCTGAGGAAGTAAAGGCACAGTTCAAACAACAAGAGAAAAAGATAAAGGAGTTGGAGGCTAAATTACAGAAAGCCCAAATTGCTGATCAGACGGCTAGTGGCTCAAAGTATGTTCCACCTCACAAGCAAGGTGATCATGGTGCAGGACCCTCCAATCAACAGAATGTCCCTTACAATCAGGGTGGGAATCACTATAAGCAGCCAGGTAATCTCCACTATATTCCCACATAGCATGCGAATATGCATCCTCCTTCTAGTCAGCATCACATCCCTCAACATAATGCACAATACAATAATCCTATGCATCAGTATCAATATCCACCTATCCCTCCCCCTTACCAATATGCAGCAATGATCAGGTAGTTTGATTTGGCAGGATTCCCTCTATGCCCTTACCCTATGGATAGCAGCTGGAGAGGTCTGGTTCCCAAGTTTATAGGGAGCAATGTAGTCATTGCTGAAGAACATCTAAGGAATTTCAATGTGTTCATTCAAGATATAAGTATGCCATATGAAGACTTGCACATGAGGCTGTTTATGATGTCACTTATTGAAGATTCTAGGGATTGGTTTAACAGCTTGCCAGCATATTCAATTAATTCTCTTCAAGTATTCCAAGATCGATTCCTAGAGCAGTATGGAAATCTAAATGCACCAGATGCAACTCTTCATGAACTGATGAGGATTTAGAAAAATCAAAATGACTTAGTTTATGATTTCAATCAAAGATTTAACAAATTGCAGACTAAGGTACCTCCTAGATCAAGGTTGCCAGATTTTGTAGCTTTAAGTGTTTATTTAAATGCATTTGATCCCAAAACAGGGTACGAATTGAGAAATAGATTTCCAAGAGGTCTAGCTGAAGCACAGAAGATTGCATTGACAATTGAAAATAATAGGAAGGCTGCTGGTATAATTAGTAAAAAAGATAACCTGAGGCCTCCTCAGCAAAACAATAATTATCAGTATAGACAAGAGAATACATACAGAAATGAGAACAAAAATGAAAGGCCAAGACTGCATGATATGCCTTACAATACAGACTGGAAAGATGGGAAACCTATATCAGCCAGACCCAGAAACAGAGAGACCCCTGATCCATTGAGCAAGAAGGGAACTTACATGGTGAGTAATAATTATTTTTGTGAAGTTTGTAATCAGCCACATTCTCCAGACTATTGTGTTGTAGCTCAAAGGATGCAAGAAGAAGGAATGTTGAGGGAAAATAATGGAGAAGATCACACTGTATATTTGACTTCAAATGTTTTTCACCATGCTGAGGAAAGAAACTCATCTTCAGAGGATGAAGGCTATGAATATGATGTCTCCAATCAGAAGTATAATGTCCATATGGCTAAACAACATATTTTTTATGATTCTGATGAAGATTACACAGAGCCACATCCTATTGTAGCGCCTGCTCAATGCAATGTGAGGAGACTTACTAAGGATGAAATAGAAAGGATCACTATTGCTGCAGTTGAGAAAGCCAAAAGTCAATACTGGTTGAGAAATAGAAAAGTAAATGAGAAATAGAAAAGTAAATGAGCAAGATGGGGTTCCTAGGGGAATTTTTATAAAAGATCAAAAGGCAACACAGGAAATTGTAAAGAAGCCAGAAAACAAGCAGCATGATAAAATTGAACAGAAACCAGGCCAAAAGGAGGAAGTAGAGGAATTAAATAGAGAAATATAGATGTCTGACCAGTCCAGTAAAAAAGAAAAAGAAGAAAACAAAAGAGAAGCGCCAGAATTAAAGAAGACTGCCAAGGTGGAGAGTTCCTCCTTTGATTTCACTCAGGCATTGTCCCAGGTAAAAATTTATGTTCCACTACTTGAGATGATGAAAATTAAAGAGTATAGGGATACTGCTATTCAATTGATAATGAATGGAGAACATGTGAATGCTGAAAATAAATAACTATTAAAGTAGTCAATAGGAAGGAGAAGATAAATAATTCTGAAGTCTGCTTGAGTGATATATTACCAACTTCTCCTCAAGTTGATCCCTTTTTTACTATGTTGCTTGTTAATAACAAATTGTTAAGGAACTGCATGATAGATTCTGGTGCTGCTATAAACATCATGCCCATTGGAGTCATGAAACAACTTGGTATGTGGGTTGATATCACTGGAGGCAAGTGTTATGCAATGGATAACAAACCTGTTCTTGTGGTTGGTATTATGAAAGATGTTGAAGTCAAATTGGCTACTTATCCACAAGTGGCTTATAATATAGATATAATGGTTATTGATACTCCTCCTCAATTTGGGATGCTTTTGTCAAGGCAGAGGACTACAGCTGTAGGTGAAAATGTTCAATTTGATTTATCTTATGCTACAATACTAGTGAATGGCTAGGAAGTCAAATTGTATAGGGAGCCAAGAATGAGCCAGCTTGTTGAATGTGTACCACAGGATCAAATTAATTATTTTTGTGATGTTCATCTGGGGAGTTTTAAAGTAGAACCAGCTCAACCAAAATTAATTAATAGTGATCTAATTGAAAAACATGCTGCACAAAATTGCAATGGTGTATGGAAGATGTACTTTGATGGAGCCTGCAGTCAAGAAAGTAATGGAGCTGGGATTATATTTGTTTTGTCTGGAGGTATTACTTTTAAATATTCTTTTTGGTTAGCATTTGAATGTATAAATAATGTGGCAGAGTATGAAGCTTTATTGACAAGCTTAAACATTGTTGTGAAACACAAGATTAAGTTGCTGGTTGTTTTGGGCGATTCTGAGTTGGTTGTTTCACAGATCAAATCAAAATATGCAGCAAAACACAGAAGATTAAAATAGTATAGGAATGTTGTATGGGATACCATTGAATTATTTGATGCATTCTCAATTGAGTTGATTGACAGGTCAAAGAATATAATGGTTGATTTTTTAGCAAATGTGGCGCTAAAAAGAGATGATATCACATTGGCTGGGGTATCACAGATTGAATTCAAGACAAGGCATGTTGTTCCTAATAACATTTATAACTGGCAAGTTTTCAATGATGATACTGACCTTTTGAAATTCCTCAATTGTATAGATCAGTATGAGGCCTAGGAAATTGATTTCAATGCTTTTGTTGAAGAAGTGGATGGGAAGCAAACTATGTTTGGCAAGGAAATATTGCAGCTCAAAACAAATAAATTTCCCAAGGGTCTGGTGGCATTGGAGAGGTTGTATGATGGAAATGATAGATCTTTTATAAAACAGACTCCAGTCAAAAGAGAAGATGTTGAAGAAATTAACTTGGGGATTGAAATAGCACCAAGAAAGGTATACATTGGGAAGAAAATAAGCCCAACAATTAGGCGAATGCTGATTGAGTTGCTGAGAAAGTACAAACATGTGTTTTCCTGGTCATATGAAGATATGAAAGCATACAAGGAGGATTTATTTCAGCATGAAATACCTTTGAAGCCAGACGCAAAGCCTTTCAAACAAAAGCAAAGGCCCATAAACCCAATGCTGGAACCTAAAATGTAAGAGGAATTGATAAAGCTCAGGGATGGAGGAATTATCAAACCAATCAGACATTCAACGTGGGTTTCAAATCTAGTTCCTATGAGAAAGAAGAATGGTGATATCAGATTATGTGTAGACTTTAGAAATCTGAACATGGCATCTCTCAAGGATAATTATCCTCTACCCAACATGGAAGCAATATTACATAAGGTGACAGGCTGTGAGTTGTTGTCTATGATAGATGGGTTTTTTGGATACAATCAGGTCAAAGTCAAGGAATCTAAGCAATACAAGACAACATTCACTACTCCTTGGGGAACATATGTATACATAAGAATGCCATTTGGTCTCACCAATGCTGAGCAACTTTCCAAAGAGCCATGGATGTAGCATTTTCTAATTTGATTAATTTTATCATGGTGGTGTACCAGGATGATTTGACTGCTTATTCGAAGAAGGCTGAAGATCATGTGCAACATCTTGAAAAGGTATTTATTAAAGCTCTTGAATATGGTATTAGTTTAAATCCAAAAAATGTCATTTTGCAGTCACAGAGGGTAAGCTCTTGGGGAATATTGTTTCAAAAGAGGGAATTAGAATAGATCCTGAGAGGGTGGAAGCTATTGATAAAATTCCTATTCCCAAAACTATCAAAGCAATACAATCTTTCTTTGGAAAAAATAATTTTGTCAAAAGATTTGTTTCTAATTTTACTAAGATCATCAAGCCCATATCTAAAATGTTGAAGAAAGGACAAAAAATGGATTGGACTGCTGAAGCTTTGGATGCTTTTATGTCTATCAAAAAGGCTATCAAAGAGGCTCCTGTTCTTAAATCTCCAGATTTTACAAAGCCCTTTTAGATTTTTTCTTTTGCCTCAATGCATACTATTGCTATTGTTATGCTACAGAAGAATGAGGATGGTTATGAACAGCCTGTGTCTTTCTTTAGTAAATCATTACAAGGGTCTGAATTGAAGTATGACATAATGGAAAAATAGGCCTTTGCTCTTGTGAAGGCTACTAAAGCATTTAGACCATATCTTGTTGGAGCAAAAGTAATTGCTTATGTCCCTCATGCTGTTGTCAAAGACATTTTAACACAATCTGAAGTCACAGGGAAAAGATGCAGATGGATCAACAAGATTCAAGAATTTGACATGGAAATATAGATCACTAAGTTGGTAAGAGGCCAAGGCTTGGCTAGACTAATGATAGGAACCAATATTGAGGCAAATTAGATTTACAATGTTGAAGAAGAGGCTGCAATTGCAAGCATTGAACACACTCCTTGGTATACTAATGTTATGCATTATCTTAAATATATGAAATGTCCAGATGGATTGAGTGATAGCCAAAGGAGAACTTTGAAGTCGCAGGTGTCCAAATATGTTTTTATGGATGGCGATCTATTTTGGAAAAATAGGGATGGCATATTGTTGTTATGTTTGGATGAGTCACAGGCTAAGCATGTTTTGAAGGAAATGCATGAAGGAGTTTGTGAAGGCCATTATTTAGCAAAGACAACTGCACACAAAATTCTCAGGGCTAGGTATTATTGGCCAAAGGTTTTTAATGATTCCTTTACACATGTGAGAAAATGTGAGGCTTGCCAAAAAATTTCTGGAAAGTTGAAGTACCAAGGTGCTCTGCCACTTCGACCCTTGCAGGATGATGCCCCTTTCCATCAATGGGGAATTGATTTCATTGGAGAGATACATTGAGAGAAATCAAGTGGAGGGCATAGATGGATACTAGTTGCCACTGATTATTTTACAAAATGGGTGGAGGCAATCCCAACCAAGCAGGCTACAAGTAAAGTTGTAACAAATTTCTTGATGGACAACATTATCACCAGATTTGGTACACCGTTGAGGATAATCACTAATAATGGGATGCGCTTCAGGTCAGATGAATTCAAAATCTTTTGTGATAAGTATGGAATTACTATTTCTTATGCAATTCCTTATCATCCACAGGCCAATGGTCAAGCAGAGTCCAGCAATAAGAGTCTCTTGAAGATTATAAAGAGGATGTTGGGACAGAACAAGAAGGCTTGGGATTCAAAGTTAAAATTGGCTGTGTGGGCTAATAGGATCACTGTGAAAAAGGAAATTGGAAAATATCCATTTGAATTAGTATATGGAGCACAGGCTAGGATACCTTTGCATAATTTGTTACCAGTTTACAAGTTTTTCTTACAAGAAGATTTGGAAGTTCTTGAACCCATGGAAGACAGGATGGAGCAACTTGTTAAGCTAGATGAAGTAAGGAGAGAGGCCCAAAGTCAAAACATGAAGTCACAGACATAGATGAAGTATCTATTTGATAAGAAGGCAAAGGATAGAAAGTTTGAAGATAATGACTTAGTGTTGATGTGGAATGCAAGGTGTAGGAGAAGGGCAAGCATGGTAAAGCCTTGTGCCGACATGTTGAATGCTTGGAGACCATTGCTGACAACTTGAATTGAGCCGAATCTTGTGGAGGGCCGACATAATATTTTATTTTGATATTTTTCTCATGTTGGTGTATAAATAAGCATGTTGTAGTTGTTAATTGGGACCAGACATTAGATTTTTGATACACAGCAAATAGATACAGTAGAATAAAATTATCAAACCAGAGACTATTGTTGCATGATTTTTCACAATGGAGGTATTTATGAGATTCAGTTGATGTTGTTGTATTTCTTTGGTGTCAATTATCTGTTGAATTGAATGGAAAATACTACTAAGTTGTCTCCATAATTGATTTTTTCTGGTTGTTTAAATTGACATAACAAGTTTATATTCGATTTATCGATACACATTTGTTATATTTGTGTGATTAATCAACTGGTTCTTCAAGAAAAGATTAAATCCTTTTATTGATCACAGTAATCAAAGAAACTCATTTTGGATTATTGAAGTAGAACTTAGTAGTCACATTATTGCATGTTTATACAAGTTGTAAGCAAAACATATGCTAGATAATATGTGTCTTCTCTAGAGAGTGTTGCTCATCTTGATCTCATTTGACTCCACATACCCAACAAGGAACTAGTATCTGTACTTCATCATTATAAAATCATTCAGCTTCTTTTAATTGAAGTATTTAGGATTTAGATCAGAATATTGTCACTGTTTTCAAATGGATTTCATCTGTTCACTCCCATCTGCCACTGTGAACAAATTGCTTTAAGAAGATAATCACAAGTTAAGTCTACACAATTCAAAGAGGTACACCCGCCCAGGTTTAGTAGCACCTAAAGAGCAGAAGGTCGAATTTTTTTAACCTTGTCTGTTACCCTAAAGCGTATCAAGAGATTGGTAGCCTCTTGAGGCATTCAGCTTGTGTTTTTGAGAGATAACACTTCCAATCATTGATCTATACAAAATATGATTTGCATCAAGTGACTTATCTTATTTAATCAACTTGCAACCAATAATCATGGGAGTACTGAATGGTTTACAAACCTCCATGCCAAAAATTTTAAGCATTTTTTTTGCATACTTGGTTTGTGATATAAAAATACCTTTATCAGCTTGTGTAATTTGCAAACCAAGAAAAAAATTGAGTTCTCCTAACATGGACATTTCAAACTCATCATGCATGTTTGTGGCAAATATTTTGCACATTACATCACTACTACCACCAAATATAATATCATCTACATAAACTACAACAATGATCATTTGCTTACCCTCATATTTGAGATACAAATTGCTATCAACACAACCTTTCTTGAATCCTTATTGTTGTAGATATTGATCTAATCTTGAATACCAAGCCCTTGGTGCTTGCTTCAAACCATACAATGCTTTCCTCAATTTGCAAACATAGTCATCATCCTCTGACAGCTAAAAACCTTTTGGTTGCTCAATATATACTTCCTCTTCAAGGTTTCAATTTAAAAATGTATATTTGACATACATTTGATATACCTTAAAACCTTTATACACAGAAAATGCAAGAAACATTCTAATAGCTTCTAATCATGCAATTGGAGCAAACGTTTCTTCAAAATCAATTCCTTCTACTTGTGCATATCCTTTGCACACTAATCTTGCTTTGTTTTTTACCACAACTCCATCTTCATTGAGCTTGTTTCTGAATACCCAATTTGTGCCAATTATATTCTTAGGAACTAATTCCCAAGTTTTGTTCTTTTCAATTTGATTAAGTTCCTCTTCCATTGCTCTTAACCAGCTTTCATCCTTACTAGCTTCATCAAAACTTATTGGTTCAATCTGAGACAAGAGAGAAAAGTTTACTTGTTCCTTGTCCTTTGCAAGTCTCCTTCTAGTCTGCACTCCTGCATTCTTGTCACTGATTATCTGATCTGTAGGATGATCTTTTTGCACATATTTTGTAGGAGCATGTTCAACCCCTTGCTCATTCTCTTCTTCTTGTTCTCGTCTTCAACTCGTGCACCTATGTCATCTTCATTTGAATCACTTTCAAGATTATTTCTGCTAGGTTGACCCTGATTTGCACTTTCATCAACCCTAACATGTACACTCTCTACAATTCTATGCAATATTTTATTATAACACTTATAAGCTTTGCCTTGGTTGGAATACCCCAAGAATATCCCCTCATCACATCTTGACTCAAACCTTCCTAAGTTGTCATCTTCTCTTTTAATATAGCACTTACTGCCAAATACCTTGAAATGCTTGACTGATGCAGGCCAACCAAACCATAATTCATACGGTGTTCTACCACTGTTAGATCTTATAAGTGCTATGTTCTAAATGTATACAACATTTTTTACTACTTCTTTCCAAAATTTATTTTCCAAGTTTACCTCATTCAGCATAGCCCTGGCCATCTCCTTCACAATTTTGTTTCTTCTCTCTACCACACCATTTTGTTGTGGTGTTCTTGGGGCTGAATACTGGCGCTTGATTCCATGATCTTCACAATATTACATGAATTCTCTTGACATGAATTCTCCACCTATGTCTGACCTAAGACATTTGATTCTTCTCCCAGTCATATTTTCTACCAACTTCTTATAACTTTTAAATGCTTTAAAAGCCTTAGCCTTCTCCCTCAAAAATATAACATATGCCATTTTGGTATAGTCATTAATCAACAGTATGAAATATCTTTCTCCTTGAAACGCTCTTTCCCTTATTGGACCACATAGATTAGCATGGATTATTTCCAAGGATTTCGTAGTATAGTAATCCTTTGTGGGAAATTTAGACTTTGTCTGCTTTCCTTGCTGACAGCCTTGACAAATGATGTTATCAGGCTTTGCAATCTTAAGCATATGTCTAACTAGGCCTTTTGAACTTATTTTCACCATGTTGTCAAAATTTATATGTCCTAGTCTTCTATACCACAACCAACTTTCATTTTCTTGACTGATTAGACATGTTTGGCCTTCCACTTCACATAGATTGTAGAGATTACTATTAGTCTTTATCCCTTGACCAATTGTTTTGCCATTCAATCTTATCTTGTAGCCTTCAAAATTAAATACAACTTTGTATCCATTATCACACATCTGGCTAACACTAAGAAGATTGTGTTTTAGACCTTCCACATGGAGCACATCTTTAGTTTTGTTCTTTCCATCTATGCTCGGAATTTCTTTACCATGGATCTTAACAGTAGTATTATCACCTAGACTTACTGAACCTCCTTTCATTTCAAGATTAATGAATTTCTTTTTATCTCTGGTCATGTGCTTGGAGAATCCACTATCAACAATCCATAGATCTTGTTCCTTTACATGTAAATCCATTTCAGCAATCATAGACTGAGTGACACAAGATCCCTACTCTTTCTCCTTCCATATCTTCTTGGGCTTCTTCTCAAATTTCACACTTGGTCTTGTAAATCTTGCTCTACAGTTTCTAGCTATATGACCAAAGTTGTTGCAACTATAACAGATTATATCCATATCAACCAAGGGAGCAAATGGATTCTTGCTTGCAAAATTTGTATTCTTCCTTGGAATGATTATATATTCTCTAGCCCCATGACCAGAATTGTTACAGGTATAGCAATACCCATTGAAATACGATGAGCACCTGGTCATGCAGTTTCCTTCAGTTGGATGAGGTGATCTTCTTTGTCTAGGCCTCCTTGGATAGTGTACTCTTGTGAATCCATCATTGTCTGCTCTTTTTACGTTTTGCATCTTCTTTTATTTATAAGGAATTGTCTAATTGTCCTCCTTGACTTCGACTAGTTTCTTTTCTTTATCATATTTTTGTTCATATTTAGAAGCTTCCTCCTTGTCATATTTTTCTTCACTTGGGACTGATTTTTCTCCTGCTCTAAATTGTTCATAAAGTTTTGCAGAGACATCCATAAATTAATTCTTCCCTTTTTCCAAACCTAAACCAGATTTCTCTTTATTTGTAGGCTTTTGTGTACTTATCAATTCATTTAGAATATTTGTACCACCTTTCAACTTTAGTCCATTTCTAATATGCTCATTGGCCTTCTCCAATTCTTTCCTTAAGGAAACCATTTCTACCTCAAGTTTTGAGCATCTATCTATCTTAGATTGCAATTTAGATTTCATGACATCCTCAATTCTTTTAAGCTCTTCTACATGAACTTTCAGTCCTACTAACACCTTATTAGACTCTTCAAGTTCTTGTGTTAATCTATCAGTCTCCTTTTGAGCATTCCTTTTTAGCTTCTTGTTTTCTCTCTTAAGATCATCATATTTGTCTCTTAGTTCATCAAGATCTTCAAGAGCACTAATTAATTCTCCTTCAAGATCAACATCTGCCTCCTATTCTCCTTCATATGAGTCGTCAATTTGTGCATCTTCTTGATCCTTAGTTTCTTTAGCCATGAATAGAAATTCTCTTCTATCATCTCTCATTACGAGGGCATGGCCTTGATCCTCTTCTGAACAATCACTAGCATTAGAAACTTCACTTTCTTCATTGATGTACAAGCTCTTCTTCTTTCCAAAGTTCTTTCTTTTAGGGTAGAATTCTTTCTCCTTTCTACTATCAAATTCTTGCTTGGAACGGTCTTCTTTACCATATGGATGCTTTGAAGCAAAATGACCTATTCTACCATAGTTAAAACACTTAAGAGGGAGCATACCTTTATACTTGCTAGATCCTCTTCTTAGCCTTCTTATGATATTTTCTTCTTCCTCATCAGTTTCTTCATAATCAAATGCAATGACAGCAACTTTTTCTTTCTTATCAGCTTCATTTTTGTCTTTCTTGACAACCTTAAATGTAGCTTCTCCCCTAGATGATTTAACACTTGGCATTCTCATCTCATATGCTGTAATTATGCCATGCACCTCATCAAGAGTAAGTTTATCAATTTCTCTGCCCTCTTCAATAGCAAAAATCTTGGCATCATATTTAGTTGTCATGGACCTGAGAACTTTCAACACAACATCTTCTTCTTTTAGATCTACACTATATCCTTTAATGGCATTTACCACATCATCAACTCTCTGAAGATAGTGTAATCAAGGGAAATCAGATTTGTTAAATGGTTAGATCAAATAACATAAAAATCCAATGATATAACGAAGTACAATGGAAATCAAATGAAAACGAAAAGGAAATATATCACCAAGAGTCTCCATCTTCCATGATTGATCTTCGTTACACCTTCTTGCTTGCTGGAAATGTTGCCCTCAGATTTGTACTTTGAGCAATCTAAAATGCCTAAGCCCTACAACAAGATTCGAAGGATTTGATATGCCTATGACTATTGCCAATGTCTAAAAGTCAATGCCTATGCCTAGAATAAATGCCAATATTAATCAAATGCCTATGACAATGAATAAGTGAGAGTAAATAAATGCCTATAGTAATTACGTAAAATGTCAAGATATGAAAAATGAGAAGGAAAGGGCATTTTATAGAAAAGGCCATTTCGAACGGACGGACGAGATAAATTAGTGATGAGACCCTAAAACGAACGATCCAGATTAAACCTGAGAATCCCTAATTAGGGTTAGGGAAAAATCCTTAATCGAACGGTCAGAATAAAATCGGATCAACGGTGGAGAATAAATGAGGAAATTAATTAGATAATGAAGATTTTCAAAAAATCAAGAAGATAAGATTGCCTGATTTGCAAGATTCGAAAAATCAAAGAGATAAGATCGCCTGATTTGCAAGATTCGAAAAATCAAAGAGATAAGATTCAGACTGAAGATAAGATTTGGAAAATCAAGAATCTGCCCGATTACTTGATTTTTGGAAGATTAATTACTAATTTGAATTAAAATAATTCAAATTATGGATTTATGAGATAATAAATAATCTTTTTCAGATTATTTATCAAAAAGGATGACAGTTAAGATTGACATGACATTTTAAATAATTTAATTTATTTAAAATGAGAAGAATATGAAATTAGCAATTAAATAATTAAATTAAATTATTTAATTCAGCAGATAAGATTAATTAATTAAATAAATTAATCAATTTATTTAATTAAGACAGTTAGTGATGTATTAAATAAATAAATAAAATTTATTTATTTAATAGTGAAGGATAATTAAACGCAGAAAGGGAAATTAAATAAATTAAGAAATCTATTTAATTAAAGAAAGACTTAGACAATTAGTGACGTATTTAATAAATAAATTAAAATTTATTTATTTAATAATCATAAAGAATCAAAGGACATGAATTAATTAAATAATTATGAATTATTTAATCAATAGTCGAATGTGGACCAAGGACATAATTAAATGTCTTACTTATGCTAGGACGAAAGTGGTAAAAATGAAGCTTGCAGGCCTAGGTCATTTTTAGGTGTCTACATTTTGCCCCTCTTTGTCATAATGTCGCTTGTCGCGTTGTGACAAAGAAAAATAAGCCAAAAATGCCCCAGTGCAAAATAAGAGAGGAAGAATGACGAGGAGGGTTACGGTATGCCCCCTCGAGAGGATAGACAGGTTTGAAGAACATGGGTGTGCTCTCGAAATGGATGAGAAGACTAGAATATGAAGAGACAAAGAAATGTTAGTGCAAAAGATATGGATGATGATATGGATGCAATGCCTATATGAGATGAGACAGAGAAGATGGCAAGACTAAAGAAGATGCATGTTAGTTCCTAGACCAAATCCTTCAAAACATTTCCATAGGACTTTAATATTTATTGCTCTTAATCGTCATTGGGCAGATTGTTGTGATGGCCAAGAAACACCATGATATGACATAGATCAAGGTGTGCAAGGTTGTACCATCACGTAAGACAAACAATCATAGACAAGGATGATCATGACTCCTACTATGAGCGTGATTGCCCCAGTCTTGTTGTCATAATCAACCATAAGCAGAAAAAGACAAGGACAGATCATGAAACGTCGCTGCTTCTCTAAATCTTGTTTCCAGGACATCCTTGAGAAACTAGTGACATGATTGCCAAAATACAAAAATAAAGTCCCTATCATGATATGTCGTTGCTTTTCTAAATCCCATAATCAGGACCTCGCTGAGAAGCTAGTAGTCATGCGTGTCAATTGTCATGCTACGTCGCTGCTTCTCTAAATCCTGCTTAGTGGGATCTCGCTGAAAAACTAATAACATGATAAAAGATCAAAAGACAATTGCCAAGTGTTTGCCAAGTGCATCTGGATATCCATTGTTCTGATGTCAAGATGCCATGTTCGATGATGTCAAGATGTCAAAAATGTTTAAAGTTTTGATTGATCTTGGAAAATGCCGAGACTTGGTGAATTCAGGAAGGACACATCCTGAATAATGCCGATGTCGAGAGGATTCGATCCCTAATGGTCATTAGGGGTCCCTCAGAATAATGACAATGCCTAGGAAGGACATATCCTAAGGCATAAATGACAGAGTTGGTTCTTCAGAAGGACACATCTAAAGAATACTGATGTCACGAAGAGTGATCTTTAGGTGTCAAGAGGATCACTCAAAATGTCGAATGACGATGACGACGCCTAGGAAGGACACATCCTAAGGCGTAAATGACAGAGGTTATCGTTCAGAAGGACTCATCTGAAGACTAACTGAATTTTGACAGTTTGACCTGCTTGATTTGACTTGTTTTGAGTTTGACTTGTGTTTGACTATATGCCGATGAGATTGCCATGCTGAATAAATGATTGTTTTACTTTGTTTCAGGAGATTTCCCTATGTGGAAATTGATTGAAAACTTTTGACGTGTGTGCTAGTGTAGTGCCATGAACCCTAATGGACTGACCTAGTGCGGCCTCGGGGGCTCATCGATAGATGGCCTTGCCTACGTCATACACTCAGAGACCTCGTAGTTCGACACGACCAATGACTTTGTCTTGATGACCAAAGATTGCGTCATGATTTTATTTTGACAAACCTAAAGGACTGACCTAATGTCTCGGGGACTCAAGTATGAGTCTTGCCTACTTAGCAAATGCGCAGAGACAACGTAGTTCAGACAGATGACGAAGACTGTTTTGACATGATTGACTTTGACTAGAAATGACCAGATGTTTATGTTCTTCGAGTGGTCTACTGATTTTTGTTTAATGTTTTCTTCAGGACGTTTTACGATTTTTAGGTCTTTCCTCAGGACTTTTTATGATGTTTTTGTCTCTTTTTTTCAGGACATTTTGCGATGTTTTTGTCTCTTTTTTTCAGGACTATTTAGCCGATTTTTTATCTTTCCAGGACCTTTTGCCAATGTTTTTGTCTTTTTAGGACTTTTGCCAATTGCTTTTTGTCTTTTTCTGTGACTTTTTCCAATGTTTTGTCTTTTTCGTGACTTTTGCCAATGTTTTTGTCTTTTCGTGACTTTTTCCAATGTTTTTGTTCCTTTTTCTCAGACTTTAAAATGACCTAGGCCTGCAAGCTTCATTTTTACCACTTTCATCCTAGCATAAGTAAGACATTTAATTATGTCCTTGGTCCACATTCGACTATTGATTAAATAATTCATAATTATTTAATTAATTCATGTCCTTTGATTCTTTATGATTATTAAATACATAAATTTTAATTTATTTATTAAATACGTCACTAATTGTCTAAGTCTTTCTTTAATTAAATAGATTTCTTAATTTATTTAATTTCCCTTTCTGCGTTTAATTATCCTTTCACTCTTAAATAAATAAATTTTATTTATTTATTTAATACATCACTAACTGCCCAATTAAATAAATTGATTAATTTATTTAATTAATTAATCTTATCTGCTGAATTAAATAATTTAATTTAATTATTTAATTGCTAATTTCATATTCTTCTCATTTTAAATAAATTAAATTATTTAAAATGTCATGTCAATCCTAATTGTCAGTCCTTTTTGATAAATAATCTGAAAAAGATTATTTATTATCTCTCGAAATCCATAATTTGAATTATTTTAATTCAAATTAGTAATTAATCTTCCAAAATCAAGTAATCAATGTCTTTACTTTCCAAATCTTATCTTCAGTCTGAATCTTATCTCTTTGATTTTTCGAATCTTGCAAATCAGGCGATCTTATCTCTTTGATTTTTTGAATCTTGCAAATAGGCAATCTTATCTTCTTGATTTTTTTGAAAATCTTCATTATCTAATTAATTTCCTCATTTATTCTCCACCGTTGATCCGATTTTATTCTGACCGTTCGATTAAGGATTTTTCCCTAACCCTAATTAGGGATTCTCGGGTTTAATCTGGATCGTTCATTTTAGGGTCTCATCACTAATTTATCTCGTCCGTCCGTTCGAAATGGCCTTTTCTATAAAATGCCCTTTCCTTCTCATTTTTCATATCTTGACATTTTACGTAATTACTATAGGCATTTATTTACTCTCACTTATTCATTGTCATAGGCATTTGATTAATATTGGCATTTATTCTAGGCATAGGCATTGACTTTTAGACATTGGCAATAGTCATAGGCATATCAAATCCTTCGAATCTTGTTGTAGGGCTTAGGCATTTTAGATTGCTCAAAGTACAAATCTGAGGGCAACATTTCCAGCAAGCAAGAAGGTGTAACGAAGATCAATCATGGAAGATGGAGACTCTTGGTGATATATTTCCTTTTCGTTTTCATTTGATTTCCATTGTACTTCGTTATATCATTGGATTTTTATGTTATTTGATCTAACCATTTAACAAATCTGATTTCCTGATTACGTGATAGTCTGCAATATTCTCTTCTTTGGTCAACGTCAAGCCTTCAAATTTTTCTCTCAACACTTGTAACTTTTCCAACTTCACTTTGGTGTCACCTTCATATATTTTCTTAAGTTTTTCCCATAAATCGTAAGCAATTTTATAATGCATAACTTTGTTATGCATAGACTCAGACAAATTATTCATAATAATAAACCAAGCTTTAATATTGTTCTCATTAATCTTCTTTGTTGTAGGATCAATAGGAATAGTAGTAGGAATAGTATATTGGGTCTCAACACATGCCCAAACTTCAATTCCAAGAGAGACTAAGTATCCTCCCATTAATGAGCTCCATTTAGCATAGTTTGTTCCATCAAACCTAGGTGGCTTGTTTGAGCCTTCCTGAAATGCCATTGTGTTCACATATCCAATATCTACCTGAGTTGGTTAAGCTTCTCCTAGGGAACCTTGCTCTGATACCAATTGTTAGAACACAATGATCTACTGAGAGGGGGGTGAATTAGTAGATATTAAAATTTTTAGTTCTTCAACCCTTTTGCAGATTCAACCTTAACTTCAAATGTGCAGATTGAAATACTAATAGATATAATAGCCACAAGCACAAGAGAGATCAACACATAACATACTATGTATGTGGAAAACCCAAGATGAGAAAAACCACGGTGAGAAATATTGCTAGAATCTATTGTCCTAATCTAGCCTCACAAGCTTCAAAGTTCAGTTACAATGTTTAGGGCTGCAACCCAAGGAAGCAACAACTCCCTGTTTAGAAGCTACAACTTCAAGGATGCTACTACACCCTATTATAAGCTACAACCTTGTACAAAGTTTTGCAATATATTATGCATAAAATGGTTCTACAAAACCTGAGATGCATCAATACAACACATAAGCTTGATCTCTCTCTCTCTCAGTTCTCCCTTACTCCACTATAACTAGCTACATGAATTTTTAGATTTTTCTTTCTGTTATAGTTCGCCTTCCTCTACATTCAGACACTCTCTTCATTCTCCATATCTCAATAATTCCCCTCATTCAATTCATATACATTGGAATCACTATTAGGGTTTTTCACCTACTTCCATAATTGTCATAGGATTGTGCCCAACACATACTGTCCAGCTCATCAAAAATCACCATACCTCTGCATCAAGTCGCACAAAATTTTATTCTATAATAGAGAATTTTCTAAGAATAATATTTTCTTAGACCCTAGAATCTAATATGTATTTAATGCATTCTTGTGATCATTCGATCTAATTCGATCTTTAAATATTTTGTAAACTGTGTTGCCGCTTAACATATCAAATCTTCATTTACATGGTCGCTGAGATAGTTGGACAAATTAATTCTTTCTCTTGTGTTAGTTTTCAGACCAAACCCTCATTTACACTTGATATAGTCATTTTAGATCTTTGCATTTGAACTTTGGCCATCGATCAACTCCTTCATGCCTTGATCCTGTGATCAACATTCACTGTTGTGACTTTAAACCTTGACTATTGGATAATAAGTCACTTAAACCATCGACATCAATATTTCATATCGTCACCTTTGCTTCTTTATTTGTTGGGTCTCACCATCTTTATCGATGGTCAATATCCATCCACTATGGATTAATCTCCACTATTCTCCGCTAACCCTGTGGGACATAGCCAATATCCTCTAAAAGCTTAGCAGAACTGATGGGAATCGTTGGATCTTCTTAACTACAACCATTGATCATGCACCATTACTAATGGCCTTGATGCAATCATTCACTACCATCTGTTAGCCATCGTCACACTGGGTCCCACAGTCGGCATCATACTCCTATCACTCAGTCGCCAAAAATACAAACCTTAGAACCTCAAGTAAGAGGTTACGAATTTATTATAACCAACAACTCGCTGATAACAGAGAGAACCTATGAAACTCCTTTCAAAATGACTGAGTCACTTTGATGAAAATAACAACACCCAAAACATCATTCCAATGTGAGGTCCACATGTTATCGTCACATGGCCACATCATCGTCGTGCCACAGCTCAAACCCATCATGCCATGTGTTTGCATCATCATTAAGGCTAGGTCCCACATGGAGTGCTTCCTTACTCCTTATCGATCCATCGCTTAGTCACCAAGTTGGGAAGTTTCAAAACTTGAGAACCCTACAACAAGGTTGTAAAACTTAGAACTTCGTGATACCAATCACTTTCGCTGACAATAAGGAGATCTCTAAGTCAGAATGTTTCCAAACTTGGGAACCCTGCGACATAGGTTAGGAAAACTTGGAACTCCACAACTCCTTAAAAATTTGGCCTTAGATTGAGAGCATGAACCAATTAATGAGGAAATTTTTATTGACATCATGACCTACCCAATACTTGTTTGAAAATCTCTCGAGAAACCCAGTCAATATGCCAACAATCTCCCTTACATGATTTGTACTTTTGACATCAATGACAACAATAGTCCAATAGACCAATTTGAAGACAGGCATTGTCGCTCACAATCGTCTACATCATAAAGTATCTTAGAGAGATGATCCAACAGGACCTCAACAATTTCTTTGACCAACCAAAAAGTTCTAACCAAATCTTCCCTTTGTCTCTGAGTAGACAACAACTCAGCTTGTAACTCTCGAACTCTTATTCATTGTTTTCCATCTTTATCTTTGAAGAAGTCAAAGCACTTCCCAATATCATTCAATTCAGATTCAATAGCTTCAATTCTACTTCTAAAATTATCAATAGTAGCAGGCCACCAGAGACAATACCTGTAGATGTTAGACATCTCCTTAATGCATTCTCTTGTCTCACCAATGTTCTTGGATAATTTTTGTTTAACTTTAACACACCTCTCAATCATGACTTGGATCTTATGACCTTCATCTCCTTCCCACAATAACCTTTCTTCAAGAACTTCTACCAAATCATCTAGTAAAAAATTAGAAACAGCTAAAACAGTAGTACCCTTTTTGAGCAGATAATCAACTAAGGAATCTTCAATTCTAAGCATATTAACTGGAGAGTAGGCATACAACATTTCACCAATCTTTTTCATATCACCTTCATCCAACACCGAAAAAACTTCATCTAGATCAAAAGAGTCAGATCTAGGCAAAGACTTTTCTTCCTTGTCCTTCTCTTCAAAGATATTGATGACATCCTTTGTGTTAATTTTCCTCCTTTTAGGTTCCAGAGGGGAACCACCACTAACAACTTCTAACTCCTTACCAAAGGAGGAACCCTCCTCAAATTGATTGATAGGCATAGCACTAGACACTATCATACCTGAGCATAGATTCATCTGCAAGGATGAGAAATAAACTTTGCATGCACTTGATTTATCTTCCATACATTCTAAATATCTATAAACTTTCTTTCTGATGGGGATGTCAGACTTCCACTTAACATTCTCCTTTGACGGTAGCAAACTTAGAAAGTAGAATACTAAACATATGAGTAGAGACCCAAGCCGAAAGGGATAACCCTCAACCAAAGAAATTCTGACATTCTTAATTAGGTTTTCCATTATTAGGCTACACAAGTCAAACTATTTATTTTCCTTCAGCATCGTATGTGCAAGATACACAACAATAGCTGATGTAGAACCTTCATGATTTTGGAAATAGATTTTGTAAGTGATACCATAAGCAACATACCTCACTAGAGGATCGACAATGGTATTTATCAGTAGAGCTCGGGGGTTTTTGTCGATACAAGTAAGTTCCTCCATGTCTCTGTATTTCACTATTTTCTACCCAAGGAGGTCACCAACTTTACACAATCTAGTAATAGCTTCAATGGCTTCCTTAGTGATTGGATAGGGTTTGTCCAAAATGATGTTTCCATCCTTGAATCGACTCAATAGGAACAAGATAGACTCTTTGTCAAAAAACCAGGGAAATTCTCCCCATAAATCCATACCCAAGGAACTTACATTCTACAATTCATCAGTCTTCAACCCTAGTTTTATTTCCTTCATCTTCTGACGCTCAAATTCGTCCAACTCTACTCCCTTCAGCTTTAGCAGAATACTACCACTAGATTCACTATCAACCAACATATATTCCATTGCCGAGCTTAGCTTCTTCAATCTTTTTATCGCTCAATGAAACTTCTTTGCAAACTGTGAGAAATGATTTGAAAAATCCACCTTTTATCCTTAATTTCTCATGATGATTTTTCTGCCAAAAACTTACATCAATGATGCCATCAATAGTACTTCACTTTCCAATCAGTCAAATTAAGCTTCATCATATATCACCAACTAGATCACACTTGTTCAAGTTGAAAACATGTCAATATTACTTCAAAGAGAGGGAACCCGTCAGGATATGCATTGCAAACCTCCCCCTGAGCCAAGGCAGTTGGCTCAAATTCTGGAAGAGCTTGTACCAAGATATGGTACCATAGAAGAGCTCCCCACACTCATTTCCTTTTTCTTCCAAACCATGATGGTCTTCTTCTTAGATTCATCTAATTCTACAACCTTCTTTTTGTTTTCATACTTTTCTAGAGCAACATATTTGCATGTGCTAGCATAATGTCTTGGTTGATTGCACTTGTAACATCTTTGTCCTGACTTAACTAAGTGAAACCTATATTTGCATTGATTAGATTTGTGACCATAACCATGGCATAAATAATAATTACCATGAAAGAGATTATTCATTCCATTCCTTCTAGCCGGATTAGATAATTCACTTCTACAGTGACTTGCTTTGTGACCAAACTTGTGACAGTTAAAGAATTGAATACTCGGTTCCTTCTTGCTTCTGCACTCTACAACCTTATGTCCAAAAATTTTCCATAAAAAATAATAGCCATTAAATGATAAGTACCAAGTTGAACATTTGGTTGCCTGACAAGAGGTCTTTTTGTAAATGTTCTAGAGTTCCAGACCTTGCTTGTTACAACAGATCTCGCTTCAGCTTCAACTACTTTGTCTTCACACTCAATGTTCTGATTTGAGCTTTCACCCATGAAGCCAATTCCTCCCTTATCCTTGTGATATTTTTGTAGGGACAAGAGTTGATATAGAATTATGCTACTTTCGCATACTCTTTCTTTTTATTTTATCCTTCTTAACTCTTGATCTAACTTCTTTCTTTTGATTTTTGTTTGATGGTATCCTTGATATTTTCTTCAGTCTTCTTCCATTCTTACATTTTTTGTTTGATGGTATCTTTGAGATTTTCTTCAGTCTACTTGCATTCATCCAATCATTGCGTTAAATCCAAAAAAAAATCATTTGACTCCTTTAATTCTTGGCTAACCTCTCTATGTCTTGCTTTAAATTTCTAGATTTTCTCCCTTGGCTTTGAGATACAAGCATTTTCCTCCTTGAGGTTTTCTTTCAATTCTTCATTTTCAAATTTTGTGCTTTCCATATCATCTAACATTATCTTTAGTTCTTCCTGAAAGTAATAATCTCCTGCCTTCTTCAAGTTTCCAAGATCTCCCTTAAGTGGTTAAGCTCTATCTCTAAGGGACCAAGCTCTAATACCAATTGTTGAATAGTCTAGATAACTGAGAGAGGGGGTGAATCAATTAACATAAAACAATTTCTTTACTTTAATTAATCTAGAGCATTCTTAAATCAATTAGATAATAATCTAATAGATATGAACATGAAAATCACACACCATGCACAATGAACACAAGAATTTACATGGAAACCCAACAAGGGAAAAACCACGGA
Source organism: Sequoia sempervirens (assembly GCA_007258455.2). NCBI lineage: Eukaryota > Viridiplantae > Streptophyta > Pinopsida > Cupressales > Cupressaceae > Sequoia > Sequoia sempervirens. Next base: position 325,745,390 of record VDFB02000015.1, on the reverse strand, counting down.
GAATGTTAATTCTCAATTATAAAACACCAATTAAGGTGACACTGGTTAAGGTGATTTTTACAAGGGCTCACTACCAAGTTACTCATTGCTAGTAAAGCTCACTGTTGGTGGGCTCACTGCTCGATTAATAGATTTGATTACAAAATAGTATCATTGACAAAAATGAACTGATGAAGCTACATCTACATATGCATGAATTTAATTCTGGTTAAGAGCATAATATCTATCTATAGCATATCCGATCAAGAATCTTCTACACACCTTCCTCACACAACCTCTGCAAAGTAGATTACTTCTTCCCGACACTTTCCTTTGGCTTTCTTATCACATAATACTTCAAACCCTTATATCTACTCACACACACCACACTTCTTATCTCTCTTATTCAGAACTAGAAAGATGTTATATATATGCATATACCTATAGAAAAAAATAAGTTGACCAAACACCATGTATTCAAAATCTCCTAGGTCAGCCTAAAAAAAACATGTTGGCTTGAAGAACAACCTTGAAATATTCAATAAGGCTTGGCACGCTAGCACTAGACCCAAAAGATAGGTCGTACATAAAGATCTTCTTACCATGTTACCAAGGGACCCATAAATAGGTCATACATAAGATAGCATAATTACCAAAAGATAACAAAATTTGAATTACATGAAATATATTTTGGAGCTGATGGGAATGCCACAACCAAGACCAAATCTTGATCATCATCAATTTCAGTACCAACTGGAGAAACACAATTAGACATACCAAAACTTGTAACATGTTGCATGAATGTCTGGATAGAAAGGATACCTGGAATAAGCTTTGAGAACAACAACCAACATCAAAATATTAAACTTCATTATTCTACATTAACTTACTTCCACGGATGTCCCAAAAGGAAGTGTTGCCACATCCAAATCAAGGATAACATCCACACTATGTAACATCATAGCACTCAATAGGATAGATCATTTTTGTATATCATCCAGAGCACAACCTTTTGAATCCTAGGTTTTAACATCAATGACAACAATGCTAAGTCATCTCAACAACCATGACTAGATAAATGATCAGTTAACAACAATCAATTGACTACCATGACTAAATAAATGACCTATTAACAACAATCAATGACTAAATTAACAACTAAATATATTACCAAATTGATCAATCAAAACAACCAATAAATGACTAAAAATGGTTTAGTCATGAATTTGATCATGTTATAAATGACTGGAAATAAACTACTAATGGTCACGTGACCAAGCTAATGGTCACATGACCAATTTTTAGTATTTTTTTAGTCATTTATTACTATTTTTCTACTAGTGGATGCATGCAGTGTAAAGTTGCAAGGTGGTGTAGTTTTCGTTTTGTTCATCGTGTGACCAAACCGGAAATTCCAACACATAAGGGTGGGTAGTTTTATGTTATGCAAGGTCCTATTTCACACCCCAGCATGCTAGAACATTTTGGTTTACATTGCACAGACGATTTCTCTTAAGAGACCAAAGTACAAAAGACCAACAAACTTTTACTAGCTATTACTCAGAAATCGTGGCTCTTAAAAACATTATCTTTGAATATAAGGTCATGTAGGGTCTCTCTACAATAACCTCCCTCAATTTTTCATATATCCAAGTCATTCCACTATGGTAACAATTTTTTAGATGTTCCAAAAAGTGTCAGTTGCATTTATTAAAAAGTTGTCGGGAGGCATTGTTTACATTCTTCATCTCCTAGGGGTAAACCAAAAATTCAATCATGTTGGGGTGGCTATAGAATAAGTCCACTTTAAAAATTTTGGTCAACTTAGGTGTCTTTATAATATTATGATTGAATAATCTACACCAAAGAACTAGTCTCCTTTGTTGCTTGAACTCAATGCAGTCATAAACATTTTGGTCAATATAGGAAAATATTTTTTTGAGATGAAGGAAAGTGTGGGCATGAAGAATACATCTATAAATTTGAAGTAGTGATTGGCCAAATAGAGGATGGGTACTTAAATATACTTGAACAAAATTATTGGAAACGTAGTATAAATTGTTTATACTTTGTCTTGAATAAAACTTGATTTCATAACTATATGCCAAAAATATGTCATCCAAGACCACAAACACATACTAGTGTAGGAAAGATAATAATTAAAAAAATATATAGGTGAAATGAATGTGAAATAAGTTATGAAGCATCAAATACACTTGGATTTTAAATATCTGAAGTAAACCATTTACAAATATCCATTGAAGCTTGGATTTATAATGCAAATATGGAAACCGTCAATAAAAAAGATATACATGTATTAACCAAATAGCTATATAGGCATACATCAATATATGTTGATATAACATATATACAAAATAGCCATAAAGTCTTACAAAAATTCCATATAGGCATACAATGTCATGTATATGCAATGCAAAATATATGTCCAAAAATGCAATATAGGCATACAACAAAGGACCCCAAAACAATAGTTATTCCCCTCTAGGTGAAGAAAACAAATCACAGGTGGCCTTTGATCATCAAGGGGATGGAGATGTTTATGATGGTGGTCTACTTAAATCTCGATGGTTGGTCCTCCTATTTAATTATTCATGGATTCGTACCTATTACAATAAAAAGTATACACATTAATATATAGAAATAATAATATAAAAAATAAAATATTTAACAAAATAATCACTTAATACCTCTAAATGATCTCTCTCCTCATCTGCAATAGCGACATGCTCACGTTGTGGCATTGCAAAGTCTTATAGAAACCATTTAGATAGAAATTAAACTACAAATCAATAACCATTTGATTTTTCAATAATAAATAGCTATAAAAATGAATGTAATTTGAAATTTACTATTCTACCTCATGCCCCCATCAAAGGAATCAAGATCTCCATTGCAGTGGAGACACCATGCTCCATTTCCCTATCAATATTAGGAGGAATCTCTGCTTGCATCATCTGAAAAATAAAACAACATTATTCAATTACAAAAACTAGAAGAGTGATGCATGTCATGGCTTATAATGTATGAGATAGTTAACAAAAAATTTAGTACTTATTGAACTATATATTGCTTCAAGGGTTTGCATGTTTCATGAGGAAAATTTCAAAGTAAAGGACAGACACAAGATGACAGTCCTGAGGATAATTATATCATGAAAGCAAGGGACAATATCATGATTACATAAAGAATTCATGCAAACCTTTTTTGATGTGAAGTGTGAAGAATTTTTGAAGTGGGGATAAGATTTATAAAAATAATGTAAAGCATGATGGTGAGATGCATGAAAAGAAGAAATAATGAGCACTATCAACTAAGAACAAAATGATGTAGTGATAGTGAGCAATGAAGGGACTATGGTCCTAAGATCTTGATAATAATTCACACCTATAAAGACACTTCATGATTTTCATAAAACCTCTACATTCTATTTATATTCATGGGTGAATCACAAAGAAGAGATAGCTAAGAAATGGAGTGAGATATCTTCATTACAATGGATGGTGTAATATTCACATAGACAGAGTAATGATCACAAGGAGAAATGATGAATAAAGGACAACAAATGAATAATAAAGGATATAGCATAAATAAATAACTATAATAGGATAGTTATAAGACTAAATATGATAGTCTAAAGTCACAAGATGTAGTAGGATAGTCACATGTATTTCAATACCAAAGAATGCTTCAAGGGATAATTGTGGAAGATGATTTTTTATGAGGAGATACTTTATATGTTTTCAACCAAGATACCTCAAGGTAAATAGTGCATAGAATTCATGAATGTGGTGGTAATCACATGAAATCCAATGTTACAAGATATTCTCATAGGAGAAGCATCAAATTTAGTACAATGGTATAAGAGGAGCATGCATAGTTTATTATTAAAGGATATTTTAGAGTGGCAGTGCCCTTTTAATGATCATATTCATAGATGATAGCCCTTATGAAGGGATAGAAAGAGGGCCTATATTTCTAAATGATAAGTGGACAACACCTTGTCTATGGAGTAGATACCATTGAAGATAATTGATAGCAGATGACAATATATAGTCAAGAAGGCAAGAGAGAAGTCCTCTATGATGTCAAGCACTTCAAAGGTATAAATGAAAGTCTACAAATATAATGTATAAATTAAATAACATAGTCATCATGATAAGTATAGTCAACATGGGTTAAGGGTAGTAATAAGATCAATACCCAAGAAACATTCATGAGCCCAACAGTGAGCAAAGAGATGGTATGCTACAAGCTAGTGATGATAGTTAGGAGGATAAGAGTAAAATGGTTTGCTACAATCTACTGATGCCACTAGCCTATATTTTTGGAGTTCAACAACATGAAAAAATAAAATTCATAGATTATGAAGTGCATAACAAACTGAAATCAAATTAATTAAAAAGTTCAAAGCATACTTAAAAACTATCTACAACCTTCAAGTCATTAAACATTATTCAATTATGAAATATAATTTTTTATTTTAAAATTATAAATAGTTTTTATTACCTAAGTGAAACTTCAATGACCACCTCCACTAGTAGGTGTTGTCGTCGAAGCTCCAAGATTAACCTATTCAACATCCAAAATGAGAGATAAGAATACCATTCATATAACATTTAGTTATTCACATGTAATATTTATAATTCTTTACTAGTTACATACCTCCATAGTATATGTGGTCATGTAATAGGGAAGTGGAGAACCATTGAAAACTAAGTGAATGCTATGACCCTAAAATTTCATTATAATCATTCAACTAATTGAGTTAATCTTTCATTTCAAAAATGAAATTTAATAAATTAAATTCAATGAACTTGCTAACATTTACATGACTATCAAGGTTGAATGCCTCATTAAGGAGGGAATTTTTCATCACCATCTAATCAACTACAGATGTACACTAGGCACCTACATCATGACTATGCATAGGATCATAAACATAGAGTGACCCACAAGCCCAACAATAATGAGGTGGAAATCTACTCCCCGAAGACTCACCTTACTCACCCTATGCTAGAGTACTGGTATGTCATATGAGGCTTTGGGTGAGGGAACTAATCGACTGCAATGTATCAACATCAACACTCCCCTTCACAATGAAAGTAATAGTCACATGCTCACATCTTGGTCTAGCAAGTTCTTGTCTTGTTGGCCACTATGAATCGATACGTGCCTCCACTCTATCCTGTGCGGAGCCCACACCTCTCCCCTAGAATTCTTGCATGTTAAAATAGTTTGGCACTTTATTGAGGACAAACTCATAGTAGAGATTCCTCAAAAAATATTGTGGCACCCCATTTTTGTTGCATGGAGCATGGTCAAAAACCATCCACCACCTCCTCCAAAAATTGTTCTTTATCCCTTGGTGGTTGCACCAATGGATAAGGAACCTCTTTCTTGAAGGATGTAAAGGTTGATTCATTCTAGGGTTTGTGAATAGTGCACATAAGTCAAATTTTGTATTTTTTTCATCTTTAACTTGTTTATAGGGTAATTTATGTGCATAAAATTCTCTAAACTCTCATCTCTTCTCTGACCAACTGTTTATTTGCTTGCTAATTGAATCTACATGTGATATTATTGATTCAAGTGATTGAGCAAGTGTGGTTCTATGTGAGGTTGAGTTTGCAAGATCTTTCAACCTTGCAATTAACTCCTCAATTTATTTTTCATTATTTTCAATTTGCCCCTTTAAATTTTCTTGAGTTCTTGGAGCATGTTGAGGAATTGATGGAGGTGTTTGTTGAGGTTGTTCTTGAGGAGGGTTTTCATCTTGAGGTGAATTAGAATTTTGAGGAGAAGGAGATCATGATCGTTTCCTAAAAATTAAACAAATTTATATAGAAAACCATATTAAATCTACCTATTTAATAATAAATTCACACAAAAAACAATAACAAATTACTCCTTTGACCTCCTTGACATCATGGTGGAATTTTGATGAAGATTCGGCAAAGAAATAGAGTGATTTGAGCCTTCCTAGAATGTGAGTGCATTTTTGAAGGTTTGCAGGTCATGGAGGAAATTGGAAACAATAGATAATGATATGAAATGAAGTTTTTTTTTTGTAACTTATATAAAGAAAAATGTGATCGCATTATATAACACAAGCGCATTTTGGCCTTGCAGTGGCCGAGCCTAAGGCTTGGTCACTCCAAGCCATAATGCAAGCACATTTTGGATTTTTCAAAAAAATCAAATGGGTTGGCCATTTTTTGGCCCCCCATTTTTTTGCACCCGCCCAAATGTAATTATTTTGTTGATTGATTAAGATTTCTAACTATTGTAGTTTTTTTTAAAATTATTTATAATATTTCTTCTTGAAACAATGAAAAATAGGTTATGAGAAGGGGGTTCACCAAAATGATAATATATAGATCTATTTTCATTTTTTCATTAGGAAATGAGATCCACACAATGAATTCATTATCAACCCTTAGGTGAATCAAGTCAAAGTGATAATCTTCAAATTTCTTTATGCTGGAAAGATGGGGGTCAAGGTCAAACAACACTTGGGGAGAAAAGCTAAAAAATAGAAAATCAACACCAAAATGCAATCTAACACTTGAAACAACAATATTAAGCTCAATACTGACAAAACTAGAAATTAAATTACAAATCAGAGAAATGTAGAATGATCTTTACCAGTCACCAAAAGTGCTTTTTCGAAGTAGATCTAGGACTCATTCACCCATGGGTGAATGGGTCCAAGCTTAGGTATTTTTTGTAGCTTTTAGGAGCCTTTGATACAAATTTTAATCTTCCAATTTGTCTAGGTTTCACATTCAAAATGTCAGAAATAACTTTGAGATCTTAGTTTTTGTGAGATGACAACAATTTTGACAACTTTTGAAACTTTGACAACTTTGTAAATCTTGCACTTTAGAGCTTTCTTCAACCTAAATCTGCAATCACACATACAAGAGATAAAAATGTTTGTTTTTGGTGGATAGGGCTTTACCTTGGTCAAACTTCGTTTTGGTAATCAAACCTTGAAATGAAATTAAAAATGAAAGAGGGAATGAAGAATGAACAAAGCTATGTTGCCACTCAACAAACCCTTGATTGAAACCTTGATAATGTAGATCTTAGGAAACCTGTAACTTGCATGGGATGGTTAAATTGGATGTGGCACTTGAATCTTACTTGAAATAATGATTTGAATGCTTGATTTGATCAAGAAACCTACATCACAATGTTAGCTCCAAAAAACATGCATGATGCAAGAAGACTTTGACATGATGAATAGATCTTGGATTTTGCAATAAACCTCTGATATATCTACTCTTGAATGCCTTTGATCATAATATTTTCTTTAATAATGCTTGCATAAAAACCCTAGGTGAAACATAGTGAAATAACCTTGTATTTATAGCCTTAATTTCTTGAAATTCAAATATCGCAAGCCAAAATTGAATTATGGATTTGAAAACATTAAAATACTGCCAAAAACATAATTTAAATTTAGGTCCTAAGGTTTTGGGAGGACTCATTCACCCATGGAAAAATGGGTCCTAGGTCCATAAGCCTAAGACCCACATTGCTCATTGTGAAGTGTTAAGTTTAGGCATTAATAAATGTCGGGTTTCCCCTTCGAAAAATGCAATTAAATAGGCTTGGAAAATCAATTAAAGGGCTAATTAAGGCATGATTAAGTACAATTAATTAAAAGGGCCCAAATAAGTGTGTAGTTGTAATAAGGTACACTTAACAACAATAAATTAAGGTATTATTAAGTCCAATTTAAATAAGGAGGGCCCAAAAAAGTGAGAAAATGTAAAGGGTTACATTTTTCTACACTACATTTAGCCTCCACTTTAGTGAGAGGATGACCCTGCATCAAAATCACACCAAAGTAGACAATCAAGAGAGGTCTAATTGTATGATCCTTGGAAAGATAACTCAAAAAAAGATCAAGGAAGGTGATCAAGCTTCCAAGATCTAAGATCTCATGGAAAAATCAACAAAGGCAAAAGGAGACACATGCCTATGTTAAACATATATATGTCTGCAAAAATGCCAAGATACTCAATCATATAATTCCAAAGACTCAAAGAAAGAGAAAGAAAAAAGGGAAAAGGGTGGATCAAGCCTTGACTATCTAACACTGTGGAACATGCCTTAGTTGTTTGTCCAAAATAGTTTACAAGTGGAACTCATTGCCCACTATGTAAACAACAACATGCTCACACGGGCTAGTGAAACCTCGACTATCCACTAGGTGAGGCCCCAAGGGTGGAAAATGAGAGAATATTATTAGGCTCCCATACCATACCAAAGTTATAGCTCTGATAACTTTAATATAAGGCACCACACAATACAAACTTCAAGCTCCATAAGGCTTTGCAAGATGCATTATGCTAAACACTTATGAACAAACAAGGCTCCACAAGCAAGAAAAGTGTGTTATGCTTGGTGGCCATAAAAAAAAGGTTGTAACTTCAAGCTTCATAAGGTTTAGAAAGTTACATTATGCCAAACACTTATGAATAAAATTCAAATAGGATAATACATGCTCAAAGGTATTTTTCTTAGTTCATGTAAGGTCTCCTCTTAGGGAACATCATGCCTAATGTCTCCAAGAGAGGACAAGTCTAGGATAAAGAATTCACAACTTAGGGAATGCAACGTGTAGAATTAACACTAAGAGGAAATTTGTATGCCAAGATAGGTCACACTCTTGGAGGACATCAAACCCAATGACACCACCAAGAAGAAGAAATATCACAAGAAGTAAGAAGACCATGCAATGAAACATGAGAAAAGTCCAAAGATCTCCAAAAATGATGATGCCAATGTATGCCCCCACTTTAAAGAAATTGCTAACACCATGTTATGAGCAATTACTTTAAAGTAAAAATGATAAATGCTAACAATAAAGAGGACATGAGAGCTTATTTGGAAAGCCCTATGTCAAGCATATGTTTTCAAATGAAGCTACGCCATTAAAAAGGAAGGGGTTTCCCCCAAAATGAAATCCCAAACACATAAGGGATCCATGGATTCGAGATTAGTATGTCTTTGCTACAATGATATTATAGAGCTCGGAAACATCATCATTCCCCAAATAGCTCATGGAATAAGAAGAATGGCACATAGAGAGTTAAAACAAAGAAAATTTCCTTTTGGGTCAACATGGAAGAGACCTATATGTCTCAACGCCTTGTGTCATCCCCAAGAGGAAAACACAAGACAAATAAAAGATAAAGGGTTTACAACATATAGAAGAATGAAGGTACAAATAGAGGAATGAACATGAAAAGACATCAAAAAAAATAGTACGAGGGATCACATTACGCACATGCAATTACAAAAAGAACATGCAAAAGAAAACAAAGACAAGACTAGTAGGGAAAATGCAATTCAACCTATAGCAAGTCATCCACATCCCAATCTTGTTCATCATATGCAGAAGGCAGACAACTAGCCAAAGAGACAACATCAAGTGCCAAACTAGGACAACACCAAGTTTAGCATGTGGTGAAACACTCTTTGTAGGAGGATCATCATGACTATTATCATTTAAGCTTGTGGAAGAGGAAAACAATAAATTTAACTCTTTATGCACTTCCTCATCAATTTTAGCAATTTAATTGTCATCGTCCAAGTTTATCACAATAGGAGGTCTAATGATAATATCCATTGAAGGTTCTTGTTGTTTTTGAGATTTAGGATTTTCTTGTTTCAACGAAGGAGAAGAATCATCATCCCTTGCTTGAGGTAAGTTTGGGTTTTTTCTGTGTTATTCTTTTCTTCTTTTGCTTGTAACAAATGAGCAATAGAACAAATTCTATGCCTATGCTCTCTAGCATTACAATTCCTTTTAGTCTGATTTTCAAGTTGTGATTGTGTAAGGGTGGGTTTATCAACCATAGGTTTATTTTCTTCCCTTAAGTGGGGGACAAAAGGAACCATGGGAAGTTGTTCAACCACTTTATCTTTAGCTTTGTAAACTTGTTTAATTTTAGGAGGCACAATGGGACTTATTTGGTTATCTCATGGTATCTTATAGGAAATGGGTGGAGGATTTGCTATGCTTTGGTCTTGGTTACTTGGAAGGGCTTTTGGTTCAATCATTGTCTCATCTAGGATAGGAGGCTCAATCATGGGTTGAGGCATATTTGTAAGGAATAATTTTGGTATGTGTGTTGCCTTAAACTTTTGATATGATTTGAAAAACAAGTCCTCACAAGGCCTAATAGGAACCATTGGTTCAAGCCAAAAGGAATCCAATGAGAAATTCCCACAGGAAGACATAGGATTAAAGCCACTATGGTGCACAGTAAATATCTCATTGCCAAATGGAAACTTTAAACATTTATGTACAACCAACGGGATGACATTCATGGAGTGAATCCATGGGTAGCATAACTTCACATGAAATTGGTCTGATGGTGAGATGATGGAAAATGAGACATGTAATGTTTTCAGTTCAACTTTCAAATGAAGGGTTATCAAACCTATCATAGGGAAAGCAAAACCATTATGCATTCTGATCCATGCTTTTAGTTTTTCATGAGTATCTTGATAAAGCTCATGCACAAATAGAAATTCTTCAATGATCACATTCTCTACACAAACGGGATCAATTAATATCCCATTAGTAGGCTTGTCATTGATTCTTCTAGCTATGTAAAGAGGACCATTGGGTGCATGTTTAATTATGTTATTTTATGAGAAAGCAATGTCAAGTGACATCTTAGTTAGGCCCTTATGAGGTTGAACTTCAATAAATTTGATAGAATGATTTATAGTGTTCTTCTCATGACTTCTTATGTTATTTTATAGAAATTGATTAAGGCCAATCACCTGTTCTAGTCCTTGTTCAATTTTAAGTAAATCTCTTATGTTTTGTATCATAGGAACTATATCAATGGCGATGGGTTTAGAACTTATAGAGTTTTGCAACCGCTCTAACTCTTCATCCATTTTCTTAAAAAATTTAGGAGGGAGACTAGTCACATTAGGTGTAGGTAGGGGAGTTATAGGAAATGAAGTATTAAGGTTATGATCCATAGTGGGTTGACTAGTGTCAACACTATGAGTGAAAGAGTTAGAAAACCCAAGATCCACGACAAATGGTGTATCGTGGGATGACATGAGTCTCAAACTATGTCTCTTAATAGTATTGTAAATATGACACGAATTTGTGAAGCTCATACAAGTTTCACAAACCTGGTATGCACCCAAAATGAATAAGAGGTAAAATGTAATGAAATATCCTAGAATGTAAAGTGCAATGCAATAAGCAATTTTCAGATTTCAAACAAGATAATTTTTTGATTATGCTATGCAAAAAATTGAAAATGATGTCTTTTAAATGAAATTTTGAACTCAAACAATGCATTGATTTTGAATTATTATGCTTAATATGATCAATTTGAGATAACAAAAATTCTACAAGTTGTAACAATAAACCAAAAACAATAAAACAAATATAAAAACAAAGATTTTAATGCTTAGAATTGTAGGAAAAGGCCCTAATCAAGGACTCATTCACCCATGGGTGAATGGGTCCTAGCTCAGGATTTTAAAAATGAGTTTATAGATTTATGAGTTGATTCTTATGGTTTTCAGATTCTAGATTGAGATAGGTGGTTATAATTTTAAATTTCTATAAAATTATGTCTAATACAAATGCAAAATAGTGCTAAATGACAAACTAGGAGACCTAATTTGAAATGCAATTTTGATTCAATTTTTGAATGTAAATGAATGATGATGCAATGCTATGTAAATACTATGAAAAATGATTGATCTTTGTGAATTTTCTATATTTTAAAGGATGCAAAAATGCAAACATAAACCCCTAAACAAGATGCAAAGTAATGCAATTTAAGAGCCCTAAATTCAAGATGAAAATCAATGTAGTGCAATGCAAATGAATGCAAGACCTAGATCTAGGGCTAAAAATGAACTCCAAAGCAACAAGGTATGATGCTCAAACATCAGGCTCACCAGAATGAAACAATGAAAAATAGGTTATGAGAAGGGGGTTCACCAAAATAATAATAGATAGACCTATTTTCCTTTATTTCATGAGGAAATGAGATCCACACAATGAATTCATTATCAACCCTTAGGTGAATCAAGTCAAAGTGTGAATCTTTATATTTCCTTATGCTTGAAGGATGAGGGTCAAGGTCAAACAACACTTTGGGGAGAAAAAATAAAAATAGAAAATCAACACCAAAATGCAATCTAACACTTGAAGCAATAATATTAAGCTCAATACTAGCAGAACTAGAAATACAATTGTAGATAAGAGAAAGGCAGAATGATGTTTATTGATGCCAAAAATTGACGAGGTAACAGTGTCTTATGGGAAACTCAATTAATGGGGGACCTTTTGCGCTAAACTGAGTGACCTCTGGATTTTTAAAGAAGTTAGATTCTTCTATAATGGGGGTTTGGAAAGGGGAAAGGAAACAAATATATAAAAATAAAGTCTAATCGAAGGAGATGCACCAAGACTTAATAATAGGCACGATAAATCATAGATCTAAGGGTCTGATTGGTATTTGTAATGTCCCGGAAAGGCATAAACTAAATATTAAAGTTTAGATAATCCATTCATTGACATAAAATAACATTGCATACATTCCTACTACCAAGAAGAGTCATAAGACATGATCTAGACCAACAAACTTGCATTCAATTTATAGAAGTTTTCAAATGAAATATCCAAACAATAGCAACACAGTCTAAAGTTAATCAAATAGCACAAAAGAATAGAAAGGTTGAACAATTGGCACAGTCTGAGAGTCTTTGCAATAATAAAAAACAATAATAAAGGCCTATTGTCTTTTCTAAAATTAGCGTTCTTCTGAAAAATCCGGACCCTGGACCCCAAAATAGAGAGAAGTATATATAGCTAAAAATCCCACAGCCTTGGTGAGCAATAACAGAAAATATTTCAGGATCCCTGGCAATGATGCAGAATTGAGTATTCCCCTAGGCCATTTTAACAGAAAAATATTTGAAACCAAGCATCTGGTCATTCCAAGCTCAGGTGCATCCTCTACAAATGATGGCAGTGGTCTCGGCAGGGTCAAGCAAGCAAGTGGCATCACCCTGCAAAGAGAAAGCAATTATGACACGCAGCGGCTAGTCGCGATGTTTGGTTTGCTTCATCCATCGCCCAAATAAAAAAACTGCCAAAAAGACATGTGTTAGTATAGCGCAGCCCGTGTGAGCCTTTCCCATTCACCATCGAAGGCTTGCGCTAAGGTGACACGTGGCGTGTGGGCGGAGCTCTACTCAAAAGTGAATGGAAGTGGTCATCAATTGTGCACAACGATGATACGTGGCAACATAGCAGGGCCTATTTTAAATGTGAAGGAAGGAAAACCTTCAGGGAGCACATAGTAGACACGTGGAGGAGGCAGTGGAGTTCTAACAAAAAGGCTGAGTGGCTTATTTGTGATGTGCGGGCTGATACTTAACCAAAAATATATACCCAAAGGGAGCTTGCTAAATATTTATTCATAGCTTTTGGCGACTACTAGGGGCGTTTCACTTGAGGAATGAAGAACCCAAAATTTCTCTAGTTTGCAGACTAGAGCACCATTCATCAGGTGACGGAGTCAGAGCTTGGAAAGAGTCACCTGCAAAGGTGGCCAATCATCCTTGGATGGCCTTGCTATGTTTCGCAAATTCTCCTTTGCTCCACCTAGGTTGAGCACTTCCTTATAAGGCAGTGTCTTGGGAAAATCGGCCCCTACCTCACAATGATAGAATAGCTATGCACGAGGATGAATAACCTCCTCAATGTCAATTGAGGTGGAGGATGACTAAAATTTTGGAAAGCAACCAGGTCATTGTTATTCTCCTCTATTCTTTCTGCAATCTGTTTGGTTGTAGCAATAGAGCCATCTTCAAGGAATAGAGATGACAGATCCATTTCACTTAACCTGGAGAAACTTTCCCGCATATTTTCCATTGTTTGGTTTAGACTAGCTACAACCGCCCTAGTGTGCTGGAAGGCTGAGTGGCAATGGATAAACTTATTTGTCGTCCCGGTGACTGCATCTCAATCTTCAATTCCTGCCTTGGGGAGGTCTTCATCAGAGACTGAATACAGCTTGGTGAGCAGATTCTTTGCTTCCGGAACCCTTTCTGAGATAAACCGCAAGAATTACTCAATTGTACCATGAACCTCCTGGCTTAGTTTTGCTACCTTAGAAATGAACTAGAGCGTGGGTTGTAGTGTTAGGAAAAAAAAAATTGTTTCCCACCAAGAAACATACAACTGCCTAACCAATGAAATAAGGTCTATTTGGGTAGGGGAGGTCAGAAGAGAGCTCTTCAGAAAGGCGATCTCCGCATCCTTTGAGTTAATGATTTCAGCCAATTCTGCACCTTTCCTTTTTTTGGACACCAGTTTCTCCTCAAAGCTGCTCATTTCTTTATGCCAATTTTCCTTGGCTCAGGAGTTGTTTGCCAATTGTATGTCAAGAGAGTACTGTCTCCTAAAGTTTTTTTTCTAATTGAACCTTTCAGCCCTCAAATTCAACATCTTTCTCCTATAACTTTTGCTAATATTGAGCTTACTAATGCTCTAGGGCCTCATTCTTTTGTACCATCCCTTGATCATATTCAATGTGACGCCGCTCCAACTCTTCATTCCTTAGCTGCAAATTTTGTTCCGCCAGAGCCAATTGGCTCTAGTATTCTTGATTCTTAGTATGCAGCTCATTAACCATAGTGGATTCGATAGTCTAAACCTTCACAAGCTCCCCCTAAAGTCTATTCCTCTCCTCTTTTTCTATTAGCACCCTCTCTGTTAAGCGTGCAAGATCCGCTTCTAGGGATTTCTCTCTTTTCTAAAAAAAACTAGCCTTTTCCTTTAATGATTTAAGCTACTCATCGACTTTCTTCAGCTAGTGACCAGTTTTAAGGAGTTTAGAGGTTACCACCCATTGTGTTTCCTCCATAAGCTCAACTTTATCCTACAGTCAGGTCATCTTCATCTCAAGTCCTACTGCATACACTTCATAGTCTTCTAGATGCATCTCCCCTTGTGGCTTGGTTACCATCAGGTACATAGTTGCAAATTTTAGCGCTTGTTGGGTCTCATCATAGAGAGTTTGCATCTTTGATTCTGCGGGCCTACTATGATCTTTGGCCTTGTGTTTTTTCATTCTATTTGTGCATGCTTCTCTTCTAGAGTCAATTTGCACCATGAATTGGGCTGGCGTTGAGACTTGCCCGCCTGCAAAAGGAGCACCAAGAGGTTGGGCATATAGATAGGTAATTTTGATAGGCCCGGGCATTTTCCTTTTCTAGAGAGTGATAGTTTGTGGGGAGAAGGCAGACACATTCCAAAGCTTGGTTTGAGAACTAGTAGAAGGGCTTGTCATTCACCAAGGTTCAATTGGTGAACCAACAGAAGGACAAAGGGGCTGAAACGGTGAAGGAGTTGTCATCGTGGAGTGCACCTATTGTGAGAGAAAGGAAGGATTTGTGGTGATAGTAGAAGTAGGGGTTTCAGTAGCAGATAAACCTTTAGAAAGTGAAGCAAGGAAGGATTGAGTGGCAACAGCTAGTGTAAGGGTTCACAGAGGAGTAAAGGCAAATAGAGTGGCTTGTGAGAACTGGGAGAAACCTCCCAAAATAATTGGATCAAAAGTGGGAACCGAAGGGCCCGCACTCATAGTGGGGGTTGTAGAGATAGTGGAGGATACCAAGGACTGAGAAGTAAGAGAAGAAGGAAAAAAATTACCTGTTGACTAGTTGATGGCGATTCCTAACTTGTTACTGGCTCTTCCTCTCCTTCGAGTGCCTGGCTTGTGGCGGGTTCTTGGGAAATCTCTCCAACAATGGCTTTTGTACACTATCGCTTCGTGGGTGGGGTTTCCCCAACCTTGACAGTTACTGCTGACTGTTGCTATAACACTCTAGCCACCTTAGTGGCCCAAGTGAGTGTGTGTGAGGCCCTTTATACATTGAACCACACATTTGTAGCTACATAGGCAGGCTATCCTGCAGAGCTTTTCTCTTGCGGTGCGGACGATGCGGAAGTCCCCGCTTCTTCTTCTTCTTGTTGTTCTTCAGATCCACCTTCTAGGTCATTGCCTTTATTGGTGCTAGAGTCAAAGGTTGCATGCTCATCATCCCACCATTTTTCAAATACTTTGTCATCTTTCAAGCTTCCATAAGGTGCATCCAACTATCTTGTTTCTTGGTGATATTTCCAGAAGACTCTTATTTTCTCATTAGTCCATTCTTCTTCTTTCCTCAACTTGTTGTACATGGTGCACTCCATCTGGACACTATCCTTAGCCTCCACAATTCTGAAGTAAAATTTGTGTCATGGCTCTTTGTGATCTTGTGTGTGGATATGCGCTAGTTCAACAAAATTTCATCTTTGTCCTCCCGCAGGTTGCATCTCTTTTCCCAGTAGGGTCGAGGAGTGTGAATAACCTTCATGTGTGGCTGCAGAAAATCATTGAAAGGATTGTACTCTCATTTATCACATATCAAAACCAACCCTAAATGAGCCAGTTTATCTTGCAATAGCTAGTGTGATTATTTCTTTGCCAGGGCCACTATTTTGAAACTCTTTGGACAAGTGAAGAATCCTTTCCTATTGATACTTTGGCTGCTGCAGAATGTATAATCAATAACACACACCTGCTGATACATTTTGAGTGCTAGGACTCTATTTGTGACACAGGCTAGGAGTCAAAAAGGTTGATCAGTGAAGCCCCGCATCCAGAGGATTGTGAAATCCACATTGAAGAACCAGCCACAAGCGGGAGTGAAACTCTTCATATATCTGGTTTGATCTATATTGAGCCAAATCATGTCACCTCCTCATTGTAAATATTGCAAAATCAGAGTTATAAAGTAATCTGAAAAAATGTATAGTAGTCATATGTCATGGAAAGGAAAGGTGTCTGTGGATATTGGCTTTCTTCTCTGCTTTTCATCAAAAATAGACAATTCAAAATATTTGCTGAAGAAATTAGGATTTTGATGCAGAAACATATGAACCAGGAAAGAGAGAAATGTGAACTTTCCTTCTACCAAGTAATTCTCTATTTTCCTTATCATTTCCTCCATGACGAATTCGACGAAATTGTACCAGAAGAAATTGTGTTGCTTATGGAATTGGAAATCCAACCCTAATTGAAAGGTGTGCACCATCTCATCGGAGTCCAGGCTGCACAGAAATGCTAGCATTGAAAATACATCATGCATGTCTTCAACAAATGAACTGTGTGGAAACGAGATACTTGGTATCTGAGCGCCTAGGATTCCCTTCTTGCCAATCTTCTCAATTAGGAAATTTGGGCTCTTTTTCATCCCTATCCATGTGTTTTCTCCTTTAGCAGGAGTGAAAGACTCAATTTCCTCCTTTCTAGTACTTGGGTCTGGGATACATAGCATGTGCCAAATGGCTGGTGGGTTGATATTAACATTTAAGGTTCGGCCTTCGATGCTATGGGTGCTTGGGTTATAACACTGAATGGTCGCATCAACTAGCTCTGAGTAATAATGCACCAGTGGGACCATGTATTATGGAAGCCCGTTGTACCATACCTTTTTTTCTATCAACATCGCTTGCGGGGATGCTTTCATCCTTGCACAAGCTCCTTCTCTCAAAGACTTAGTGTTTTTCATGAGGTGTTTGTCATGAATATTGTCCCATTCCTTATGGACCCATTTTTGGTTCTTGTATTCCTTGGGCCTATCGAGCTCCATTGTATTTTCCCATTTCGGCTTGCCTAGTATACCAGGCATAGCATATGATATATCTTCATAGACATAAACAACCTTTGACAACCGTATAGCCCTAAGCAAGGATTGGTCAACTTCCTCCTGAATCTATTGTGATGAACCCTATGCCATTTTTCTCCTTAGATGAAAACTTCTGTAGGGCTTGAATTCTCTGTAACTTTCACTTAGCTCTAGTTATGCCAAAACTTTTCTTCACTTGGCTTAGTGCATTTCAAAAGACATTTAAGCATTAAAAGTTTTTCATGCAATATTTTAGCTATCTTTCATCAAGGTGGTAGAAGAAAGTGGGTTTTTTGCATTTAATTCAGCATATACTGCCAACTCCTTGCTTCGTGTGAAAAGGAATTACTTTCCATTTTGAAGTGACAAGAATTCATTATTTTATTTTGCAACCGTGTGATACGATGTGATTTCCTTGGAACTTGAGTCAACGATTTTCCTTCTAGCCTTGCATTAGTATGCAATGGCAATTAATATCCCAAATAGAATGATTAAGCTAAAGCAAATGATCACTGCCTGAAAAGATATGAATCCTGCCTTGGGTTCTCAGAAATGCCTATGAGGTGACACAATAGCCTATGGACCATGTAGCTCACTGCTGATGAGCACCACCATTTTTAAGCTAATTAATTAGCTCTCATTAAATCTGCATGCATTAAGCCATATTTTAGTAGACGCAACTAGTCAGGAAATGCTAGTAAACCTAGGCACGCTTTTCAAGTTGGCATTTGGTTATCATCACGTTTTTGAGAAGCCTATTAGCATGATTTTCCTCATTTTTCTATAAATAGGCCTCTAAGCAGTGAGAAAATCACACTTAGCATTTGAGCAATTTTTAGCAATAGGTCATTGGCTTAGTATTTGGTTTTATTACTGGCAAGGTTCTCATAGGCTAGGCTGTAGAAAAGTTTCATAAATAGTTAGGAGGTAATAGCAGTGTGTCGGTACCATGGATACTCCTATTCGGTTAGTGTCATATAAGTCGCAGACAACTTTCCTTGGCTAGATTTCTACTAGGAATTTAAAGAGGATGACAAAAAGCAAGCACTCCCTTGCTTTGATAGCTATGAAGTGGGTTCTAGGTCGGGACTGTCTCGAGTACGAAGACAAATACCACATTAATACTAACATTTTCTTGCAATTTTGTTGCGTCTATGTTGGATATTGGTATCCCCAAGCCCCTGGTTCTAAAATTAGTCAAAAAAATCTTTCCCAAAAAGTACCTGAATGGTCTAGGTGAGGTTGTTGCTAACACTGCATATGGGGTAGGATTGCCAACAACCAGTGATCTCAGGCACTATATTGAGGAAGAAGCGGTCGTCCTATGGCTACTGTTTCTCAGTGAATTCTGCCTCCAAACACATGACGAGCACCAATGGAGAGCTACCCAGGCCTTTCTCTTTCTCTTTCGTATCTACAATGTAGTGCCATTCTACAATATTGACTGGTACACTGACTTCAAGAACCTTGTGTTTCCTCCACCAATGGTTGGTGTTTGGAATGATGTTGCTTTTGTTGCTAGTGTACCTACTGATGAGGATGTGGTAGATGTTTCCATTGATGCGTCGATAGTTGTTGCTCATGTCGTTGGATGAAATGCCTCCTGGACTTCTTATTTTTTGCTTTTAAGAATACACCACCCATTGTCTAGCTTTTGTATATATGAAAAGAAAACCACATATAATCATATACTTTTTGAATTATGGCTTTTTAGCCATTTTCACCATGTAAAAATGAAAGCATACATATATAATGAAATATAGCTTTATAAAATCTATGGCTCTTTTTCCTTTTGGCATCCTATCATATGGGTTTCTTTTCTTTCAGTAAAGTATTTTTACTATCCTGTCCTCTGCAATGATGGGTTGCTTTTTCGCTGAAACACGAATTAATTCTAAAAAAGATTGGCCAATAGAACAAAAAGGGAAAGAAAATAAAAGCATTATTAACATATGTACAATAGTAAAAAATTCCCCCTAATAGAAAAGATTAAGATGAATCTCGTTGACCAGAATTCCCAAGGCTTCTTGTTCCATGCTTTCCAATTCGAAAGCATTATGCTCTCTGCACTTAATGATTTCAAATGGACCATCCCAAAGGCTATCAATTTTTTTGTGTTGATCTAGCTTTGTAGCCCTTTCGTTGAATTTCAGCACTAAGTCTTCACACTTTAGGCCTTGGTTGGATGCCCTCTTGTCAAACCATCGGTTGACCACTTGCTGGCGATTTTCATGGCTATTAGGGATTTCCCCCTTTTTTTTGTACTTCTAATAGTTCGGCAAGATGAACCTCCATGGTGCCATTTTGTTCTATCTCAAGGGATTTCAGCAATTGAAGTGTTGGAATCTCCATGGATATAGGCAACAGTGCCTCTTTTCCATATACCAACTCATAAGGCGAAGTCTTAAGGACTTGCTTGGGAGTTATGCGGTCTTCCCAAAGTGCCACTCAAAGGTTTTTGTGCCATTCTCTTTAGTGCTCTAAACCAACTCTTTTAAGGAGTTGGACCAGGTTCTTATTCATCGGCTCAGCTAGGTCGTTTCCCTGTAGGTAATAATTTGATGATTTCTTAAGGAATATGCCATTTTTTAATGCAAAGTGACATACCTTTGCACCTAGGAAAGATCTGGCATTATCAAAAATGGTAGTCTTCAGAGGGTCGAACCTTGTCACTAGTTCTTCGAGGAAATCCACTATCTCTGCCTATGTCACATTTTAAAGCCGAGTGGCTTTTGTCCACCTTGTGAAGTACTTTGTAGCCATCATAATCCACTTTTGTCTAGCACTAGAAGCAAGATTGATCATCCCAATAAAGTTCAGGCCCCATTGTGTGAATGGTTCGTCCACCACTATAGGTTTGAGAGGCATTGCAGAATTCTTCCTTCTGCCTATAAAGAACTGGCATTCCTTGCAAGATTTCTCCAAGGAGTGTGATTCATTGAAAAGTGTGGGCCAATAGTAACCTGCACACATGATTTTGATGGTAGTGGTCTTAGCGGAGAAGTATCTGCCTGCAACGCTGTGTGGAAAGTGTCAAAGATTCTCTTCGCTTGCTCTACAATAACGCATCGCAAGAGGAGACCATTGAAATTCCTTTTGAAAAGGACCCCTTCCACTAGCGCATACCTACAATTCTACAACTGATAGTATCTCCTATTTTGGGAGGAAAGACCTAGCAGATACTTTCTTGTTTGCATAAACCTTATTCTATCTATTATCCAGCAGCCCTCAGACTCTGGCTCATTTATCAGAACAAGCTTTGGTTGCTCTTCTTCAGCAGGTATCTCTTTGTCATGCGCCATGTATTCGCACAGTCCTCTTCCACAAACAGTTTTGGTGGGTTTGACCTCAATGTCATATTCAAGGATCTTGGTGATCCAATTAGCTCCTTTTTCTATGATTTCTCCCTCTATGATATATTCACGCACACTAGAATGCGCAACATAGACAATCACTTTGTTGCAAGAAATTAGATGGCAGAATTTTTTAAGTCCTTTTACTATTACAAAGGCTTTTCTATTGATGAAATTATAGTTCATCTCATATTCCTTTAGGTTCGAGGAGTAGAATGCCACCGGATGTTCTCCCTTTCCCTCATTATCCTTTTGATTCAAGACAGTAGCAATACTAGACTTGCTACTGAATACATACATTATAAATTCCTTCGACAAGTTTGGATTAACCAATATAGGAGCTGAGGAAATAGCATCCTTAAATTTCTCAAAGGCTTCCATGGCTTCCTTTGTCCACTTAAATGCTTGATACTTTTTAAGCATCAGGGTGATTGGCTTAATTATTCCCACGAAGTCAGAAATAAACTTGCTAACAAAATTTACCTTTCCCAGGAAGGACTGAACGCCTTTCTTGTTAACCAAAAGGGGAAGTTCCTTGATGGCTTTCACCCACTTGGGGTCAATTGAAACTCCTTCTTTGGACACCACGTGTCCCAATAGTTTTCCTTGTGACACTTTGAATACACATTTTGTTGGATTCAGGGAAACCCCAAACTCCTGGGATTTTTGAAAAACCATTTCTAAGTGATCAAAATGATCATCCTTAGACTTAGAAAAAATAGTAAGATCATCCAAATAAATTAGGATAATCTTGTTGATTAGCTCGCTAAAAGCGATATCCATTGCCCACTGAAATGTTGCCCCTGTGTTAGATAAACCAAAAGACATTTTAGCATATGCGAATTCTCCCCACTTTGTAGTGAACATAGTCTTGTGTTGATCCTCTTCTCTAACTCGGATCTGATTATAATTGGAGAAGCCATCAAGCAGGGAAAACATTTCTGATCCTGCTACGGTTTGCAAGATTGACTCCATAGAAGGCAATGGATAATGATCCTTCAAGGATGCTCTATTCAAGTCTCGAAAGTCCACACACAAGCGTATATCTCCATTCTTCTTTTGGACTAGGACTATATTGGATACCCACGTGCTATGCTTGATTAAGAAGACAATCTGTGATTGGATTAGCTTTGTTAGCTCCTATGCCATTAGTGCTTCAATTTTTGGGTTCATTGGCCTATGCTTTTGTCTAACTAGTTTTGCACCCTCCGCCAACTCAATTGTGTGTTGGATGATGTCGGGATCGTATCCCTTCAAGTCATCATAGGACCAAGCCACTACTCCATATTTTTTGTAGAAATTGATGAGCTTTTCTTTATCATGATGCAGGACATCTTTCCCGACTTGAAGGTTCCTAACGTCTGAGACCTGAAGGTCTATACAGTCGCTTTTGTCTGCCACAAAATTCATTTTATCATTGCTTGCATCATCACAATCAAAAAGGTTTTTGACAATAACAAATCCTTTCGGAAGCTTGTTGGATTTGAGTTGCATGATTTGTCCTTCGTAAGCCTCGGTGATCTTTGGTTGAAGTTGATCGGTGAATTCCCCTAATTGTTGGATGAACGAGGAAATGTGTTCATCACTTTCAAACACTTTCCAACTTTGATTATTATCGGGAATCGTTGGTTGAACTATTACTCATATAGAGTGTTTGTTATGTATAAGGTTAGAGGCAGGATCAAATTGGGATCTGATTGCTAACATGCAATTCATGTCGCCATTTTGTTCTTAGGGAATAGTCTAAATGTTGAAGGCTTCAAAACCCTCAACCAGGTCCCAGACTTGGTGCTGATAGGAGCTCATGCGGACATTCCTTGCCATGAAAATTCCCCAGACTTGGTTGACCACTAGTTCAGAATCTCCAAACACCATTAATTGCTTGATGCCCATTCGCTCCACAAGGCTTAAGCCTTGTACTAGCCCTTCGTATTCGGCTTCATTGTTTGAACAAGTGAACTGGAAGTAGAAAGACCTTATTATTTTTTCATTTTTTGGGGATACCAAACATATCCTCTCTCTAGTGCCTACTTTGCATCTTGCTCCATCGAAGTACAATGTCCACAGCTCAGAGGTTGTGCTACTTACGGGTTCCTTTGTGACCTCTGAAATCTCTTTCTCCTCATCATAAATGACATATGTGCCCAGCCCAGTGGCATGGTAATTTCCAAAAGGATCCATGTCGATGAACTCATTTAGAAGAGCCTCGTCTATTTCACTTCGATCCCCAGTCACCTCCTCGTCCTCTAGCAATTCAATAGAGTACATCTCGTTTTTAGTGATGGAGGTATGGGTGGCTTCAAAGTTGATCATAGCTTTTTCCACACCATGGTGCACATATAGTGGTTCATACAATAACTTATGCTTAGTCTCATGCTTGGTTTAGACAATCAAGTGTGTCCAATCCAGCGATAAGTATCCTCCTATTTTAGTAGTAAATTCTTGAGATAGGCAAAGACCGAACATAGGAGGAACATCAATGATGATAGTATACTAAGGCACGGTAATGCTAGGACAGCCGAAGATAGTTAAGGGAGGATCCTTAATGATCCCCACTATTTCAACCTTGTTCCTATCAAGCTGCATAACCCCCTTCTTCATGGGTTCATAGCTAAGTTCCAAGGCTTCAACTATTTGTTTGGGCATGACTATGGTGCTAGCACTTGAATCAATCATTGAATTGTGCAATAGTTTATCACCCACAATAAGGGTTAGGAAGAATGGTTTCAGCTTACCTTTAACTTCTGTAGGAGGTCCCTCTAAATTATTTGTGAGAACTTTGGCTTGAGGCATTAGATCTACAGCCTTTTTCTTTCGGAAAATGTTGTGTCAGATTAGAACTAGCATCTTCCTGGAGAGCCTTTTGAAGAAATGTTTTCTACTCTGGGATTGCCAAGATGTCCCATAGGGACACATTGGCAGAGGATTTCTTTAATTGTTTCACCACATTGAATGGTGGCAAGTTTAAGGATTTTTGTTCCTTAGTTTTTGTTATCACAATTTCTTTTTGTGGTTGAAATGGTGGTACGACTGCGGTGATGCTAGGAGATTGATTAGAGGCACTCTTGTTTTGCACTATAACTGGTTCACCTATAAACCTTCACTTAGCATGATTGTTATAATTAGACTGAACTTGTGGTGCCTTTGATGTAGAAGGATCATTCGCGAACACCACCTCTTCCTCTTCCATCCATGAGAAGAGCGTGTGATCAAGAGCGATGTCAGATTCATGTTCTAGGGACATCCCTTGCATTTGTGTGGTAAGAACTACACTCTCCATTTGTGGTGAGGCATATACATAACCTTTGTGGTTCGAAGTCGCGCCTTGGCTACACTACTCTGCCACCTTTTGTTGTAACTTACCACGCGGATAGTTTTGGGGCATCACTGCAAGGGAAGCACCATGGATTGATATCATCGATGAGGTTGTTCTATCTCATGGTCAATTCCCTACTTGAGCTTGATGAAGCACTTGTCAGTAGATTAGGTACCAACACTATTTGGTTGGCTATCAGAGCTGGTGGATTAGTGCAGGGACCTCCTTGGTACTGATTCTACTGATATGAAGACCTTTTGCCTTGATAATTCTGATAGGTAGGCTTCGAAGGCATTGATTGGTTTCACTTGAGGGTGGTTATGTCATTTTCCATAGTCCCCAACATTTCTTTAAGATTGCTCATTTCATCCTTGGAAGAACCGAATGTAGAGACAACATTTTGCGGTGCTACCGCATATGTGTACATTGACTGGGGAGGTGCGGGATCACTAGTCGACGCAACCTCCTATGTGAGCATCGATATTTTGGGAAATATTGTCATGATAGGCTGAGGAGGAAACTTTTTGTAATCTATCAAATGATTCTCAGCTTTAACGGTGATACTGTAAGCATCTAGTAGAGTAGCTCCTCCCAAAGACTTGATCATCATAGAAATGTTAGGGTTGATAGACTTCAGATAAAATATGAATGCCAACTCAAGAGTCAGGAAGATAACAATAGGGATCCTCTACCAATTTGTGTGAAATTAGGCGTTGAAGTCCATCATAGCCTGTTGGGGAGATCATTTTATGACAAATAGTTGATAGTACAGTGAGGAGCAATCTCTGTCATTTGAAAACCTCTCATAGAATAGGTCTCTGAGCTCATCCCAGGTACGGATAGTGCTAGCTGGCAATGTTTGGTACAAATCCAGCATCTTTCCTTTGAAAGATGTGGTGAGGAGCCTCAGCACTACATTTTGTGCGGCGATTCCATGCACTAGACACATGTCCACCACATCTTTCAGATGTTCTACAAGTTTTCTTGAGCCATCTCTAGTAAACTTGGGTATAGCTTTCATAGCTGAGACTGGGATAGCAGCCCAGACAGTGGATGCTACTGGGGCTACTAGGGGACTTCTGGTGTTCCATGCCACGTAATTTCTATTGGCACCTGGAAACATGGTTAGAGGAATGGGCAGGGGAAGCATAACTGTTACTAGTTGGTTTACGGCCTACACTGTTCCTAGTGGCAGTACTAGTAAACTAGGGTTTTTTTGTGGTTTGGGATCTAGTTATTTGCTGATGGCTCATACACCCTTCGAAAGCATAAATTCATTTAATCTATGTCCCACTAGGTATGCCAGAAAAAGAACAAACTGTTGATACCAAAATTTGACAAGGTAACAGTGTCTTATGGGAAAGTCAGTTTATGGGGGACCTTTTGTACTAAACTGAGTGACCTCTATATTTTTAAAGAAGTCAACTTCTTCTATAATGGGGGTTTGGAAAGGGAAAAGGAAACAAATATATAAAAATAAAGCCTAGTCTAAGGTGATGCGCCAAGACTTAATAATAGGCACGATAAATCATAGATCTGAGGGCCCGACTGGTATTTGTAATGTCTCGAAAAGGTAGAAACTAAAGATCAAAGTATAGATAATCCATTCATTGACATAAAATAACATTGCATACATTCCTACTGCCAAGAAGAGTCATAAGACATGATCTAGACCAGAAAACTTGCATTCAATTTATAGAAGTTCTCAAATGAAATATCCAAACAATAGCAGCATAGTCTAAAGTTAATCAAATAGCATAAAAGAACAGAAAGGCCAAACAATTGGCACAGTCTAAGAGTCATTGCAATGATAAAAAACAATAATAAAGGTTTGGTGTCTTTTCTAAAATCAATGTTCTTCTGAAAAATCTAGACCCTGGACCCCAAAACAAAGAGAAGTATATATAGCTAAAAATCCCACCGCCTTGGTGAGCAATAACAGAAAAGATTTTAGGATCCTTGGCAATGATGTAGAATTGAGTATTCCCCCAGGCTGTTGCAACAAAAAAATATTTAAAACCAAGCATCCAATCATTTCGAGCTTAGGTGCATCCTCTGCAAATTATGGCAGTAGTCTGGGCGGGGTCAAGCAGGCAAGTGTCATCACCCTGTAAAGAGAATGCAATTATGACATGTGGCGGCTAGTCGGGGTGTTCGGTTTGATTCATCCATCGCCCAAATACAAAATGAAACATGTGTTAGTATAGTGTAGCCCATGTGAGTCTTTCTCATTTGTCATTGAAATCTTGCGCTAAGGTGATACATGGCGTGTGGGCGAAGCTCTACTCAAAAGTGAAGGGAAGCGGTCATCAATTGTGCGCAATGATGATATGTGGCAGCATAGCGGGGCCTCTTTTAAATGCAAAGGAAGGAAAACCTTTAGGGAGCACAGAGCAGAAATGTGGAGGAGGCAACAGAGTTCTGACAAAAAATTTGAGTGGCTTATTTGTGATGCACGGGCCGATACTTAACCAAAAATATATTCCCGAAGGGAGCTTGCTGAATATTTGTTCACAATGTTTACTAGTCACCAAAAGTGTTTTTTTGAAGTAGATCTGGGACTCATTTTTCCATGGGCGAATGGGTCTAAGCTCAGGGATTTTCTATAGCTTTTAGGAGCCTCTGATATAGATCTGGATCTTCCAATTTATCCAAGTTTCACAATCGAAATGTCAGAAATAACTTTGAGATCTTAGTTTCCGTGAGATGACAACAATTTTGACAAATTTTTCAACTTTGACAACTTTGCAAATCTTGCACTTTCAAGCTTTCTTCAACCTAAATCTACAATCACACATACAAGAGAGAAAAATGTTTTTTTTTGGTGGATAGGGGTTTGCCTTGGTCAAATCCCGTTTTGGTAATCAAATCTTGAAATAAAATGAAACATGAAGGAGGGAATAAAGAATGAACAAAGCTATGTTACCACACAACAAACCCTTGATTGAAACCTTGATAATGGAGATCTTAGGAAATTTGCAACTTGCATGAGATGGCTGAATTGGATGTGAATCTTGACACTTGAATCTTGCTTAAAAGAATGCTTTGAATGCTTGATTTGATCATGAAACCTACATCTCAATGTTAGCTCCAAAAATATGCATGATGCAAGAAAACTTTGACATGATGAATAGATCTTGAATGCTGCAATAAAACTTTGATATATATGCTCTTGAATGCCTTTGATCACAATATTTTCTTTAGGAATGCTTGCATAAAAACCCTAGGTGAAACATAGGTAAATAACCTTGTATTTATAGGTATGAATCCTTAATTTCTCGAAATTCAAATATCACAAGACGACATTGAATTATGGATTTGAAAACATTAAAATACCACCAAAAACATAATTTAAATTTAGGTCCTAAGGTTTAGGGAGGACCCATTCGCCCATGGGAAAATGGGTCCCAGGTCCATAAACCTAGGACACACATTGATCATTGTGAAGTGTTATGTTTAGGCATTAATAAATGTTGGGTTTCCCCTTTGAAAAATGTAACTAAATAGGCTTGGAAAATGAATTAAACAGCTAATTAAGGCATAATTAACTAAAATGGCCCAAATAAGTGTGTAAATGTAATAAAGTACACTTAACAACACTAAATTAAGGCATTATTAAGTCCAATTTAAATAAGGAGGGCCCAAACAAGTGAGAAAATGTAAAGGGTTACACTTTTCTACACTACACTTATTTTAATTTTTTGTTTGTGTGTACATGGAATAAAAAGCCAGGGAGTCAGACTATGACTCAAACCTGTACCAACCATGATAATTATTATATTTTTTGTATACCTAGATTTTTTTGATCTTTGGTAGTTTGCCTAGTTGACTCTTAATTTTCAATGTAGAGAGCCATTCTTGAATCAAAGATTTTGATCTATTGCTCCAAAAGTTTAGTTTTCTAAGTAATAGATTGATACAGTTAGATCCAGATGCTTAATCTTCATTAGAACATATGTTTGGTTACTTGCAGCAACAAAATATTGTAAAGTTCAGTTGTATGAGTTTCTGTGGACACTCCCCATGTCTCATAGAGTCCAAGGTATGAATCACATGAAGATGTTTCTTGTTTCTAGTACTGCACAAATGTTTCAAGTCATTTTGTGAAGTTATGTTTTTACTAAGGTTGACTAAGGTATGCTAATAATGTGCACTACTAATTCAAGTTTGTGTAGAGTTTAAGGATTGATTGAAGATGTTGTATGGGTCATGTCGACTCATCTAGGAGAAATGTAAATAATTTTTTATCATTTTTCTATACCACCAATGGATATGTAGGTTGACATGCTACAACTATTATAATTTCTTGTTTATGGCTGACTTAATTTGTATTTGCAAGCGTGCAGATGATATATATAGAAGATCAAAGACGAGAAGAGAATTATGGAAGTGTACAAAGATGTATAAGTGTATGAACAGAGTGTGATACGATCCACCTCATATCTAATGCACAAAATTAATGACTATTAGTGGGTTGAAGCCACAAATTTAGTCATATTTTAGTTGTTTTCAATCAAGGAGTTGTAGCTTCCTTGGGTTGTAGCCCTAAAACAAAGTTGTATATTTAGGGATTTGTAGCTTCTTTGGGTTGTAGCCCTAAATCAAATTTGTAACTATTATTTACTTGTGAGGCTAGCTTAGGACAATATCTCGTAGCAACATTTTTTACTGTGGTTTTTCTCTTGTGGGGTTTTCCATGTAAATCTGGTGTCAACTATGTTTTTGTGTGGATGTTTATCTTCTCTCTTGTTTTGATTAAGTAGATGAATGCTTAATTGGTATAACTTAGCTTTAACAATTATTGATTAGGATTGAAATTTGAATTATATTGATTCATCCCCCTCTTCAATATTCTAATGTGTTCTACACCATGCGCCACGAGCTCCCAAAATGACTTTGTCATAGTTTGACAATTTTGTGCTTTTAGGGCTCTTTAAAGACTACCCCAGAAAGAGCACCATAGAATAATTGGGTGACTTGGGTAATGAAAAGAGACCTTCCCAAATATGTACCTGCCTACCTCGACATGTCCACACTGCCCATTTGTCAAAAATACTAAAATTTATATATTTTTGTTATTTTTTATTCTTAGGGTCCTTTAGAGACTACCCTAGAAAGAGTGCCCCATAATGATTGAGTGACTTGGGAAAAAAAGTGACATTTACTAGCATTTTCCTGCCTACCTCGTCATGTCCACACTACCCATTTGCCAAAGTACTAAAAATTTTACATTTTTTGCATTTTTTGCTCTTAGGACTCTTTAGAGACTACCCCGAAAAGAGCACCATAAAATGATCGAGTAATTTAGGCAATGAAAAGAGACCTTCCATAGTATTTACCTATCTACCTCAACATTTCCATGTCCATTTGTCAAAAATAAGTTAAAAATTTAACAATTTTGCATTTTTTGCTCTTAGGGCTCTTTCAAGACTAGCTCAGATTAGTGCACTCTAAAATCATGGGGGGACTTGGGAAACAAAAGGAGGAATTCCCTATCATTTACTTTCCCACCTTGATGTGTTGGTATACTTGGTTTCGCTCCATGAGCACAAAAAAAAAATGTTTCTTTCTATTTTTGCACTGCTTTCCACTAACAATTTTTACAAGAATGCATTTGACACTAGAACACACAAATGGTGTTGCATTGAAAAAATAGAGGTTGGTTTGAATGGATTAGATATCCACCTATAGTTTTAGACAAAACATTCCTACACACCACGAGCTCCTAGAATGATTGTCATAATTTTACAATTTTTTACTTTTAGGGCTCTTTAGAGACTACCCCAGAATGATCGAGTGTCTTGGGAAATGAAAAGAGACCTTCCCTAGTATTTACCTACCTACCTCAATGTGTCCAAGATTCCCATTTGTCAAAAATACTAAAAAAATTACATTTTTTGCATTTTCCAATAGTTATGTTTAATTTTAACCATTGTTGAGTCAAAAGTAGGTTGGAGTTTATATACTATTGTGTCAAGAAGTGATTCAAAAAAAAAATTATAAAATTTTGCTTCAACATTGAGGACACATTCAATGTAATTCATAAGGAGGTATCTTCTTCATATACTTTTATCTCTTGATTTATAATCTTGCATTTGATTTCAAATAATGATCCATTGACTTTGTTGTTCATGTTGTTTATGATACATACTTTTCTAATATTCAAATGTAGGCATTTATTAATACAAGCTTTGAGTAGGATGTGAGTTTATGATGGAAATGCATCCAACATTGGAGTTCATGTTGCTTTCATTATTCAATTACTTTTAGTCAATGAACTTTCTATTTTTTAATATTTTTTATAATATTACAATGTAGATGTCTTTGAGAGTGGAAACTTGATTTGAGATGTACATTATGGAGTGAGGATATCAGGGGCACATATTAGTTGTGTATTTAGGATAGCTTCATAACAAGATGCATTGATCTATTTGTACACAAGGACATCAATAAAATTATATGGGCATTGTTAGTTGTATTGATGATTATGATGGTTAAAAGATGATTTAAGATGTATTTGTACATGATGACATGAAAAATATGATATACCAGCAATATTGGTTATATTGATGGTAGAATTTATGCAAAATATGATGATTATGAATGTCATGTGTACGTTGAAAGATGTCACATGTATGTGTAATCATGATTAAGTGTGTTGAACGTATGCAAATAATGATATTTATGATGAAAATATGCATAGACTAACAAATATTATATGTATGCACCTACTTATGTATGTTCACGAATGTCATGTGTATATATTTTCACATCAAAATCACTCACACATTCCTGCATTGGTTCATCTTGGCACCTACTTAATAGACAAGCAATGATGAAGATTTTGGACTTGTCTATGAATAAAATTTTGAATGTAATATGTGAACCTTAATGTGTGTGGTTCACTTATGATGGCATAGGTTCTAATAGATTAATGTAGCACTCTCATTGTTATAAGATATAATAGATGGCCTACATAATTGGATACTGAACCTAGTAAGAAAATTTTGAAGAAAAAGAAACAATAGTAGTGGAATTTATAGAACCTTGATACTTAGATGCTTTAGAAGAACGAGAATGACACTTTGCATCTTATTTGGCCAACATATAGCTAACTAGAAGCTATTGAGAACTATAACTAGAAGTACACTTGCAATCAAGTAAATCAATTGGCCCATCAAAGTTAGTGTGCCCAATCAAATCAATATCAACCCCTATTGCACAAAGAATCCTAAAAATATGAGTTCCTTTAGTATAGTGGAGGAACTAGTAGTTTTCCTTCTATTTTAGTTCATGAAGTTCCTATATAACTTGAGACCATGCCAATGACATATGAAATTCCACGCCTAGAGTGAATAGAATAATTGAGGTTATCAATAATATATGAATATATAGTAGCATCAACTAATGGTAAATCTAACATCTCATGCCTAAATTTTGACTTTGGATAGAAAGGGAGTTAGAGTAGGTTTGCAATTGACCACATGTAATTGTGAGAGAAAATCAAATGTATTTTTAGAATATACAAGGTAGATATTGGATGTAAAGTGATAGAGCTTAATCCCACAAAAAAAAGATCAACAAAATTAATCTAGTCATCAAAAAATTATCATGTATAACAATTTTCAATATCACAATCGAGGATGAAGAACTCTTTGTGATCAATAAGTCAGCAACATAGAAAACTAGGAATATGAGAGACTCATCCCATTATAAGGTGTAAATTTTTAGATTATAATGACATCAAGTGAATTCAACTGAGAGAAATAAATATTCCATCTTGGCATGTCAACTCATGTTTATAGTTGTAGGGACATTCTTGTGACCATAATCTTGATCCTTTTAATTGTAAAAGAAAAACAAAATGTTTAGCTAACTAGCCCATCTTACAGTCTAGTACCAAGCCAACTTTGAACAAATGTTCAAAATTTAGTGTTACATTTTTTGTATAAAAGGATGTATTTGTAGTCATTTTGATAATAGTACGACATTGAAAAATCTTGTAATTTATCCTTTCACATCTACACCTAGGAACATAAGCATCCATGTTATGATTGATAAATTAGAAAAATGGTCATAAAATTTGGTGAAGTTTCCCAAGGCAACCAAATTTAACACTAACATAGATGGATTACCAATTGTAATTCATAAGTTCTATAAAATTTCAATTGCATTTATCTATAACATGTTATTGATCATTAACTTAACCATTCTAGATTGATTATACATTCCAATTTTAAGTTTCAAAGTAGAAAGACATGCACACAAGGAACAAATTAGATTGAATATCAATATTTATATATCATATTATAGAATAATTGTGTATGTGCATATAAAAATTTGGCATATATGCCAACTCAAAATAAGCATTACAAAATGTGGCATATGCAATCTCAAGATCTATATACAATGTACATGCCAAATAGCTATGTATCAATCTCTAAATGTATGAATATCTAGAAAATCCTAATCTTGTGTTAGATCATCAAATTCAAGACTCCTCAAAGTACTTTGTGGCTTTGAAGTTTCTTGCACAATAACAATTCAAACCACAAATTAGATTAATTATGTCAATGGTTGACAAGACTACTAAATAAAACATATATACTATAATTTAGAATTGTCAAATTAACATCAAAATCACTATATTGAACTATAATTTATCTAAAATAGAATTCTTGATTACCTCAAGTCTTTCTCTTTTTTTTGCAAGACGTTCTGCATATGATTGTCCCATAGGATGATCAAGAGTCCTAACATATTGAAATGGTTGAGGATTTGTCACATTGCTAAATTGGGCAAAGGACAATAGTAGGTAAAATAAAATTGATACAAATTAATATATAATTATTAACAAATAAACATAAGCTAAACATATATCTACTCCTATCTAAACATATATATCTACAATATAAAATAAACACATACCTCCTATGATGCTTGTTCTCTTGTTGTAGAAGGGCTCATATGGATGAACTAACTATGATAGTTTCCTATATAAAAAATGACAAGAATGTAAGACTACAAATGCACATGTACATATAATCATAATGTCGAGAATATAAAAAAGCATATACCTATTGTGAGGCTTCTTCCAATGTTTCAAAAGCAGTCATCATGGATGTTAAACCAATAGGTTGTTACGTAAAAAAGAAATGATTACATAAGACTATGAATCTATGTACATGTATAATTATAATAGAATTGAAAAATTAACATCTAAATCATAATTTAAATGATATACATATACAATAAAAAATCGTAAACATGTATGTGCAAAAAGGTATACCATATAGTTACTCTCTAGGCCAAATGAAATGGTTGTAAGTGTACCCTCTTGGACCTACGTAATTTGACCCTTTGTCATCAACTGTTAAATTTGTCACATAAATTTGCATTGTATACACCTAAAATCGGTCACAACATTTAATTAATTAAATACTGTTATTTAATTAATATTTGATCGCGTATAAATAAATTCGTAATTTATTTATATTGTTCATATCCTTTAATTCTTCAAATCTAAAAAATCATATTCTTCTAATTTAATTAAATAAATGAATTTCTAAAGTTTGTTTTATTTAATTAAGTTTCACTAATCTTAGATTAGGAATTCAAGCACATGTCTACAACTTTTTATGCCACCTCACCAAGGTCACATGAAATTAAATAATTTGAATTTTTAAATTAGAATTATTTTCAAACACATGGCTTATTCCTCACACACTTGATTCTCCCACACATTTGGCATTCAAACACATGGTTTATTCCTCACACACTTGATTCTCCCACACATTTGGCATTCAAACATATGGCTTAATCCTCACACACTTGATTCTCCCACACATTTGGCATTCAAACACATGGCTTATTCCTCACACACTTGATTCTCCCATCTATTTGGCATGTTTCCCTTGGCCAAGGGGACATTCTAATAATTTTAATTTTTAATTAGAATTATCTACAACTTTTCATGCCACCTCACCAAGGTCACATGAAATTAAATAATTCTAATTTTTAATTAGAATTATCTTCCACCAATTTTCAAACACATGGTCTTTTCTTCCCACACTTGAGTCTTCCATCCATTTGGCATGTTTCCTTTGGTCAAGAGATTCCTCCATCCATTTGGCATGGTGTCTTTGGTCAAGGGGACAACTTCTTGATTCTCTTCATCTCCACTGTTCATCCTTCTTGTTTGAATTTGGACTGTCGATCATTGCCACCTCACAAGATGCTTGGAAAAGTGCAAAAAATACAACCCTTTGGCATTATATTTTGCATCCACTTTTGAATAGAGTTATCATGCAGGTTTCTTGTTTGAGCTTGGGAGTATTATGGAGTCTTATAGTTACATTTTATATCATGTTTTTCATCATAGTTAGATCTTAGACTAACACTTTGCTTCATAGTTGCATTTTATGTCATCCTTTGCATCATAGTTGCATTTTATATTAGTATATTTAGAGTTTTCATTTGAGCATATGTAGAATCATATATAGAATCATATAGATCACCACCATAGTATCCACCACAGTTTTTCCATTCATCATAGTTACCCATCATTCATCATAATCATCTATCATTCATCATAATATCCATCATTTCTACCATTTAGTTTCATGTAGGAATTTAATTAGCTTGCATGTTAAATACTAATCTCATTTCTTAAGTGTCATTCTAATAACCTTTGTGCACATAAAAATATGAGGGCCAAGATGTTAAAGGAATCATTAAGAATAGAGGATAATGAGACGTTCTTGAAAGATTCATTAAATTCCAATTTAGAGTAGCTTCTTTGCTTTGAATCTTTAATATAATTCATTTCATTAAGGTTTGTGTTGATACTAACTTTCCACATTTCACACACACGCATACATTAGTACTAATATATTTTATAAAATATTAACTTAAGATAAAATGCACTATATAATTACTTTAAGTCTTACCATTACATCCTCCTCATCTTTGGCACCCAATGACTCTCTAGTATGTGCTCTAGTGTCTTCTCTCTCATCTTCTACATTTGACATATGATAGACCTCATAATCAAATGTTTCCTTCGAAGCCTCAGTAGGATATGGAAGAGGACCTAAACATATGTGTGTGCACATAGTGTACTGATGGGGCACACAAATATGTGGAGAAGAGGAGGATATACTAGGACCTAATCCAACAGGTGTATCACTATCATGCAGTTGTGTGAATTGTGAGCTCTATGTGATCAAATGGCCAGTCAAAGCATGTACAACCAATATACTCTGATGTGTTCCATCTGCAACAATATTTGGGTGTTGTATTGGAGGTGGGGCAACACTGGGAGGGGAAATAATTGGGGTTACTTGATTTGTCCCGGTCTATCTTGAGGCATTCCTCTACCCACACCTTGGAAATTCCTCATATCAAAGTAGTTGGCATGCTTACCCATGAAAAATTCAACATATAGTTTTTAGAGAAAATATTGTGGAACATCAAGATTGTTGTTTGGCGATATATCAAAAACCATCCACTAACAATCCCAAAAATTATCTAGGATACCCTAATGTGTGCACCATTTAATCAAATATTTAGGCTTACACACATCAATAGGTTGTCTAGTTTTAGGATTGATAAAAAGTTGTGCTAATTGTGATTTGGAAATGTCAAGTTCCCTCACTTGATCGTACAATAAGCCATTGGCATATTGTTGCCTCTTGTCCTCTCGCCACTCTAAAAAGGAAATATGTTGGTTGGTGAGAGTTTCAACATTAGAAATTATTGATTCTAAAGTGGATTTCATTGCAAACAAGTGAGGGTGTATATCATATAACTGGAAAATGTTCCCCAATTCAGTTAAATTTCCATTGATTAAGTCATGGATAACAGGAGGGTTTTGTAAGGGAGGATTTGGTGGTGGAGGAGGATTTGGTTGGGCAAGGTTTCCTTCTAGAGGAGGATTTGGATTCTCAACCATTGCAAAACCTAGTTGATGTTTGAAAATTAAAAAAAATAACAATTTTTTAATTACAAACTAAAATGTATATAAAAAACTTATTTTACACTAAAATTCTTAAAAAATAATGCTAAAACTTTTTTTTTGAAGAAAAATAATTAAAAATCAAATACCTTCAAAGAAAATTAGTTTGGATTGTTAATTTTCAACTTGGATATTAGTTTGGTCGAATATCCATTTGCCCCTGTCGCCCTCTCCGTGTAGCAGTCAAATGCAAAATGAAATGATAAACTTTCAACCCTTATTTTTGTTTACACCACAACAAATGGATATCCATTTGGAACAAATATTTGTTTAGAATGAATATACGTTTTGTTTCTTACGATTTTTTAAGAAATTTGGTAATATAACTTTTAGTGTGTGAACTATTATATATATAATATCTATCATATTATATTATATATTTTATATATTATATATAATGCATATTAATTATTAATTATATAATATAATAATAAATTATATAGTATATATTATAATAATATAATATATAATATATATTAAAAATAATTATATATATATATATATATATATTATATTAATCATATATTATATAATATAATATATGATAATAATAATATAAAATATTATATATTATATATTATATTATTATATTAATAATTAATATATTAGTATTATAATATATAATACATATTATAATACTAATATATTATAATAATATAATATAATGGGCATGAGCCTGTGGTGCATTGGATGAGTGATGGTGTTGTTGTTGTGGCCACCAAGGTTGAAGTCTTTGGAATTGGCCCATAGCATTGTTGCTACTGTTTTTGGTGTTGGACCGATGTTGAATAAACCCTTGATGAAGAGGAGGATCTCGCCATTGTACCAGGCATTAGTGCTTGGGCGCCACTCCCTCCCTGGGTTGGTGTGCTCACAAGCTTTGTGCCCCTGTTGGGCTACCGTGCTCACAAGAGTGGTGGTTGTAGTGCATCCATGCTGGGATGAGGTCCCCATTTGTGGCCTCACTGATTCAAAACTCCAATCAAAAGCGCTCAACTCTAGCTGAGTTTACGAACCAAAAAAATAAAAATAATATAATATATTATATATTATATAAATATATTTATTAATATATATAATAATATAATATATACATTATTTATATATTTTTTATATGATTTCATTAGAAACAAATATCCATTTAGCTCTAGTTCTTACTATGGAAACATGTACTTTTTACCCAACCCTAATAAAAAATCAAAGCGGAATTTCGTGTTTTGGGGAAAATGAAAAATGTCTTTTTTGGCATATTGTCACTTTTGGACCCCCATGATCCTACACATGCCCTAGATTTAGTTCAATGGTTTTTAGAGGCACATCTTTGACCTTAGAAGGGAACCTGATAAAATCCTCTTTTAGGGAAATTAGAATTTATTTAGGGGTATATAAGGTCATAATATTCTTGTTACCTTTACTATTCTTAAGCTTTTAAGTAGGAGTACTTAAGACATGATCAACATTATCAATGTAACTAATAGGGATGAGACAAATTCATTTCTTTCACTTATCTCTAGGCTTAGGAATCAAGGGCATAGCAACAAAATCATTACAAATATGAAGGTCAATTTTAGGGACCTCATCGGTAGAGATACTCTTCTTCTTACCCTTACTATTAGGGTTAGGATCATAAAGCTTAACTAAAGTCTTAGAAGGAGGGATAAAATTATATTCTTATCCTTGCAAGTAGGGTTAGGTTCAATGAGCTTAATAAAAGGCTTAGTAGAGGAAGAAGGGTTTGCATTAATGATACCAATGGGAAGCAAGACAAAGGTAAGACTAAGATTGTATTAATAAAGACAATATATCAACCCTTGGTGGAGTGAGGAAAAAGTATTATTTTTATGCATAATTACAAAGAGGACAATAAGAAAAAATGAAAGCTAACCAAATTCTTGTTCTTTAAATGATCAAGCAAGGGAAAGTGGTGACCATGCACTATAAAGAACCTTTGTTTTGAGGTAAAATACTTAATTAAATACCAACTTACATTATCTTAGGGTGATGGTACCACAACCCTCTTGTGCCCATTCTAACACCTAACTAAAGACTCGCCCTCCTCTAAAAATAAATCAATACACTCTTTCACTTTTCTTCTATCCAATATCAACACCTTTCTTCCTTGATATCTCACCCTAGTTCCTTGGCTTATCATAGCTTCAGAAACTATACACATTATTTCCCCAACAATAACATGTCTTTTGTCTTAATAACAAATTATTTAGTAAAGACTTCATCAAACCCCTACATAGCCTAGAAGTAGGGAAATATTCTTCCCTACACACAAATATCCCAAATTTTTTCCTTCTTGTACAATTTTGTGCAAGACAAAGGCTCAACCCTAACTCTTTGTCCACCTATGATAGTCTTGTCAACAAACACACAAAGATTGAGTAGGTTACAAAGAAAACTAAGAGTGGTATTAGCAATAGCAAGGCATTTGTTTCTAATATTGAGGGGATTAAAATAAGAGAATTTTCTTGAACACTTCATATGAATTATGGTAAGTACAACTAGTATTCATAATGAATTGAACCCTTATGTGAGCGGATTGAAGTTTGCATCCATAATCATGGTTATTGTGCATATGTTTTCCATTATTAATAGGCTACTTGTAATAATTCATATCCCTATTTGCTATTTGACTTTACTAACACATGATGACTTAAATTTTTAGTCCTATCCATGCAATTTTCAATCCACCTTATCGTTACCTAGAGTGTTAACCATAAATCTTGAAATATATTTTCCAATCATCTATTTCTAAGTCCAATTTTTATACTCAAGGCCAATATTTTCCAAATAATCTACCACCTTATTACCTTTGCTATAAGTGTGATTAATTTTATAATTTTTGAAATATTTTAAAAGAGATCTAACCTCCTCTATGTAATCCCTAATCTTCCAACTTGGAGACTCCTCATTTTTTAAAAGATCTATTATAATTTTAGAATCTTCATTGATTTAAAGTTGTTGAATTCCATGATATAGATCTCTTTTAATCCCCCACCATACAACCAACTTCGTTATCAATTTTAATTCTTAAGAAATTCACATAGCTTTCCATCATAATAGCTTAGGTCATCCCTAATAATACCACTTGCATTGGCCAAACCAGGGTTTCCTTTTAAACAACCATCAAAATTAAGCTTCATTAGAATATGTTATGCTAATACTCAATTGTCTTTTGAATGTATGGAATAAAACCTACAAAACATAAACAAACATAACACAATTTTTTTGTTGACACATGATTTCTTGTAAGCTAAGGATACTACAATATCACTTAAGGCCTTCTTTAATTACCTAAATTATGAAGTACATCTAATAATCTCATTCAAAAAAATCATTATATTTTTCAAAGATCTTTAGATTCAAATCTCAAATGATCAAGAATAATGTAGATATTGTTAAGATATATAAGAAGTTACATTGATGATACTTTAATGCATAGTTACTAGGTGTCACACCTCGTCTTGTTGTTACTGATTTAGTTTTACCTTCACGGGTAAAAGGGATGACAAATGCAATCATGATTTTGATATGCTTGCTAGAAGAATT
This sequence comes from Sequoia sempervirens, assembly GCA_007258455.2. NCBI lineage: Eukaryota > Viridiplantae > Streptophyta > Pinopsida > Cupressales > Cupressaceae > Sequoia > Sequoia sempervirens. The sequence goes on along the minus strand of VDFB02000015.1, from coordinate 325,705,402 downwards.
GAATACTAAAATAGGTATTATGTTTATATTAAGTGAAAGTGATGATAAATGCTAAATGTGGCTTTGAAAGAGAAATTATGTTTACATTGATGAAGAACATGCATTTCTATATGAATATGCTAAATTTTTATGATGCATGTGGATTTATTATGAACGTCTAACTACCTTGGTGTTGTATTAAACTGGTTGCAGGGACAGGTTCAATCTTCTGGAAGGGAGGGGAAGTATCACTCAGGAGAATTGATTGGTTTGGTAAACCTAATGAAAACTAATTGAGATTACACACACACTCACAATAGAATGGTTGAGTCGAGTCAATTTGGATTCAGTAAGTGAACCCTTCATCTTAGTTTTGGCTTATTGGAATTGGTTGGTCTAGATGAATCGGGTTAGTTGGAACCAAGTAAGTAACCTTTGAGGATAGGTTAATATGCTTGATTAATGTCTTTGATTTCTTGGGTTGAATTATGTGATTGAATGACCTTGGTATTATTCTCTAGGTTCTTTATTTTTCATAATTTGGTTGGGTCTCTTTGATACGAGTGAGACCTTTGTGTGTGTGTGTGTGTGTGTGTATTTATGTCGATAAGTATATATACATAGAATGTATATATGTATATATGTTTAAATGACAACTCAAGCATATGATTATATAATATGCATAAGAATATGGGTTGCACATTTATAATATATGTATATACGTGCATAGCATGTGTATTTACTCATCAATGAAGAAGTATACATATGTGTCTAATATTGTATATATATGTATATATGCATGTATTGATAATACATACATACATACGTATATGTAATGATATACATTATACCTTGGGATATATATTTATATGTGGTTATGGTAATGTCATATTATGCAATAAAAAATATGTATAAATGTATATATATGTATATAGTATTATGGATTTGTATTTGAGTATATATATATATATGTAGAAGAGGGGGATTCGCTACTCTCAAGTTCTCTTCATTTAGAGAACCTCACGGGGTGAACTACCCTAAACTACCTCAAGGAACAACAATGAGAGTTTCAAAATCCGAAAGAGCAAGTCACAAAGGTTTACTGGACAAACGAGGAAAGGAAATTTATGTCGCAGCATTCGAGGTCGAAATTAAGGGGGAGTGTTGGGATATGTAATTTCTACCTAGAATGAAATGTAATTAAATGAAAAAGGAAAAAGGAAAATGGAAAATGAGAGTTTCTAGATGGCAAGAATATTCTAGAATGATAGAGATAAGGATTAAAATATTTATTTGTAAGAGACAAGTCAGCCTAAGATCTAGAAAGGCCTAGGTAGTTTCTAGAATTATCTATGTAATTCCTAAGACCTCTATTTAAGGAGACATATGTAATGGATTGTGGTGTGGTGGAGTGTTGGAGATGATCAAGTATGATGAAAAAGAGTTTATGAATTTGTAATATTTCATATTGATGATGAATGAAATATAAGTTTATGGCATTTTATGAGTTTGTGTTTCTATGTGTTGCGTATTGATCCATATCCATCCACCTCTATCAGAGCTCTCGGCCAAAGGATGACAATGTAGAATACGGATGGTAGCATGACGCGCTGGTGTCTTAGAAGAGTGTTGGTGTCTCATACGGACCAGAAGGCAAGAATGTCACAGGAAATGCCTAAGCAACAACTAGCAATCTGATTACTGAGAACTGACAGAATGTAGGAAAATGACAAAATGCGATAAAGTAACAGAAAGTGATAGAAATGAAATGAAGAGAAGTAGAGATGGCAAAGATATGGAGAAGAAAGGAATACTTACAACTATGCAAGTGATGAAGCCTCCTGTATGTGAATGTCTTCAATACCTGCAAGTGTGATGTTTGGAGAAATTATTGGGGCTGTATAGGGGTTTGCCTCAATCAAACCCTCGTTTTAGTGTTCCCACCTCCACAGAAAGCCAAGAAGATAGAGAGAAAGAGATGAACAAAGCATGTGGTGAAAGCAAAACCCACTCAGGAGTAGAACCCGCACCACCAAGTAAGATTGATAAAAGAAAACCTCGCTCAAGGAGGAGAACCTGTATCACAAAAGAAGTGATTAAAGTAATCCTTGCTCAAGGAGGAGAACCCATATCACAAAGTGTAGATGCAAAATAAGGAGATGTGAAGTCCCAAGATGCTCACAAGCATGCAATAAGGGAAATGAAGTTGCAAGAAGAGAAGCTAAGAGAGCTTGAAGCTGCTATAACAAGCTATGTTGAGCTATGTAAGCAAGGGCAAGATGGAAGAAGGTTGGAGCCAAAGCAAGAAATAAGCTAGAAGTGGAAAACTGGAGCTAGAGGAAGTTGGAAGAACTTAGAAGGTGCAAATGGAGTGAAAAGACAACTTTTAAGGAGGGAAAAGAAGCTTCTCCTGTCATTACAAGGCATCCAGGACCGTTACCACCGACAAAAGGTGAGGACAAGCAACAAACATGCTCGGAGACAACTATTTGAGCGTTGAAACATTACAAGATGCTAGTGTGGCACGTGGACGTCCACATGGTGTGCTAGTGTCTAGAAATGTCACACTATGAAATGATAAGAACGTGAAAAGCATAAGGTTCAAGGTAAAGCTAACATGCAAAAGAAGCTGCTAAAAAAGGGTGTTGGAGCATCCTGAGAGGGAAAAAGGCTAATGCAGGGGCTAAAATGAGCCTACTTAAGATGCTAAGGGAGTGGAAACTAAAGTGGATGCAATATTGTATGTGAAATTGTAAGGCATGCAATTTTACAACTATACAATATATATATATGTATATATAATGGATATTGTAAGATAAGCAAAGCACTTATGTAGAGTGCATGCCATATAAGAATATGGTTATTTATAAGCCCAAACATCATGATATCAAGTGTTGTGCCAGTATACCAAAGGTGCAGGAAAATGAGAAACCAATGCATAATGATAATGCTAAGCTATGAAATAAGAAACTAGTGCATAAACAAAGCATTGGAAAAGCAACATAGGACATAAGGAATGCGTAAAGTATAGTTTATTAATGCAGACTTTAAGGTCGATTCGTTTAAGTATTAGAGGTTGATCTATGCAAGTAATGTGCAAAAGATAAAGGTTGATATGGAGTTATAAGCCATGGTCGATATCATACAAAATGCATTGCTATTTTGTAGTGGCGCATTGCTTAAACCTTGGAACGCATTTATCTAGAAGATAAAAGATGATGGAAATATTTAATATCAAGCTTGTGATGCAAAGTGATTTAAATGCATGTTATTAGGAAATAACAAACAACAATAAACATGATGGTCAAAGCATAGTTTGAATGCTATTTTGGAGGAGTCGATTCATCCTTTCTCTATCAAATAAATAGACTATGACAAAATTGACCATGAGTATGTGTTCCTATTAATTGATGACTATTTCTTTGGATAAACTATGCCAAAGGAATAGGTAAAAGGCTAAAACTTGGCACCATTTTATGAATGCTCTGTCTCTGTAGAAGTCTATCATGTTTGCAATTTGATTATCATCCTTTAAACATGTGCATATTTGAAATAGTCTTGAGTTGTTGTCAAGCAAAGGAGGTCGATCTATAGAATACCAAGATGAGTCTATACTTAGAATTCTACCACCTTTTTGCTATGAGAGATGAGTTGACCTACATGTTGGAGTGGTTTCGATTGACATACCTTTTTCTTTGGCATCAATGTCTCAATATTTTGTATAAATAAATGAGCCAACTCTCTCATTTGGGGCACCCAATTTTGTAGTTTTATTTTGTTTCAAATATTTTGAGAGATTATATTTTGTGAGAGCATAGAGTTATCTTGTGTGCCTAGAGAAAGAGGATCTATGGTGAAGAATTGCTTTAAGTAGTTAAAGTGAAGCTAGCAAGCTGCCATTGGAAGGTTGAGAATCAAGTTAGTCAATTGGATCAAGCGTATTATAGGCATCAGGATCTAATCTTCTTTTATTCATCTTTTATTATGAAAGAATGAAAGTCTTGTTTGCTTTGAATGGAATTGTTTGAGAATGCTTGCATTAGCGAATCATAGTAATTTTTTATGAAAAGGAAAATAAGTTGTTGTATTCTTTTCTTTGAAAGTATACTCCAAAATGGGAGTGTTTGGTTATCATTAGTATTATATATAATAGGAATGATGAAATGTGGTTAGCTTAAGGAAGTGTCTTAACACTCTTATATACCTTATATGGGAATTTAGAGAATGATGTTCTATACATAGATAGTTTAGACTACATGTATAATGTGAAATATGTTAATGTAAATAAGTGACCTTATCTTATTATGCTAGAAAACCTTGGGAAAGATAAGGTTTAGCTATATATCCATACTGATGATATAAAAGATATGACAAGATGTGACATCATGCAAACCACATCAACAATCTAAACTTGAATGATCACTTGATCATTACCTTACTCTTGAATGAAACCCTAGGTTTAGAAAAACCTAATTGGGTCGAAAAGTTTATTAATTAATGAATGAAACCTTAGGTTAATATTCCCCTACTAGGTTGGGAAATGTACTGGATTACCATTGGAACCTATAGGTTGGGAGTGACCTACTTGGTTGGGTTGTTTATATGGTCTTTGTTTGGAACACTTAGGTTTAGATTAACCTATATTATCTGACTAGTCATTAGTTGTTGTCTTTATCTTAGGAAAGGGATATTCCAAGGTTGAAACTCACCTAAGTGATTAAGTAGATCACTTGAGTGTGTGAATTACTATATGATTGGAGCCATAGGTATGATTACCTATTGAGTTAGAGTTGTAACTTAATTGGTTGATTTATACTTTGATATGAATTCATATTGTTAACAAGATTCTACTCTTTGATTAATCTTTTTTACTAAGGAGATTACATTCTTGAATGGAATCATATATTGATATGATTATTCTTTGATCAAGGCCATTCATTGATGAGACTATACTCTTGATGAGAATCACTTACTAATGTGATATATTACTTAATGGAGTCAGTTATTTATGAATAATTATTCTATGTTAAGATGAAGCTTATGTAGCTATACTTTAGATCATAAAGATATTCGTAGGACTAGGTTGTCCATTGAAGAGAATAAGCTTGTTTATGCAAAGTTAATTTGTAGACTAGATAAGCTCATATGTTATACCTGGGATTAGAATATCCATTAAAGGGGGTAACTTATGCTTAGGATTATTGGTAGAGATACCATTGTGTTTTGGGGAAAGGGGAATACACTACTAAATTTGACACCATTTTCTAACGGACGTTCATCAGTGGTTTGACAAATCTTTGTCGAAGTAGCAACGGAATGATGAAAACATTTTCATCATATTTTTTCATCGCAAGTATGACGATGAATTAAATGTCAAAATAATGGCTCAGATTTTTCGGTCTTCGGCATCATAAAATGGCTCAAATGTTCATCAGAATATCGATGGAATGGGCATCGAAAGAAACCCGAAGTTCATCACCAGTTCGACGAAATGGGAAAGTATTTACGACGAAGCATTTATTGCAGCTAAGCAGCTTCGTTGAACCTTTTATGTGGTTCATCGGTGACGTTCGTCAAAATTGCAACCGAAAGGGCAAGGAGTTACGACAAAGCCTTCGTCGCAGCTAAGCAACTTCGTTGGAAAATTTATGTGATTCATCGATGGACTTCGTCGCACTTACGATGAAATGGACAAGGAGTTACGATGAAGCCTTTGTCATAGCTATAGCAACTTTGTCAAACCTTTTTCGGTGATTCATCGGTTGTGTTTGTCAAAATTTTGACAAAAAAATGCAATTTAAAAAAATATATATTCGTCATTTTCCATGTTTATTAGACACCCGCTGAGACATCATGTAGTTTCGTCGATGCCTTGATTCTCTTTGACAGTCAATATTACATATTGCTTTGGTGTCACATAGTCTCATCGATGTTCTGAGTCTCACCGATAGCCAATAGATCATATGTCGCTATGGTGTCATGGAGTCATACCGACGTTCTAAGTTTCCCCAAGAATTATTCCTTCGGTCTTAAGTGTATCGCTACGATTCTCACCATGATAACTTATCGCTGTGACTTTGGGGGTTGCTAGGACTTTCCTTCAACTACTTATAGCTTACAATCAAACTTGAGCTTGAAATTATAAAACAGAATATCATGCCAATTAATTTTACCATTGCTATTCTAGACCTTTAGCTTATGGCAGAATAAGTACCAAATTTCCTGAGCATAAAAACATTCAAAAAGAATATGTTTGATAGTTTCCCGAGTCCTGCAGATACTACAGATTTCAACACTTTCATGGTTAGATTTATAGGGATCTATCTTTTTCATGAATTCAGAGGTAGGTAAAGGAGAAATAATTATAATTGTAACACTATTCATAGTCTAGTAAATTATGTTCGTAATTTGTGTTCAATGGACCTCAGTTTTATCATTATACTACCCATCTAATACCATATTTTAATCCAAGGTTCAACTATCTTAGATCTAAAGCAGCACCTTCAATTAACCATTTAAAGTATTATAAAATAAGGTAAGACTTTTACTTGAGAAAGATTGGATACACTTGTAGGATTAAAGTTCTCGCAATCATCAGGATTTATTGGCACACAGACACAACCTGCAACATATGAAGTAATGGATGAGTACAAGTTAGTGAAATGGCCTTTAATATGTGAGTGGTTTGCAAATTGATTGGTAGAAAATAAGGTTACAAACATATCTACATGAAAAATTATGAGGACAATCTATTGTAATCATCAAAATAGATGAAAAGTGCAAAGGAAAGAGTTGAGCTACATCTCTAGAGCCTAAAAAAAACACATGCAAGAAACATAAAAAAAAAAAGAACAAACCTAGTTTTTGGATGAATACAAAATGGTGCCTTCAACAAGTGATTCATATGCTTTCACACCTGACACAAGACATTAAGAAGATTTTAGTCTTCCTCTGTGAAATTAACTACTTACAGAATAAACCCAAAAACCAATATTATATACCTCCATGTCTAGCCAAGGGTAGGTATAAGAGAGAAAAAATTCTTTAATGCAATGCTGAAAAATATCAATGTGTGTGTAGGTTTGTATTAATCAAAATATCATTTCACTGCCTAAGGAAAAATACCAAAGTGATGTTTTAAGTTTCAATCTTCACATAGGCTCCCTTATTGCTACACATGCATATACAAGCATTATTCGAGCTCTAAACTATTCAAATATTAAGGATTTAATTAGCTATAAGATGGAAAGTTGTTTTTTAGACATAATCCATCATCTTTTACATATCTTTATTCACTCCTAGCGCTTCAGATAAATTTGTGTAAATAAGACAGAAATGTGAATCTTTTATGACAAAGAAAATTCTTAAAAGGAGGGGGGAGAGAGCAAAGGGTAGGGGGAAAAAGAATGCTTGAATGTATAGCAAAGTATAACATTTTGATCATTATAACAATGAAATGAATCTTAAGTTTGAAGCATTAATATCTTTTACAACATTTATGATCAAGAATGAATGTAAGTAGAGAAACTTTTGCATACCTGCAAATGGTACAAAATTTCATGGTTAAGTCAAAGCCTCCCATCAACAACAAGATTCAAATATCCGTGTATCTATCTCAATCGAGCCTCTAAACACTTTAGAGCTGTCAATTTTTCCACTAACCTGTTATGCACAAAAGTCAAATTTTAGAGTTATGTCACCACTAAAAATAGAAGAAACAGAGCTTTGAAACCAAATCCACACACAACACAATGTGGTATTCATACAAAGCCATACAAACAAACTAAACTTAGAACATTGGAATGGAAACAACTTAAAAATTATGATGCAAGCATGGATTCAAGGTATAAAGAATCATTTTTCTACCACCATAGTGAAAATTTAGCACTTTCTTTCATCTTTGCATATTGGTTTGATGCTTCAAATGATGCATTTCTTATATTGAAAAGTGCATTACCTTATTGAGCTTCTCTTTGTTTCAAGAATAGTTTAATATTCTCTACTTAACAGGGCCAACCACGTGACGATGGAAGCTCATTTGGCCCCTCCCCCCTCACATCACTCTCAATTCCCCAGACCTAATCATATAACATTAATCATTCATTCATCCATTAATAACATGTAACATTCATTCATTCATCCATTCATCCATTAATAACATATAACATTCATTCATCAACATATAACATTCATTAATTAACATATTCACATTCATTCATTAACATATAATATTCATTCTTTCAGTTTTTACATATTATCAAAAATATGGTTGTCATGATATGATTACAATCACTTTTTTTTTTGTTTCTTTTTTAAAGCTACATAAAGCTGGTGGAGTGTCATTTTCTAAATCAATATTTGTCCCCCCTTTAGTTGTTTTTCCCTCTACTCATGATCTTAATGTATGCCTAGTCGTCTGCTCATGATGTGGATGTCGCCTCAAAGGGGGGGTCTACTGCAATAAGAAAGAAATATTAAACTGATATGTTTTATTATTATTGTTACAAGTATTTCATTAATTAAAAGAACATTAGAGTGGTTCTCTTTACCTGATGGGTCCACATCATGTTCCTGAACTTTTGTTATAGACTCATGCTCAACATGTTGAACACCCTCTAAATCCTGATCTACAGTTGAAACACGAAAGGTTACATTAATTAATGCACCAATTGAAATTAAATATGTTTAAGAGAACATGAGAGTGGTCCACTTTACCTGATGGGGCCACATCATGTTCCTGATCTTCTCTAGCCTAATCATGCTCAACACATTGATGATGCTCTACATGCTCTAAAGTTGAAACACGAAAGGTTACATTAATTAATACACCAATTGTAATTAAATATGTTTAAAAGAACTTTAGAGTGGTCCTCTTTACCTATTGGGGCCACATCATGTTCTTGATCTTCTCTAGCCTGATCATGCTCAACATGTTGATCACGCTCTACATGCTCTAAAGTACTGGGATGCACACCATGACCTTCATCTGTAGGTTGTGCTCCACCCTCACTAGGCTGCATTCCAATGTCATGTGCAGTATTATCATTGCTTGAATGTTTAAAACAAATAGGCATGTAATTACTTTATGGTGGAAATTAATATTGAATAGATTGCACAAGTATTCAATTTTAAATAAACTTTATTGAGTTTATTTACCTACGTGTCAGATGTAGTGGAAGGTTGTGTTTGCCCAATCAAGACTCTTAGGCGTTCAGCCACGGCTCCATAGCCTTGCTAGAAGGCAATCTTTAGGTCATCTTCTGTGGGAACTCTATTGAATTCAGAGCCCTACATTTTTGTATAAGATCATGAATTTTGCTTCTATGGTGTGATAAAACCAAAATTGTTTTCAATTTATTATTTAGATGCTATATTTCATTTATTGATACTTACAATTCGTGTGACTAATTTCATATAACCACCAGAGCCAAGTTTGTGTTGCCTATGTTTTTCTAGTATTGCCTTTGTTGCCTTTGATGTGTCAGGCGACCTATGAAAAGTTTGAAATATGTTAGATTATGTAAAAAGAAAGAGTAATCAGTATATAATTACATTGTTGATAGTATCACATACCTTCCTTGGCCCGGTGGTGTCTTTCCTTTTTTTCTTTTCAGCCTTCTCCTTTCCATCGACACAGGTCCTTCCACTGAATCACTCCCTCTGCGGAGATCATGGGGGCAGCTTCATTACTTTTGTTCTTCTCTAAATGACCTATATTGGTCCCTTGCATACTTTAGATAGGTACCAACTTTAAGAAAAACATTGGTTTGGTTGAATGTTTATCGAACAACACAACTAAGCGGTTAATGAGCTCATCTTTTAAATCTTGATTTTGGGCATTCCAGTGTATGTATGGTGGGCACGAAGGAAACTCAATGTAATATCCTTAGATGTTTATAAAAAACATCATTTCACGCAAAATGATCATGGGATCAATAGTCTAAAGAAGCGATCAATAGAAAGTAGAATTTCAATTGGATTATATAATAATAATTAAAACATTTTAAAGTATCTGGGACCCTCTCTATCTTTATGGGAACGAAATCCTCGGTCACCACAAATGTGACTGGAATTATTCCCATACTAATAATACAAGAAGATACAGGAAGTGTTGCTAAAACATCACTAGTACTAGTGGCCTCTACATCGGTACATGTCCTAGCACATGTTAAGGATAGTGTTATTTACCCGGAGGGTGCATGAGCGGATGCATGGTATGTGTTGCTGACATTTCAGGCGACAATATAGGCATGGATGATGGGGTCAGATGATGTGGTGTATGCGTAGGAAGATCAAGATGGACACTTTTACCAACCCCTACTCCTCGGGCAGCACTTGCAGTACCCTAATCATGACCAGGAGCATCATGAGGATGCAAATAACCCTGTAAAAACAACACATATTTTAGTTGATGGCATAAAAGAGTACAAAATATAAAACCATGAATGAACTTATGTTATAATTAAAGACCTCATGACAACTTACTTGCAAGTTTTGTAATCTCTTAGTCAATATTTTAACCCTCTCTTTAATCTCATCTGTTTGAGGCACTATGAACATCAACTTAACCATTTCTTCATTGCATTTTTTTTGGACCTTCTTTATCGTATCGAGAGGGTTTGTTGAATAAGTGATGTC
>VDFB02000015.1:325651767-325694685 GCA_007258455.2 Sequoia sempervirens | reverse complement strand
GTTCATCACAATAGATTCAAGAGGAAGTTGACCAACCCTTGCTTAGGGCTATACGGTCGTCAAAGGTTGTTTATGTCTATGAAGATATATCATATGCTATGCCTGGTATACTAGGCAAGCTGAAATGGGAAAACACAATGGAGCTCAATAGGCCCAAGGAATACAAGAACCAAAAACGGGTCCATAAGGAATGGGACAATATTCATGACAAACACCTCATGAAAAACACTAAGTCTTTGAGAGAAGGAGCTTGTGCAAGGATGAAAGCATCCCCGCAAGCGATGTTGATAGAAAAAAAGGTATGGTACAACGGGCTTCCATAATACATGGTCCCACTGGTGCATTATTACTCGGAGCTAGTTGATGCGACCATTCAATGTTATAACCCAAGCACCCATAGCATCGAAGGCCGAACCTTAAATGTTAATATCAACCCACCAGCCATTTGGCACATGCTATGTATCCCAAACCCAAGTACCAGAAAGGAGGAAATTGAGTCTTTCACTCCTGCTAAAGGAGAAAACACATGGATAGGGATGAAAAAGAGCCCAAATTTCCTAATTGAGAAGATTGGCAAGAAGGGAATCCTAGGCGCTCAGCTGCTAAGTATCTCGTTTCCGCACAGTTCATTTGTTGAAGACATGCATGATGTATTTTCAATGCTAGCATTTGTGTGCAGCCTGGACTCCGATGAGATGGTGCACACCTTTCAATTAGGGTTGGGTTTCCAATTCCATAAGCAACACAATTTCTTCTGGTACAATTTCGTCGAATTCCTCATGGAGGAAATGATAAGGAAAATAGAGAATTACTTGGTAGAAGGAAAGTTCACATTTCTCTCTTTCCTGGTTCATATGTTTCTGCATCAAAATCCTAATTTCTTCAGCAAATATTTTGAATTGTCTATTTTTGATGAAAAGCAGAGAAGAAAGCCAATATCCAAATAGACACCTTTCCTTTCCATGACATATGACTACTATACATTTTTCGGATTACTTTATAACTCTGATTTTGCAATATTTACAATGAGGAGGTGACATGATTTGGATCAACATAGATCAAACCAGATATATGAAGAGTTTCACTCCCGCTTGTGGCTGGTTCTTCAATGTGGATTTCACAATCCTTTGGATGCGGAGCTTCACTGATCAACCTTTTCGACTCCTAGCCTATGTCATAAATAGAGTGCTAGCACTCAAAATGTATCAGCAGGTGTGTGTTATTGATTATACATTCTGCAACAGCCAAAGTATCAATAGGAAAGGATTCTTCACTTGTCCAAAGAGTTTCAAAATAGTGGCCCTGGCAAAGAAATAATCACACTAGCTATTACAAGATAAACTGGCTCATTTAGGGTTGGTTTTGATATGTGATAAATGAGAGTACAATCCTTTCAATGATTTTTTGCAGCCACACATGAAGGTTATTCACACTCCTTGACCCTACTGGGAAAAGAGACGCAACCCACGGGAGGATAAAGATGAAATTTTGTTGAACTAGCGCATATCCACACACAAGATCACAAAGAGCCATGACACAAATTTTACTTCAGAATTGTGGAGGCTAAGGATAGTGTCCAGATGGAGTGCACCATGTACAACAAGTTGAGGAAAGAAGAAGAATGGACTAATGAGAAAATAAGAGTCTTCTGGAAATATCACCAAGAAACAAGATAGTTGGATGCACCTTATGGAAGCTTGAAAGATGACAAAGTATTTGAAAAATGGTGGGATGATGAGCATGCAACCTTTGACTCTAGCACCAATAAAGGCAATGACCTAGAAGGTGGATCTGAAGAACAACAAGAAGAAGAAGAAGCGGGGACTTCCGCATCGTCCGCACCGCAAGAGAAAAGCTCTGCAGGATAGCCTGCCTATGTAGCTACAAATGTGTGGTTCAATGTATAAAGGGCCTCACACACACTCACTTGGGCCACTAAGGTGGCTAGAGTGTTATAGCAACAGTCAGCAGTAACTGTCAAGGTTGGGGAAACCCCACCCACGAAGCGATAGTGTACAAAAGCCATTGTTGGAGAGATTTCCCAAGAACCCGCCACAAGCCAGGCACTCGAAGGAGAGGAAGAGCCAGTAACAAGTTAGGAATCGCCATCAACTAGTCAACAGGTAATTTTTTTCCTTCTTCTCTTACTTCTCAGTCCTTGGTATCCTCCACTATCTCTACAACCCCCACTATGAGTGCGGGCCCTTCGGTTCCCACTTTTGATCCAATTATTTTGGGAGGTTTCTCCCAGTTCTCACAAGCCACTCTATTTGCCTTTACTCCTCTGTGAACCCTTACACTAGCTGTTGCCACTCAATCCTTCCTTGCTTCACTTTCTAAAGGTTTATCTGCTACTGAAACCCCTACTTCTACTATCACCACAAATCCTTCCTTTCTCTCACAATAGGTGCACTCCACGATGACAACTCCTTCACCGTTTCAGCCCCTTTGTCCTTCTGTTGGTTCACCAATTGAACCTTGGTGAATGACAAGCCCTTCTACTAGTTCTCAAACCAAGCTTTGGAATGTGTCTGCCTTCTCCCCACAAACTATCACTCTCTAGAAAAGGAAAATGCCCGGGCCTATCAAAATTACCTATCTATATGCCCAACCTCTTGGTGCTCCTTTTGCAGGCGGGCAAGTCTCAACGCCAGCCCAATTCATGGTGCAAATTGACTCTAGAAGAGAAGCATGCACAAATAGAATGAAAAAACACAAGGCCAAAGATCATAGTAGGCCCGCAGAATCAAAGATGCAAACTCTCTATGATGAGACCCAACAAGCGCTAAAATTTGCAACTATGTACCTGATGGTAACCAAGCCACAAGGGGAGATGCATCTAGAAGACTATGAAGTGTATGCAGTAGGACTTGAGATGAAGATGACCTGACTGTAGGATAAAGTTGAGCTTATGGAGGAAACACAATGGGTGGTAACCTCTAAACTCCTTAAAACTGGTCACTAGCTGAAGAAAGTCGATGAGTAGCTTAAATCATTAAAGGAAAAGGCTAGTTTTTTTTAGAAAAGAGAGAAATCCCTAGAAGCGGATCTTGCACGCTTAACAGAGAGGGTGCTAATAGAAAAAGAGGAGAGGAATAGACTTTAGGGGGAGCTTGTGAAGGTTTAGACTATCGAATCCACTATGGTTAATGAGCTGCATACTAAGAATCAAGAATACTAGAGCCAATTGGCTCTGGCGGAACAAAATTTGCAGCTAAGGAATGAAGAGTTGGAGCGGCGTCACATTGAATATGATCAAGGGATGGTACAAAAGAATGAGGCCCTAGAGCATTAGTAAGCTCAATATTAGCAAAAGTTATAGGAGAAAGATGTTGAATTTGAGGGCTGAAAGGTTCAATTAGAAAAAAAACTTTAGGAGACAGTACTCTCTTGACATACAATTGGCAAACAACTCCTGAGCCAAGGAAAATTGGCATAAAGAAATGAGCAGCTTTGAGGAGAAACTGGTGTCCAAAAAAAGGAAAGGTACAGAATTGGCTGAAATCATTAACTCAAAGGATGTGGAGATCGCCTTTCTGAAGAGCTCTCTTCTGACCTCCCCTACCCAAATAGACCTTATTTCATTGGTTAGGAAGTTGTATGTTTCTTGGTGGGAAACAATTTTTTTTTTTCCCTAACACTACAACCCACGCTCTAGTTCATTTCTAAGGTAGCAAAACTAAGCCAGGAGGTTCATGGTACAATTGAGTAATTCCTACGGTTTATCTCAGAAAGGGTTCCGGAAGTAAAGAATCTGCTCACCAAGCTGTATTCAGTCTCTGATGAAGACCTCCCCAAGGCAGGAATTGAAGATCGAGATGCAGCCACTCGGACGATAAATAAGTTTATCCATTGCCACTCGGCCTTCCAGCACACTAGGGCGGCTGTAGCTAGTCTAAACCAAATAATGGACAATATGCGGGAAAGTTTCTCCAGGTTAAGTGAAATGGATCTGTCATCTCTATTCCTTGAAGATGGCTCTATTGCTACAGCCAAACAGATTGCAGAAAGAATAGAGGAGAATAACAATGACCTGGTTGCTTTCCAAAATTTCAATCATCCTCCACCGCAATTGACATTGAGGAGGTTATTCATCCTCTTGCATAGCTATTCTATCATTGTGAGGTAGGGGCCGATTTTCCCAAGACACTGCCTTATAAGGAAGTGCTCAACCTAGGTGGAGCAAAGGAGAATTTGCGGAACATAGCAAGGCCATCCGAGGATGATTGGCCACCCTTGCAGGTGACTCTTTCCAAGCTTTGACTCTGTCACCTAATGAATGGTGCTCTGGTATGCAAACTAGAGAAATTTTGGGTTCTTCATTCCTCAAGTGAAACGCCCCTGGTAGTCGCCAAAAGCTATGAATAAATATTTAGCAAGCTCCCTTTGGGTATATATTTTTGGTTAAGTATCAGCCCGCACATCATAAACAAGCCACTCATCCTTTTTGTTAGAACTCCACTGCCTCCTCCACGTGTCTGCTATGTGCTCCCTGAAGGTTTTCCTTCCTTCACATTTAAAATAGGCACTACTATGTTGCCACGTATCATCGTTGTGCACAATTGATGACCGCTTCCATTCACTTTTGAGTAGAGCTCCGCCCACACGCCACGTGTCACCTTAGCGCAAGCCTTCGATGGTGAATGAGAAAGGCTCACACAGGCTGTGCTATACTAACACATGTTTTTTTGGCAGTTTTTTTATTTGGGCGATGGATGAAGCAAACCAAACATCACGACTAGCCGCTGCGTGTCATAATTGATTTCTCTTTACAGGGTGATGCCACTTGCTTGCTTGACCCTGCCGAGACCACTGCCATCATTTGTAGAGGATGCACCTGAGCTTGGAATGACCAGATGCTTGGTTTCAAATATTTTTCTGTTAAAATGGCCTGGGGGAATACTCAATTCTGCATCATTGCCAGGGATCTTGAAATATTTTGTGTTATTGCTCGCCAAGGTTGTGGGATTTTTAGCTATATATACTTCTCTCTATTTTGGGGTCCAGGGTCCGGATTTTTCAGAAGAATACTAATTTTAGAAAAGACAACAGGCCTTTATTATTGTTTTTTATTATTGTAAAGACTCTCAGACTGTGCCAATTGTTCAACCTTTCTATTCTTTTGTGCTATTTGATTAACTTTAGACTGTGTTGCTATTGTTTGGATATTTCATTTGAGAACTTCTATAAATTGAATGCAAGTTTGTTGGTCTAGATCATGTCTTATGACTCTTCTTGGTAGTAGGAATGTATGCAATGCTATTTTATGTCAATGAATGGATTATCTAAACTTTAATCTTTAGTTTATGCCTTTCCGAGACATTACAAATACCAATCAGACCCTTAGATCTATGATTTATCATGCCTATTATTAAGTCTTGGTGCATCTCCTTCGATTAGACTTTATTTTTATATATTTGTTTCCTTTCCCCTTTCCAAACCCCCATTATAGAAGAATCTGACTTCTTTAAAAATCCAGAGGTCACTCAGTTTAGCGCAAAAGGTCCCCCATTAATTGAGTTTCCCATAAGACACTATTACCTTGTCAATTTTTGGCATCAATAAACATCATTCTGCCTTTCTCTTATCTACAATTTTATTTCTAGTTCTGCTAGTATTGAGCTTAATATTATTGCTTCAAGTGTTAGATTGCATTTTGGTGTTGATTTTCTATTTTTATTTTTTCTCCCCAAAGTGTTGTTTGACCTTGACCCTCATCCTTCAAGCATAAGGAAATATAAAGATTCACACTTTGACTTGATTCACCTAAGGGTTGATAATGAATTCATTGTGTGGATCTCATTTCCTCATGAAATAAAGGAAAATAGGTCTATCTATTATTATTTTGGTGAACCCCCTTCTCATAACCTATTTTTCATTGTTTCATTCTGGTGAGCCTGATGTTTGAGCATCATACCTTGTTGCTTTGGAGTTCATTTTTAGCCCTAGATCTAGGTCTTGCATTCATTTGCATTGCACTACATTGATTTTCATCTTGAATTTAGGGCTCTTAAATTGCATTACTTTGCATCTTGTTTAGGGGTTTATGTTTGCATTTTTGCATCCTTTAAAATATAGAAAATTCACAAAGATCAATCATTTTTCATAGTATTTACATAGCATTGCATCATCATTCATTTACATTCAAAAATTGAATCAAAATTGCATTTCAAATTAGGTCTCCTAGTTTGTCATTTAGCACTATTTTGCATTTGTATTAGACATAATTTTACAGAAATTTAAAATTATAACCACCTATCTCAATCTAGAATCTGAAAACCATAAGAATCAACTCATAAATCTATAAACTCATTTTTAAAATCCTGAGCTAGGACCCATTCACCCATGGGTGAATGAGTCCTTGATTAGGGCCTTTTCCTACAATTCTAAGCATTAAAATCTTTGTTTTTATATTTGTTTTATTGTTTTCGGTTTATTGTTACAACTTGTAGAATTTTTGTTATCTCAAATTGATCATATTAAGCATAATAATTCAAAATCAATGCATTGTTTGAGTTCAAAATTTCATTTAAAAGACATCATTTTCAATTTTTTGCATAGCATAATCAAAAAATTATCTTGTTTGAAATCTGAAAATTGCTTATTGCATTGCACTTTACATTCTAGGATATTTCATTACATTTTACCTCTTATTCATTTTGGGTGCATACCGGGTTTGTGAAACTTGTATGAGCTTCACAAATTTGTGTCATATTTACAATACTATTAAGAGACATAGTTTGAGACTCATGTCATCCCGCGATACACCATTTGTCGTGGATCTTGGGTTTTCTAACTCTTTCACTCATAGTGTTGAGACTAGTCAACCCACTATGGATCATAACCTTAATACTTCATTTCCTATAACTCCCCTACCTACACCTAATGTGACTAGTCTCCCTCCTAAATTTTTTAAGAAAATGGATGAAGAGTTAGAGTGGTTGCAAAACTCTATAAGTTCTAAACCCATCGCCATTGATATAGTTTCTATGATACAAAACATAAGAGATTTACTTAAAATTGAACAAGGACTAGAACATGTGATTGGCCTTAATCAATTTCTATAAAATAACATAAGAGTTCATGAGAAGAACACTATAAATCATTCTATCAAATTTATTGAAGTTCAACCTCATAAGGGCCTAACTAAGATGTCACTTGACATTGATTTCTCACAAAATAACATAATTAAACATGCACCCAATGGTCCTCTTTACATAGCTAGAAGAATCAATGACAAGCCTACTAATGGGATATTAATTGATCCCGTTTGTGTAGAGAATGTGATCATTGAAGAATTTCTATTTGTGCATGAGCTTTATCAAGATACTCATGAAAAACTGAAAGCATGGATCAGAATGCATAATGGTTTTGCTTTCCCTATGATAGGTTTGATAACCCTTCATTTGAAAGTTGAACTGAAAACATTACATGTCTCATTTTCCATCATCTCACCATCAAACCAATTTCATGTGAAGTTATGCTACCCATGGATTCACTCCATGAATGTCATCCTATTGGTTGTACATAAATGTTTAAAGTTTCCATTTGGCAATGAGATATTTACTGTGCACCATAGTAGCTTTAATCCTATGTCTTCCTGTGGGAATTTCTCATTGGATTCCTTTTGGCTTGAACCAATGGTTCCTATTAGGCCTTGTGAGGACTTGTTTTTCAAATCATATCAAAAGTTTAAGGCAACACACATACCAAAATTATTCCTTACAAATATGCCTCAACCCATGATTGAGCCTCCTATCCTAGATGAGACAATGATTGAACCAAAAGCCCTTCCAAGTAACCAAGACCAAAGCATAGCAAATCCTCCACCCATTTCCTATAAGATACCATGAGATAACCAAATAAGTCCCATTGTGCCTCCTAAAATTAAACAAGTTTACAAAGCTAAAGATAAAGTGGTTGAACAACTTCCCATGGTTCCTTTTGTCCCCCCCTTAAGGGAAGAAAATAAACCTATGGTTGATAAACCCACCCTTACACAATCACAACTTGAAAATCAGACTAAAAGGAATTGTAATGCTAGAGAGCATAGGCATAGAATTTTTTCTATTGCTCATTTGTTACAAGCAAAAGAAGAAAAGAATAACACAAAAAAAACCCAAACTTACCTCAAGCAAGGGATGATGATTCTCCTCCTTCGTTGAAACAAGAAAATCCTAAATCTCAAAAACAACAAGAACCTTCAATGGATATTATCATTAGACCTCCTATTGTGATAAACTTGGACGATGACAATTAAATTGCTAAAATTGATGAGGAAGTGCATAAAGAGTTAAATTTATTGTTTTCCTCTTCCACGAGCTTAAATGATAATAGTCATGATGATCCTCCTACAAAGAGTGTTTCACCACATGCTAAACTTGGTGCTTGTCCTAGTTTGGCACTTGATGTTGTCTCTTTGGCTAGTTATCTGCCTTCTGCATATGATGAACAAGATTGGGATGTGGATGACTTGCTATAGGTTGAATTGCATTTTCCCTACTAGTCTTGTCTTTGTTTTCTTTTGCATGTTCTTTTTGTAATTGCATGTGCATAATGTGATCCCTCGTACTATTTTGTTTGATGTATTTTCATGTTCATTCCTCTATTTGTACCTTCATTCTTCTATATGTTGTAAACCCTTTATCTTTTATTTGTCTTGTGTTTTCCTCTTGGGGATGACACAAGGCGTTGAGACATTTAGGTCTCTTCCATGTTGACCCAAAAGGAAATTTTCTTTGTTTTCACTCTCTATGTGCCATTCTTCTTATTCCATGAGCTATTTGGGGAATGATGATGTTTCTGAGCTCTATAATATCATTGTAGCAAAGACATACTGATCTCGAATCCATGGATCCCTTATGTGTTTGGGATTTTTAATTTTGGGGGAAACCCCTTCCTTTTTAATGGTGTAGCTTCATTTGAAAACATATGCTTGACATAGGGCTTTCCAAATAAGCTCTCATGTCCTCTTTATTGTTAGCATTTATCATTTTTACTTTAAAGTAATTGCTCATAACATGGTGTTAGCAATTTCTTTAAAGTGGGGGCATACATTGGCATCATCATTTTTGGAGATCTTTGGACTTTTCTCATGTTTCATTGCATGGTCTTCTTACTTCTTGTGATATTTCTTCTTCTTGGTGGTGTCATTGGGTTTGATGTCCTCCAAGAGTGTGACCTATCTTGGCATACAAATTTCCTCTTAGTGTTAATTCTACGCGTTGCATTCCCTAAGTTGTGAATTCTTTATCCTAGACTTGTCCTCTCTTGGAGACATTAGGCATGATGTTCCCTAAGAGGAGACCTTACATGAACTAAGAAAAACACCTTTGAGCATGTATTATCCTATTTGAATTTTATTCATAAGTGTTTGGCATAATGTAACTTTCTAAATCTTATGAAGCTTGAAGTTACAACCTTTTTTTTATGGCCACCAAGCATAACACACTTTTCTTGCTTGTGGAGCCTTGTTTGTTCATAAGTGTTTAGCATAATGCATCTTGCAAAGCCTTATGGAGCTTGAAGTTTGTATTGTGTGGTGCCTTATATTAAAGTTATCAGAGCTATAACTTTGGTATGGTATGGGAGCCTAATAATATTCTCTCATTTTCCACCCTTGGGGCCTCACCTAGTGGATAGTCAAGGTTTCACTAGCCCGTGTGAGCATGTTGTTGTTTACATAGTGGGCAATGAGTTCCACTTGTAAACTATTTTGGACAAACAACTAAGGCATGTTCCACAGTGTTAGATAGTCAAGGCTTGATCCACCCTTTTCCCTTTTTTCTTTCTCTTTCTTTGAGTCTTTGGAATTATATGATTGAGTATCTTGGCATTTTTGCAGACATATATATGTTTAACATAGGCATGTGTCTCCTTTTGCCTTTGTTGATTTTTCCATGAGATCTTAGATCTTGGAAGCTTGATCACCTTCCTTGATCTTTTTTTGAGTTATCTTTCCAAGGATCATACAATTAGACCTCTCTTGATTGTCTACTTTGGTGTGATTTTGATGCAGGGTCATCCTCTCACTAAAGTGGAGGCTAAATGTAGTGTAGAAAAATGTAACCCTTTACATTTTCTCACTTTTTTGGGCCCTCCTTATTTAAATTGGACTTAATAATACCTTAATTTATTGTTGTTAAGTGTACCTTATTACAACTACACACTTATTTGGGCCCTTTTAATTAATTGTACTTAATCATGCCTTAATTAGCCCTTTAATTGATTTTCCAAGCCTATTTAATTGCATTTTTCGAAGGGGAAACCCGACATTTATTAATGCCTAAACTTAACACTTCACAATGAGCAATGTGGGTCTTAGGCTTATGGACCTAGGACCCATTTTTCCATGGGTGAATGAGTCCTCCCAAAACCTTAGGACCTAAATTTAAATTATGTTTTTGGCAGTATTTTAATGTTTTCAAATCCATAGTTCAATTTTGGCTTACGATATTTGAATTTCAAGAAATTAAGGCTATAAATACAAGGTTATTTCACTATGTTTCACCTAGGGTTTTTATGCAAGCATTATTAAAGAAAATATTATGATCAAAGGCATTCAAGAGTAGATATATCAGAGGTTTATTGCAAAATTCAAGATCTATTCATCATGTCAAAGTCTTCTTGCATCATGCATGTTTTTTGGAGCTAACATTGTGATGTAGGTTTCTTGATCAAATCAAGCATTCAAATCATTATTTCAAGTAAGACTCAAGTGTTGAGATCCACATACAATTTAACCATCCCATGCAAGTTACAGGTTTCCTAAGATCTACATTATCAAGGTTTCAATCAAGGGTTTGTTGAGTGGCAACATAGCTTTGTTCATTCTTCATTCCCTCTTTCATTTTTAATTTCATTTCAAGGTTTGATTACCAAAACGAAGTTTGACCAAGGTAAAGCCCTATCCACCAAAAACAAACATTTTTATCTCTTGTATGTGTGATTGCAGATTTAGGTTGAAGAAAGCTCTAAAGTGCAAGATTTACAAAGTTGTCAAAGTTTCAAAAGTTGTCAAAATTGTTGTCATCTCACAAAAACTAAGATCTCAAAGTTATTTCTGACATTTTGAATGTGAAACCTAGACAAATTGGAAGATTAAAATTTGTATCAAAGGCTCCTAAAAGCTACAAAAAATACCTAAGCTTGGACCCATTCACCCATGGGTGAATGAGTCCTAGATCTACTTCGAAAAAGCACTTTTGGTGACTGGTAAAGATCATTCTACATTTCTCTGATTTGTAATTTAATTTCTAGTTTTGTCAGTATTGAGCTTAATATTGTTGTTTCAAGTGTTAGATTGCATTTTGGTGTTGATTTTCTATTTTTTAGCTTTTCTCCCCAAGTGTTGTTTGACCTTGACCCCCATCTTTCCAGCATAAAGAAATTTGAAGATTATCACTTTGACTTGATTCACCTAAGGGTTGATAATGAATTCATTGTGTGGATCTCATTTCCTAATGAAAAAATGAAAATAGATCTATATATTATCATTTTGGTGAACCCCCTTCTCATAACCTATTTTTCATTGTTTCAAGAAGAAATATTATAAATAATTTTAAAAAAAACTACAATAGTTAGAAATCTTAATCAATCAACAAAATAATTACATTTGGGCGGGTGCAAAAAAATGGGGGGCCAAAAAATGGCCAACCCATTTGATTTTTTTGAAAAATCCAAAATGTGCTTGCATTATGGCTTGGAGTGACCAAGCCTTAGGCTCGGCCACTGCAAGGCCAAAATGCGCTTGTGTTATATAATGCGATCACATTTTTCTTTATATAAGTTACAAAAAAAAAACTTCATTTCATATCATTATCTATTGTTTCCAATTTCCTCCATGACCTGCAAACCTTCAAAAATGCACTCACATTCTAGGAAGGCTCAAATCACTCTATTTCTTTGCCGAATCTTCATCAAAATTCCACCATGATGTCAAGGAGGTCAAAGGAGTAATTTGTTATTGTTTTTTGTGTGAATTTATTATTAAATAGGTAGATTTAATATGGTTTTCTATATAAATTTGTTTAATTTTTAGGAAACGATCATGATCTCCTTCTCCTCAAAATTCTAATTCACCTCAAGATGAAAACCCTCCTCAAGAACAACCTCAACAAACACCTCCATCAATTCCTCAACATGCTCCAAGAACTCAAGAAAATTTAAAGGGGCAAATTGAAAATAATGAAAAATAAATTGAGGAGTTAATTGCAAGGTTGAAAGATCTTGCAAACTCAACCTCACATAGAACCACACTTGCTCAATCACTTGAATCAATAATATCACATGTAGATTCAATTAGCAAGCAAATAAACAGTTGGTCAGAGAAGAGATGAGAGTTTAGAGAATTTTATGCACATAAATTACCCTATAAACAAGTTAAAGATGAAAAAAATACAAAATTTGACTTATGTGCACTATTCACAAACCCTAGAATGAATCAACCTTTACATCCTTCAAGAAAGAGGTTCCTTATCCATTGGTGCAACCACCAAGGGATAAAGAACAATTTTTGGAGGAGGTGGTGGATGGTTTTTGACCATGCTCCATGCAACAAAAATGGGGTGCCACAATATTTTTTGAGGAATCTCTACTATGAGTTTGTCCTCAATAAAGTGCCAAACTATTTTAACATGCAAGAATTCTAGGGGAGAGGTGTGGGCTCCGCACAGGATAGAGTGGAGGCACGTATCGATTCATAGTGGCCAACAAGACAAGAACTTGCTAGACCAAGATGTGAGCATGTGACTATTACTTTCATTGTGAAGGGGAGTGTTGATGTTGATACATTGCAGTCGATTAGTTCCCTCACCCAAAGCCTCATATGACATACCAGTACTCTAGCATAGGGTGAGTAAGGTGAGTCTTCGGGGAGTAGATTTCCACCTCATTATTGTTGGGCTTGTGGGTCACTCTATGTTTATGATCCTATGCATAGTCATGATGTAGGTGCCTAGTGTACATCTGTAGTTGATTAGATGGTGATGAAAAATTCCCTCCTTAATGAGGCATTCAACCTTGATAGTCATGTAAATGTTAGCAAGTTCATTGAATTTAATTTATTAAATTTCATTTTTGAAATGAAAGATTAACTCAATTAGTTGAATGATTATAATGAAATTTTAGGGTCATAGCATTCACTTAGTTTTCAATGGTTCTCCACTTCCCTATTACATGACCACATATACTATGGAGGTATGTAACTAGTAAAGAATTATAAATATTACATGTGAATAACTAAATGTTATATGAATGGTATTCTTATCTCTCATTTTGGATGTTGAATAGGTTAATCTTGGAGCTTCGACGACAACACCTACTAGTGGAGGTGGTCATTGAAGTTTCACTTAGGTAATAAAAACTATTTATAATTTTAAAATAAAAAATTATATTTCATAATTGAATAATGTTTAATGACTTGAAGGTTGTAGATAGTTTTTAAGTATGCTTTGAACTTTTTAATTAATTTGATTTCAGTTTGTTATGCACTTCATAATCTATGAATTTTATTTTTTCATGTTGTTGAACTCCAAAAATATAGGCTAGTGGCATCAGTAGATTGTAGCAAACCATTTTACTCTTATCCTCCTAACTATCATCACTAGCTTGTAGCATACCATCTCTTTGCTCACTGTTGGGCTCATGAATGTTTCTTGGGTATTGATCTTATTACTACCCTTAACCCATGTTGACTATACTTATCATGATGACTATGTTATTTAATTTATACATTATATTTGTAGACTTTCATTTATACCTTTGAAGTGCTTGACATCATAGAGGACTTCTCTCTTGCCTTCTTGACTATATATTGTCATCTGCTATCAATTATCTTCAATGGTATCTACTCCATAGACAAGGTGTTGTCCACTTATCATTTAGAAATATAGGCCCTCTTTCTATCCCTTCATAAGGGCTATCATCTATGAATATGATCATTAAAAGGGCACTGCCACTCTAAAATATCCTTTAATAATAAACTATGCATGCTCCTCTTATACCATTGTACTAAATTTGATGCTTCTCCTATGAGAATATCTTGTAACATTGGATTTCATGTGATTACCACCACATTCATGAATTCTATGCACTATTTACCTTGAGGTATCTTGGTTGAAAACATATAAAGTATCTCCTCATAAAAAATCATCTTCCACAATTATCCCTTGAAGCATTCTTTGGTATTGAAATACATGTGACTATCCTACTACATCTTGTGACTTTAGACTATCATATTTAGTCTTATAACTATCCTATTATAGTTATTTATTTATGCTATATCCTTTATTATTCATTTGTTGTCCTTTATTCATCATTTCTCCTTGTGATCATTACTCTGTCTATGTGAATATTACACCATCCATTGTAATGAAGATATCTCACTCCATTTCTTAGCTATCTCTTCTTTGTGATTCACCCATGAATATAAATAGAATGTAGAGGTTTTATGAAAATCATGAAGTGTCTTTATAGGTGTGAATTATTATCAAGATCTTAGGACCATAGTCCCTTCATTGCTCACTATCACTACATCATTTTGTTCTTAGTTGATAGTGCTCATTATTTCTTCTTTTCATGCATCTCACCATCATGCTTTACATTATTTTTATAAATCTTATCCCCACTTCAAAAATTCTTCACACTTCACATCAAAAAAGGTTTGCATGAATTCTTTATGTAATCATGATATTGTCCCTTGCTTGCATGATATAATTATCCCCAGGACTGTCATCTTGTGTATGTCCTTTACTTTGAAATTTTCCTCATGAAACATGCAAACCCTTGAAGCAATATATAGTTCAATAAGTACTAAATTTTTTGTTAACTATCTCATACATTATAAGCCATGACATGCATCACTCTTCTAGTTTTTGTAATTGAATAATGTTGTTTTATTTTTCAGATGATGCAAGCATAGGTTTCCTCCTAATATTGATAGGGAAACGGAGCATGGTGTCTCTACTGCAATGGAGATCTTGATTCCTTCGACGGGGGCATGCGGCAGAATAGTAAATTTCAAATTACATTCATTTTTATAGCTATTTATTATTGAAAAATCAAATGGTTATCGATTTGTAGTTTAATTTCTATCTAAATGGTTTCTATAAGACTTTGCAATGCCACAACGTGAGCATGTCGCTATTGCAGATGAGGAGAGAGATCATTTAGAGGTATTAAGTGATTATTTTGTTAAATATTTTATTTTTTATATTATTATTTCTATATATTAATGTGTATACTTTTTATTATAATAGGTACGAATCCATTAATAATTAAATAGGAGGACCAACCATCGAGATTTAAGTAGACCACCATCATAAACATCTCCATCCCCTTGATGATCAAAGGCCACTTGTGATTTGTTTTCTTCACCTAGAGGGGAATAACTATTGTTTTGGGGTCCTTTGTTGTATGCCTATATTGCATTTTTGGACATATATTTTGCATTGCATATACATGACATTGTATGCCTATATGGAATTTTTGTAAGACTTTATGGCTATTTTGTATATATGTTATATCAACATATATTGATGTATGCCTATATAGCTATTTGGTTAATACATGTATATCTTTTTTATTGACGGTTTCCATATTTGCATTATAAATCCAAGCTTCAATGGATATTTGTAAATGGTTTACTTCAGATATTTAAAATCCAAGTGTATTTGATGCTTCATAACTTATTTCACATTCATTTCACCTATATATTTTTTTAATTATTATCTTTCCTACACTAGTATGTGTTTGTGGTCTTGGATGACATATTTTTGGCATATAGTTATGAAATCAAGTTTTATTCAAGACAAAGTATAAACAATTTATACTACGTTTCCAATAATTTTGTTCAAGTATATTTAAGTACCCATCCTCTATTTGGCCAATCACTACTTCAAATTTATAGATGTATTCTTCATGCCCACACTTTCCTTCATCTCAAAAAAATATTTTCCTATATTGACCAAAATGTTTATGACTGCATTGAGTTCAAGCAACAAAGGAGACTAGTTCTTTGGTGTAGATTATTCAATCATAATATTATAAAGACACCTAAGTTGACCAAAATTTTTAAAGTGGACTTATTCTATAGCCACCCCAACATGATTGAATTTTTGGTTTACCCCTAGGAGATGAAGAATGTAAACAATGCCTCCCGACAACTTTTTAATAAATGCAACTGACACTTTTTGGAACATCTAAAAAATTGTTACCATAGTGGAATGACTTGGATATATGAAAAATTGAGGGAGGTTATTGTAGAGAGACCCTACATGACCTTATATTCAAAGATAATGTTTTTAAGAGCCACGATTTCTGAGTAATAGCTCGTAAAAGTTTGTTGGTCTTTTGTACTTTGGTCTCTTAAGAGAAATCATCTGTGCAATGTAAACCAAAATGTTCTGGCATGCTGGGGTGTGAAATAGGACCTTGCATAACATAAAACTACCCACCCTTATGTGTTGGAATTTCCAGTTTGGTCACACAACGAACAAAACGAAAAATTACACCACCTTGCAACTTTACACTGCATGCATCCACTAGTAGAAAAATAGTAATAAATGACTAAAAAAATACTAAAAATTGGTCATGTGACCATTAGCTTGGTCACGTGACCATTAGCTTGGTCACGTGACCATTAGTAGTTTATTTCCAGTCATTTATAACATGATCAAATTCATGACTAAACCATTTTTAGTCATTTATTGGTTGTTTTGATTGATCAATTTGGTAATATATTTAGTTGTTAATTTAGTCATTGATTGTTCTTAATAGGTCATTTATTTAGTCATGGTAGTCAATTGATTGTTGTTAACTGATCATTTATCTAGTCACGGTTGTTGAGATGACTTAGCATTGTTGTCGTTGATGTTAAAACCTAGGATTCAAAAGGTTGTGCTCTGGATGATATACAAAAATGATCTATCCTATTGAGTGCTATGATGTTACATAGTGTGGATGTTATCCTTGATTTGGATGTGGCAACACTTCCTTTTGGGACATCCGTGGAAGTAAGTTAATGTAGAATAATGAAGTTTAATATTTTGATGTTGGTTGTTGTGCTCAAAGCTTATTCTAGGTATCCTTTCTATCCAGACATTCATGCAACATGTTACAAGTTTTGGTATGTCTAATTGTGTTTCTCCAGTTGGTACTGAAATTGATGATGATCAAGATTTGGTCTTGGTTGTGGCATTCCCATCGGCTCCAAAATATATTTCATGTAATTCAAATTTTGTTATCTTTTGGTAATTATGCTATCTTATGTATGACCTATTTATGGGTCCCTTGGTAACGTGGTAAGAAGATCTTTATGTACGACCTGTCTTTTGGGTCTGGTGCTAGCGTGCCAAACCTTATTGAATATTTCAAGGTTGTTCTTCAAGCCAACATGTTTTTTTAGGCTGACCTAGGAGATTTTGAATACATGGTGTTTGGTCAACTTATTTTTTTCTATAGGTATATGCATATATATAACATCTTTCTAGTTCCGAATAAGAGAGATAAGAAGTGTGGTGTGTGTGAGTAGATATAAGGGTTTGAAGTATTATGCAATAAGAAAGCCGAAGGAAAGTGTCGGGAAGAAGTAATCTACTTTGCAGAGGTTGTGCGAGGAAGGTGTGTAGAAGATTCTTGATCAGATATGCTATAGATAGATATTGTGCTCTTAACCAGAATTAAATTCATGCATATGTAGATGTAGCTTCATCAGTTCATTTTTGTCAATGATACTATTTTGTAATCAAATCTATTAATCGAGCAGTGAGCCCACCAACAGTGAGCTTTACCCGCAATGAGTAACTTGGTAGTGAGCCCTTGTAAAAATGACCTTAACCAGTGTCACCTTAACTGGTGTTTTATAATTGAGAATTAACATTCTCCGTGGTTTTTCCCTTGTTGGGTTTCCACATAAATTCTTGTGTTCATTGTGCATGGTGTTGTGTGATTTTCATGTTCATATCTGTTAGATTATTATCTAATTGATTTAAGAATGCTCTGGATTAATTAAAGTAAAGAAATTGTTTTATGATAATTGATTCACCCCCTCTCTCAGTTATCTGGACTATTCAACAATTGGTATTAGAGCTTGGTCCCTTGGAGATAGAGCTTAACCACTTAAGGGAGATCTTGGAAACTTGAAGAAGGCAGGAGATCATTACTTTCAGGAAGAACTAAAGATAATGTTAGATGATATGGAAAGCACAAAATTTGAAAATGAAAAATTGAAAGAAAACCTCAAGGAGGCAAATGCTTGTATCTCAAAGCCAAGGGAGAAAATCCAGAAATTTAAAGCAAGACATAGAGAGGTTAGCCAAGAATTAAAGGAGTCAAATGATTTTTTTTTGGATTTAAAGAAATGATTGGATGAATGCAAGTAGACTGAAGAAAATCTCAAAGATACCATCAAACAAAAAATGTAAGAATGGAAGAAGACTGAAGAAAATATCAAGGATACCATCAAACAAAAATCAAAAGAAAGAAGTTAGATCAAGAGTTAAGAAGGCTAAAATCAAAATAAAGAGTATGTGAAAGTAGCATAATTCTATATCAACTCTTGTCCCTACAAAAATATCACAAGGATAAGGGAGGAATTGGCTTCATGGGTGAAAGCTCAAATCAGAACATTGAGTGTGAAGACAAAGTAGTTGAAGCTGAAGCGAGATCTGTTGTAACAAGCAAGGTCTAGAACTCTAGAACATTTACAAAAAGACCTCTTGTCAGGCAACCAAATGTTCAACTTGGTACTTATCATTTAATGGCTATTATTTTTTATGGAAAATTTTTGGACATAAGGTTGTAGAGTGCAGAAGCAAGAAGGAACCGAGTATTCAATTCTTTAACTGTCACAAGTTTGGTCACAAAGCAAGTCATTGTAGAAGTGAATTATCTAATCCAGCTAGAAGGAATGGAATGAATAATCTCTTTCATGGTAATTATTATTTATGCCATGGTTATGGTCACAAATCTAATCAATGCAAATATAGGGTTCACTTAGTTAAGTCAAGACAAAGATGTTACAAGTGCAATCAACCAAGACATTATGCTAGCACATGCAAATATGTTGCTCCGAAAAAGTATGAAAACAAAAAGAAGGTTGTAGAATTAGATGAATCTAAGAAGAAGACCATCATGGTTTGGAAGAAAAAGGAAATGAGTGTGGGGAGCTCTTCTATGGTACCGTATCTCTGTACAAGCTCTTCCAGAATCTGAGCCAACTACCTTGGCTCAGGGGGAGGTTTACAATGCATATCCTGACGGGTTCCCTCTCTTTGAAGTAATATTGACATGTTTTCAACATGAATAAGTGTGATCTAGTTGGTGATATATGATGAAGCTTAATTTGACTGATTGGAAAGTGAAGTACTATTGATGGCATCATCGATGTAAGTTTTTGGTAGAAAAATCATCATGAGAAATTAAGGATAAAAGGTGGATTTTTCAAATCATTTCTCACAGTTTGCAAAGAAGTTTCATTGAGCGATAAAAGGATTGAAGAAGCTAAGCGCGACAATGGAATATGTGTTGGTTGATAGTGAATCTAGTGGTAGTATTTTGCTAAAGCTGAAGGGAGTAGAGTTGGATGAATTTGATTGTCAGAAGATGAAGGAAATAAAACTAGGGTTGAAGATTGATGAATTGTAGAATGTAAGTTCCTTGGGTATGGATTTATGGGGAGAATTTCCCTGGTTTTTTGACAAAGAGTCTATCTTATTCCTATTGAGTCAATTCAAGGATGGAAACATCATTTTGGACAAACCCTATCCAATCACTAAGGAAGCCATTGAAGCTATTACTAGATTGTGTAAAGTTGGTGACCTCCTTGGGTAGAAAATAGTGAAATACAGAGACATGGAGGAACTTACTTGTATCGACAAAAACCCCCGAGCTCTACTGATAAATACCATTGTCGATCCTCTAGTGAGGTATGTTGCTTATGGTATCACTTACAAAATCTATTTCCAAAATCATGAAGGTTCTACATCAGCTATTGTTGTGTATCTTGCACATACGATGCTGAAGGAAAATAAATAGTTTGACTTGTGTAGCCTAATAATGGAAAACCTAATTAAGAATGTCAGAATTTCTTTGGTTGAGGGTTATCCCTTTCGGCTTGGGTCTCTACTCATATGTTTAGTATTCTACTTTCTAAGTTTGCTACCGTCAAAGGAGAATGTTAAGTGGAAGTCTGACATCCCCATCAGAAAGAAAGTTTATAGATATTTAGAATGTATGGAAGATAAATCAAGTGCATGCAAAGTTTATTTCTCATCCTTGCAGATGAATCTATGCTCAGGTATGATAGTGTCTAGTGCTATGCCTATCAATCAATTTGAGGAGGGTTCCTCCTTTGGTAAGGAGTTAGAAGTTGTTAGTGGTGGTTCCCCTCTGGAACCTAAAAGGAGGAAAATTAACACAAAGGATGTCATCAATATCTTTGAAGAGAAGGACAAGGAAGAAAAGTCTTTGCCTAGATCTGACTCTTTTGATCTAGATGAAGTTTTTTCAGTGTTGGATGAAGGTGATATGAAAAAGATTGGTGAAATGTTGTATGCCTACTCTCCGGTTAATATGCTTAGAATTGAAGATTCCTTAGTTGATTATCTGCTCAAAAAGGGTACTACTGTTTTAGCTGTTTCTAATTTTTTACTAGATGATTTGGTAGAAGTTCTTGAAGAAAGGTTGTTGTGGGAAGGAGCTGAAGGTCATAAGATCCAAGTCATGATTGAGAGGTGTGTTAAAGTTAAACAAAAATTATCCAAGAACATTGGTGAGACAAGAGAATGCATTAAGGAGATGTCTAACATCTACAGGTATTGTCTCTGGTGGCCTGCTACTATTGATAATTTTAGAAGTAGAATTGAAGCTATTGAATCTGAATTGAATGATATTGGGAAGTGCTTTGACTTCTTCAAAGATAAAGATGGAAAACAATGAATAAGAGTTCGAGAGTTACAAGCTGAGTTGTTGTCTACTCAGAGACAAAGGGAAGATTTGGTTAGAACTTTTTGGTTGGTCAAAGAAATTGTTGAGGTCCTGTTGGATCATCTCTCTAAGATACTTTATGATGTAGACGATTGTGAGCGACAATGCCTGTCTTCAAATTGGTCTATTGGACTATTGTTGTCATTGATGTCAAAAGTACAAATCATGTAAGGGAGATTGTTGGCATATTGACTGGGTTTCTCGAGAGATTTTCAAACAAGTATTGGGTAGGTCATGATGTCAATAAAAATTTCCTCATTAATTGGTTCATGCTCTCAATCTAAGGCCAAATTTTTAAGGAGTTGTGGAGTTCCAAGTTTTCCTAACCTATGTCGCAGGGTTCCCAAGTTTGGAAACATTCTGACTTAGAGATCTCCTTATTGTCAGCGAAAGTGATTGGTATCACGAAGTTCTAAGTTTTACAACCTTGTTGTAGGGTTCTCAAGTTTTGAAACTTCCCAACTTGGTGACTAAGCGATGGATCGATAAGGAGTAAGGAAGCACTCCATGTGGGACCTAGCCTTAATGATGATGCAAACACATGGCATGATGGGTTTGAGCTGTGGCACGACGATGATGTGGCCATGTGACGATAACATGTGGACCTCACATTGGAATGATGTTTTGGGTGTTGTTATTTTCATCAAAGTGACTCAGTCATTTTGAAAGGAGTTTCATAGGTTCTCTCTGTTATCAGCGAGTTGTTGGTTATAATAAATTCGTAACCTCTTACTTGAGGTTCTAAGGTTTGTATTTTTGGCGACTGAGTGATAGGAGTATGATGCCGACTGTGGGACCCAGTGTGACGATGGCTAACAGATGGTAGTGAATGATTGCATCAAGGCCATTAGTAATGGTGCATGATCAATGGTTGTAGTTAAGAAGATCCAACGATTCCCATCAGTTCTGCTAAGCTTTTAGAGGATATTGGCTATGTCCCACAGGGTTAGCGGAGAATAGTGGAGATTAATCCATAGTGGATGGATATTGACCATCGATAAAGATGGTGAGACCCAACAAATAAAGAAGCAAAGGTGACGATATGAAATATTGATGTCGATGGTTTAAGTGACTTATTATCCAATAGTCAAGGTTTAAAGTCACAACAGTGAATGTTGATCACAGGATCAAGGCATGAAGGAGTTGATCGATGGCCAAAGTTCAAATGCAAAGATCTAAAATGACTATATCAAGTGTAAATGAGGGTTTGGTCTGAAAACTAACACAAGAGAAAGAATTAATTTGTCCAACTATCTCAGCGACCATGTAAATGAAGATTTGATATGTTAAGCGGCAACACAGTTTACAAAATATTTAAAGATCGAATTAGATCGAATGATCACAAGAATGCATTAAATACATATTAGATTCTAGGGTCTAAGAAAATATTATTCTTAGAAAATTCTCTATTATAGAATAAAATTTTGTGCGACTTGATGCAGAGGTATGGTGATTTTTGATGAGCTGGACAGTATGTGTTGGGCACAATCCTATGACAATTATGGAAGTAGGTGAAAAACCCTAATAGTGATTCCAATGTATATGAATTGAATGAGGGGAATTATTGAGATATGGAGAATGAAGAGAGTGTCTGAATGTAGAGGAAGGCGAACTATAACAGAAAGAAAAATCTAAAAATTCATGTAGCTAGTTATAGTGGAGTAAGGGAGAACTGAGAGAGAGAGAGATCAAGCTTATGTGTTGTATTGATGCATCTCAGGTTTTGTAGAACCATTTTATGCATAATATATTGCAAAACTTTGTACAAGGTTGTAGCTTATAATAGGGTGTAGTAGCATCCTTGAAGTTGTAGCTTCTAAACAGGGAGTTGTTGCTTCCTTGGGTTGCAGCCCTAAACATTGTAACTGAACTTTGAAGCTTGTGAGGCTAGATTAGGACAATAGATTCTAGCAATATTTCTCACCGTGGTTTTTCTCATCTTGGGTTTTCCACATACATAGTATGTTATGTGTTGATCTCTCTTGTGCTTGTGGCTATTATATCTATTAGTATTTCAATCTGCACATTTGAAGTTAAGGTTGAATCTGCAAAAGGGTTGAAGAACTAAAAATTTTAATATCTACTAATTCACCCCCCTCTCAGTAGATCATTGTGTTCTAACAATTGGTATCAGAGCAAGGTTCCCTAGGAGAAGCTTAACCAACTCAGGTAGATATTGGATATGTGAACACAATGGCATTTCAGGAAGGCTCAAACAAGCCACCTAGGTTTGATGGAACAAACTATGCTAAATGGAGCTCATTAATGGGAGGATACTTAGTCTCTCTTGGAATTGAAGTTTGGGCATGTGTTGAGACCCAATATACTATTCCTACTACTATTCCTATTGATCCTACAACAAAGAAGATTAATGAGAACAATATTAAAGCTTGGTTTATTATTATGAATAATTTGTCTGAGTCTATGCATAACAAAGTTATGCATTATAAAATTGCTTACGATTTATGGGAAAAACTTAAGAAAATATATGAAGGTGACACCAAAGTGAAGTTGGAAAAGTTACAAGTGTTGAGAGAAAAATTTGAAGGCTTGACGTTGACCAAAGAAGAGAATATTGCAGACTATCTTCAGAGAGTTGATGATGTGGTAAATGCCATTAAAGGATATAGTGTAGATCTAAAAGAAGAAGATGTTGTGTTGAAAGTTCTCAGGTCCATGACAACTAAATATGATGCCAAGATTTTTGCTATTGAAGAGGGCAGAGAAATTGATAAACTTACTCTTGATGAGGTGCATGGCATAATTACAGCATATGAGATGAGAATGCCAAGTGTTAAATCATCTAGGGGAGAAGCTACATTTAAGGTTGTCAAGAAAGACAAAAATGAAGCTGATAAGAAAGAAAAAGTTGCTGTCATTGCATTTGATTATGAAGAAACTGATGAGGAAGAAGAAAATATCATAAGAAGGCTAAGAAGAGGATCTAGCAAGTATAAAGGTATGCTCCCTCTTAAGTGTTTTAACTATGGTAGAATAGGTCATTTTGCTTCAAAGCATCCATATGGTAAAGAAGACCGTTCCAAGCAAGAATTTGATAGTAGAAAGGAGAAAGAATTCTACCCTAAAAGAAAGAACTTTGGAAAGAAGAAGAGCTTGTACATCAATGAAGAAAGTGAAGTTTCTAATGCTAGTGATTGTTCAGAAGAGGATCAAGGCCATGCCCTCGTAATGAGAGATGATAGAAGAGAATTTCTATTCATGGCTAAAGAAACTAAGGATCAAGAAGATGCACAAATTGACGACTCATATGAAGGAGAATAGGAGGCAGATGTTGATCTTGAAGGAGAATTAATTAGTGCTCTTGAAGATCTTGATGAACTAAGAGACAAATATGATGATCTTAAGAGAGAAAACAAGAAGCTAAAAAGGAATGCTCAAAAGGAGACTGATAGATTAACACAAGAACTTGAAGAGTCTAATAAGGTGTTAGTAGGACTGAAAGTTCATGTAGAAGAGCTTAAAAGAATTGAGGATGTCATGAAATCTAAATTGCAATCTAAGATAGATAGATGCTCAAAACTTGAGGTAGAAATGGTTTCCTTAAGGAAAGAATTGGAGAAGGCCAATGAGCATATTAGAAATGGACTAAAGTTGAAAGGTGGTACAAATATTCTGAATGAATTGATAAGTACACAAAAGCCTACAAATAAAGAGAAATCTGGTTTAGGTTTGGAAAAAGGGAAGAATTAATTTATGGATGTCTCTGCAAAACTTTATGAACAATTTAGAGCAGGAGAAAAATCAGTCCCAAGTGAAGAAAAATATGACAAGGAGGAAGCTTCTAAAGATGAACAAAAATATGATAAAGAAAAGAAACTAGTCGAAGTCAAGGAGGACAATTAGACAATTCCTTATAAATAAAAGAAGATGCAAAACGTAAAAAGAGCAGACAATGATGGATTCACAAGAGTACACTATCCAAGGAGGCCTAGACAAAGAAGATCACCTCATCCAACTGAAGGAAACTGCATGACCAGGTGCTCATCGTATTTCAATGGGTATTGCTATACCTGTAACAATTCTGGTCATGGGGCTAGAGAATATATAATCATTCCAAGGAAGAATACAAATTTTGCAAGCAAGAATCCATTTGCTCCCTTGGTTGATATGGATATAATCTGTTATAGTTGCAACAACTTTGGTCATATAGCTAGAAACTGTAGAGCAAGATTTACAAGACCAAGTGTGAAATTTGAGAAGAAGCCCAAGAAGATATGGAAGGAGAAAGAGTAGGGATCTTGTGTCACTCAGTCTATGATTGCTGAAATGGATTTACATGTAAAGGAACAAGATCTATGGATTGTTGATAGTGGATTCTCCAAGCACATGACCAGAGATAAAAAGAAATTCATTAATCTTGAAATGAAAGGAGGTTCAGTAAGTCTAGGTGATAATACTACTGTTAAGATCCATGGTAAAGAAATTCCGAGCATAGATGGAAAGAACAAAACTAAAGATGTGCTCCATGTGGAAGGTCTAAAACACAATCTTCTTAGTGTTAGCCAGATGTGTGATAATGGATACAAAGTTGTATTTAATTTTGAAGGCTACAAGATAAGATTGAATGGCAAAACAATTGGTCAAGGGATAAAGACTAATAGTAATCTCTACAATCTATGTGAAGTGGAAGGCCAAACATGTCTAATCAGTCAAGAAAATGAAAGTTGGTTGTGGTATAGAAGACTAGGACATATAAATTTTGACAACATGGTGAAAATAAGTTCAAAAGGCCTAGTTAGACATATGCTTAAGATTGCAAAGCCTGATAACATCATTTGTCAAGGCTGTCAGCAAGGAAAGCAAACAAAGTCTAAATTTCCCACAAAGGATTACTATACTACGAAATCCTTGGAAATAATCCATGCTAATCTATGTGGTCCAATAAGGGAAAGAGCATTTCAAGGAGAAAGATATTTCATGCTGTTGATTGATGACTATACCAAAATGGCATATGTTATATTTTTGAGGGAGAAGGCTAAGGCTTTTAAAGCATTTAAAAGTTATAAGAAGTTGGTAGAAAATATGACTGGGAGAAGAATCAAATGTCTTAGGTCAGACAGAGGTGGAGAATTCATGTCAAGAGAATTCATGTAATATTGTGAAGATCATGGAATCAAGTGCCAGTATTCAGCCCCAAGAACACCACAACAAAATGGTGTGGTAGAGAGAAGAAACAAAATTGTGAAGGAGATGGCCAGGGCTATGCTGAATGAGGTAAACTTGGAAAATAAATTTTGGAAAGAAGTAGTAAAAAATGTTGTATACATTTAGAACATAGCACTTATAAGATCTAACAGTGGTAGAACACCGTATGAATTATGGTTTGGTTGGCCTGCATCAGTCAAGCATTTCAAGGTATTTGGCAGTAAGTGCTATATTAAAAGAGAAGATGACAACTTAGGAAGGTTTGAGTCAAGATGTGATGAGGGGATATTCTTGGGGTATTCCAACCAAGGCAAAGCTTATAAGTGTTATAATAAAATATTGCATAGAATTGTAGAGAGTGTACATGTTAGGGTTGATGAAAGTGCAAATCAGGGTCAACCTAGCAGAAACAATCTTGAAAGTGATTCAAATGAAGATGACATAGGTGCACGAGTTGAAGACGAGAACAAGAAGAAGAGAATGAGCAAGGGGTTGAACATGCTCCTACAAAATATGTGCAAAAAGATCATCCTGCAGATCAGATAATCAGTGACAAGAATGCAGGAGTGCAGACTAGAAGGAGACTTGCAAAGGACAAGGAACAAGTAAACTTTTCTCTCTTGTCTCAGATTGAACCAATAAGTTTTGATGAAGCTAGTAAGGATGAAAGCTGGTTAAGAGCAATGGAAGAGGAACTTAATCAAATTGAAAAGAACAAAACTTGGGAATTAGTTCCTAAGAATATAATTGGCACAAATTGGGTATTCAGAAACAAGCTCAATGAAGATGGAGTTGTGGTAAAAAACAAAGCAAGATTAGTGTGCAAAGGATATGCACAAGTAGAAGGAATTGATTTTGAAGAAACGTTTGCTCCAATTGCATGATTAGAAGCTATTAGAATGTTTCTTGCATTTTCTGTGTATAAAGGTTTTAAGGTATATCAAATGTATGTCAAATATACATTTTTAAATTGAAACCTTGAAGAGGAAGTATATATTGAGCAACCAAAAGGTTTTTAGCTGTCAGAGGATGATGACTATGTTTGCAAATTGAGGAAAGCATTGTATGGTTTGAAGCAAGCACCAAGGGCTTGGTATTCAAGATTAGATCAATATCTACAACAATAAGGATTCAAGAAAGGTTGTGTTGATAGCAATTTGTATCTCAAATATGAGGGTAAGCAAATGATCATTGTTGTAGTTTATGTAGATGATATTATATTTGGTGGTAGTAGTGATGTAATGTGCAAAATATTTGCCACAAACATGCATGATGAGTTTGAAATTTCCATGTTAGGAGAACTCAATTTTTTTCTTGGTTTGCAAATTACACAAGCTGATAAAGGTATTTTTATATCACAAACCAAGTATGCAAAAAAAATGCTTAAATTTTTTGGCATGGAGGTTTGTAAACCATTCAGTACTCCCATGACTATTGGCTGCAAGTTGAGTAAATAAGATAAGTCACTTGATGCAAATCATATTTTGTATAGATCAATGATTGGAAGTGTTAGCTCTCAAAAACACAAGCTGAATGCCTCAAGAGGCTGCCAATCTCTTGATACGCTTTAGGGTAACAGACAAGGTTAAAAAAATTTGACCTTCTGCTCTTTAGGTGCTGCTAAACCTGGGCGGGTGTACCTCTTTGAATTGTGTAGACTTAACTTGTGATTATCTTCTTAAAGCAATTTGTTCATAGTGGCAGATGGGAGTGAATAGATGAAATCCATTTGAAAACAGTAACAATATTATGATCTAAATCCTAAATACTTCAATTAAAAGAAATTGAATGATTTTATAATGATGAAGTACAAATACTAGTTCCTTATTGGGTATGTGGAGTCAAATGAGATCAAGATGAGCAACACTCTCTAGAGAAGACAAATTATCTGGCATATGTTTTGCTTACAACTTGTATAAACATGCAATAATGTGACTACTAAGTTCTACTTCAATAATCCAAAATGAGTTTCTCTGATTACTGTGATCAATAAAAGGATTTAATATTTTCTTGAAGAACCAGTTGATTAATCACACAAATATAACAAATGTGTATCGATAAATCGAATATAAAATTGTTATGTCAATTTAAACAACCAGAAAAAATCAATTATGGAGACAACTTAGTAGTATTTTCCATTCAATTCAACAGATAATTGACACCAAAGAAATACAACAACATCAACTAAATCTCATAAATACCTCCATTGTGAAAAATCATGCAACAATAGTCTCTGGTTTGATAATTTTATTCTACTATATCTATTTGCTGTGTATCAAAAATCTAATGTCTGGTCCCAATTAACAACTACAACATGCTTATTTATACACCAACATGAGAAAAATATCAAAATAAAATATTATGTCGGCCCTCCACAAGATTCGAGCTCAATTCAAGTCAGCCAACAACGGTCTCCAAGAATTCAACATGTCAGCCACAAGATTTTGAAATTCTATTTTTACCAGTAGAATCATTCAGCCAGACACAACATATCATCCTACCGAAGGAAATTCAAACGCTTCATCCCTGCGATCTGTAATTTGCGTTTGCCACGACCACCCATTTGTTACATCGAAGTCAAGAAGTATCGCCTTTGTTTCGCTATAGCCTTAGGCAGTCGATGAGATGTCATACAAATTTCACTTTGCTTCACCGAAAGCCCTTCAGTACCCATAGGTCACCATGACACCAACATTCTCACATCGATAGAAGCCACCCGTCCATGTTTGTCGCTATAACTTGTAACTGTCAGGGAAACCTTATGTAGACTATACAATGTTTCATCGAAGGTTTCACACCCATCTCTGAGTCACTGAGACAAAGCTCTTCCTATGCCGAAAACCATTCCCCACTCGCTTTCACCAAGACAATACAGTATCGGGGAGACCTCACGGAGACAACACCATGTCATACCGAAGTACCTTGAAGTCATTCGTGCTCGCCAAGACCAGAAGATTTTCATACCGATGGAGTCTCCACATGCATTATCGGTGAGACCGAAGGTCACTCGCCAAGACTATATATCGAAAGCCAAAGAGTCACACTGCGCAACATGTTTTATCCTATTCATCCTCGCTAAGACATAAGAAGGCTCCTGCCGAATTGTACATTTCATTTGACTTACTGTCGCTGTAGTGTCAAGATATCAGAGAGACCATGTACCGATAGTTTTATCTCCCACCAAAAGCTATTTAGAAGAAAACCTTTTGCATTGTCAGTGAGACAAACTCACTTCGCTAAGACCCCCGCCGCAGATCTCAACATACACCGAAGGGAACCCAAAGTGCGCCTGTTGCCGAGACATCATAACTTCGGCAAGACATTAGACCGAACACCTGACTCTCGCTGAGAAACTGTTCCAAGCACAAGTCAAGGAGACACGTTGAATTCGGTGAGACCCTATCCCGATAGCCATAACATACACCGATAGATGTCTCCATTGTCGCCAACACAAGATGATCATTATGCCGATAACCGGCAGCAGAGGAAAACTCCAATCGCCAAAATAAGAGAAACGTCCTGCCAATAGGCAACAAACGTTTGCTAATAGAAAAATGGATCGGAGAGACCCAAACCAGTCACGCCAACACACGTAAAACATAAGGTATTAGCAGAAAAACACAGTGGGTCGGGGAGACAATTGGAGACCTATGCCGATAGAGACCAAAAGGTAGAAAATGCATAGATAGATGATCGAGGGGACAAACATGAGCCAAAATTTGAGCAAATAATAATGAAATGCAAGAAATATGCATAAGGAAAGACTCATATGGAGACTTAGGGGGCACGAAAATATGCAAGAAACATCAAATTTTGATAGTTCCAACAGTGGCTCCGTCTGGGGATGAATGATAGTAAGATCATTGCAAGGATCCAAAATCTTGGGTGAGTAGACCAGACATAAAATGAAGAACCAGTGAGCAGCAACAGAAGTGAATGGCAATGGAAATGAATGCAAAGTGAATGCAAGATGGAGGTGAATGGAATGGAGGTGGATGAAAACCTAAAACTACTGTGCATGGAAAATAATTTTTAAGAGGATATACAAGAGTTGTCCATCCACTGGCAACCCTTAATCCTTTGTGTTCCTCAAGAGAAGAAAAACTTCAAGAATTTCCCATGAACAGGAAATTCCTGATCTTCACCAGCCATGTTCTATAGATAATATGAGTCTTTACCCTTTTTTCCAACAACAACAAAAGGTCCCAACCACAAGGCTTCAAATTTACCATGATTGCCCTTCTCCTGACACCTTGCATTCCACATCAACACTAATTCATTATCTTCAAACTTTCTATCCTTTGCCTTCTTATCAAATAGATACTTCATCTATGCCTGTGACTTCATGTTTTGACTTTGGGCCTCTCTCCTTACTTCATCCAGCTCAACAAGTTGCTCCATCCTGTCTTCCATGGGTTCAAGAACTTCCAAATCTTCTTGTAAGACAAACTTGTAAATTGTTAACAAATTATGCAAAGGTATCCTAGCCTATGCTCCATATACTAATTCAAATGGAGATTTTCCAATTGCCTTTTTCACAGTGATCCTATTAGCCCACACAGCCAATTTTAACTTTGAATCCCAAGCCTTCTTGTTTTGTCCCAACATCCTCTTTATAATCTTCAAGAGACTCTTATTGCTGGACTCTGCTTGACCATTGGCCTGTGGATGATAAGGAGTTGTATAAGAAATAGTAATGCCATACTTATCACAAAAGCTTTTGAATTCATCTGACCTGAAGCACATCCCATTATCAGTGATTATCCTCAATGGTGTACCAAATATGGTGATAATGTTGTCCATCAAGAAATTTGTTACAACTTTACTTGTAGCCTGCTTGGTTGGGATTGCCTCCACCCATTTTGTAAAATAATCAGTGGCAACTAGTATCCATCTATGCCCTCCACTTGATTTCTCTCAATGTATCTCTCTAATGAAATCAATTCCCCATTGATGGAAAGGGGCATCATCCTGCAAGGGTCGAAGTGGCAGAGCACCTTGGTACTTCAACTTTCCAGAAAACTTTTGGCAAGCCTCACATTTTCTCACATGTGTAAAGGAATCATTAAAAACCTTTGGCCAATAATACCTAGCCTTGAGAAATTTGTGTACAGTTGTCTTTGCTAAATAATGGCCTCCACAAACTCCTTCATGCACTTCCTTCAAAACATGCTTAGCCTGTGACTCATCCAAACATAACAACAATATGCCATCCCTGTTTTTCCAAAACAGATCGCCATCCATGAAAACATATTTGGACACCTGCAACTTCAAAGTTCTCCTTTGGCTATCACTCAATCCATCTAGACATTTCATATATTTAAGATAATGCATAACATCAGTATACCAAGGAGTGTGTTCAATGCTTGCAATTGCAGCCTCTTCTTCAACATTGTAAATCTAATTTGCCTCAATATTGGTTCCTGTCATTAGTCTAGCCAAGCCTTGGCCTCTTACCAACTTAGTGATCTGTATTTCCATGTCAAATTCTTGAATCTTGTTGATCCATTTGCATCTTTTCCTTGTGACTTTAGATTGTGTTAAAATGTCTTTGACAACAGCATGAGGGACATAAGCAATTACTTTTGCTCCAACAAGATATGGTCTGAATGCTTTAGTAGCCTTCACAAGAGCAAAGGCCTATTTTTCCATTATGTCATACTTCAATTCAGACCCTTGTAATGATTTACTAAAGAAAGACACAGGCTGTTCATAACCATCCTCATTCTTCTGTAGCATAACAATAGCAATAGTATGCATTGAGGCAAAAGAAAAAATCTAAAAGGGCTTTGTAAAATCTGGAGATTTAAGAACAGGAGCCTCTTTGATAGCCTTTTTGATAGACATAAAAGCATCCAAAGCTTCAGCAGTCCAATCCATTTTTTGTCCTTTCTTCAACATTTTAGATATGGGCTTGATGATCTTAGTAAAATTAGAAACAAATCTTTTGACAAAATTATTTTTTCCAAAGAAAGATTGTATTGCTTTGATAGTTTTGGGAATAGGAATTTTATCAATAGCTTCCACCCTCTCAGGATCTATTCTAATTCCCTCTTTTGAAACAATATTCCCCAAGAGCTTACCCTCTGTGACTGCAAAATGACATTTTTTGGATTTAAACTAATACCATATTCAAGAGCTTTAATAAATACCTTTTCAAGATGTTGCACATGATCTTCAGCCTTCTTCGAATAAGCAGTCAAATCATCCTGGTACACCACCATGATAAAATTAATCAAATTAGAAAATGCTACATCCATGGCTCTTTGGAAAGTTGCTCAGCATTGGTGAGACCAAATGGCATTCTTATGTATACATATGTTCCCCAAGGAGTAGTGAATGTTGTCTTGTATTTCTCAAATTCCTTGACTTTGACCTGATTGTATCCAGAAAACCCATCTATCATAGACAATAGCTCACAGCCTGTCACCTTATGTAATATTACTTCCATGTTGGGTAGAGGATAATTATCCTTGAGAGATGCCATGTTCAGATTTCTAAAGTCTACACATAATCTGATATCACCATTCTTCTTTCTCATAGGAACTAGATTTGAAACCCACGTTGAATGTCTGATTGGTTTGATAATTCCTCCATCCCTGAGCTTTATCAATTCCTCTTCCATTTTAGGTTCCAGCATTGGGTTTATGGGCCTTTGCTTTTGTTTGAAAGGCTTTGCGTCTGGCTTCAAAGGTATTTCATGCTGAAATAAATCCTCCTT
Source organism: Sequoia sempervirens (assembly GCA_007258455.2). NCBI lineage: Eukaryota > Viridiplantae > Streptophyta > Pinopsida > Cupressales > Cupressaceae > Sequoia > Sequoia sempervirens. The sequence goes on along the minus strand of VDFB02000015.1, from coordinate 325,661,813 downwards.
GTATGCTTTCAGATCTTCATATGACCAGGAAAACACATGTTTGTACTTTCTCAGCAACTCAGTCAGCATTCGCCTAATTGTTGGGCTTATTTTCTTCCCAATGTATACCTTTCTTGGTGCTATTTCAATCCCCAAGTTAATTTCTTCAACATCTTCTCTTTTGACTAGAGTCTTTTTTATAAAAGATCTATCATTTCCATCATACAGCCTCTCCAATGCCACCGACCCTTGGGAAATTTATTTGTTTTGAGCTGCAATATTTCCTTGCCAAACACAGTTTGCTTCCCATCCACTTCTTCAACAAAAGCATTGAAATCAATTTCCTGGGCCTCATACTGATCTATACAATTGAGGAATTTCAAAAGGTCAGTATCATCATTGAAAACTTGCCAGTTATAAATGTTATTAGGAACATCATGCCTTGTCTTGAATTCAATCTGTGATACCCCAGCCAATGTGATATCATCTCTTTTTAGCGCCACATTTGCTAAAAAATCAACCATTATATTCTTTGACCTGTCAATCAACTCAATTGAGAATGCATCAAATAATTCAATGGTATCCCATACAACATTCCTATACTATTTTAATCTTCTGTGTTTTGCTGCATATTTTGATTTGATCTGTGAAACAACCAACTCAGAATCGCCCAAAACAACCAGCAACTTAATCTTGTGTTTCACAACAATGTTTAAGCTTGTCAATAAAGCTTCATACTCTGCCACATTATTTATACATTCAAATGCTAACCAAAAAGAATATTTAAAAGTAATACCTCCAGACAAAACAAATATAATCCCAGCTCCATTACTTTCTTGACTGCAGGCTCCATCAAAGTACATCTTCCATACACCATTGCAATTTTGTGCAGCATGTTTTTCAATTAGATCACTATTAATTAATTTTGGTTGAGCTGGTTCTACTTTAAAACTCCCCAGATGAACATCACAAAAACAATTAATTTGATCCTGTGGTACACATTCAACAAGCTAGCTCATTCTTGGATCCCTGTACAATTTGACTTCCTGGCCATTCACTAGTATTGTAGCATAAGATAAATCAAATTGAACATTTCCACCTACAGCTGTAGTCCTCTGCCTTGACAAAAGCATCCCAAATTGAGGAGGAGTATCAATAACCATTATATCTATATTATAAGCCACTTGTGGATAAGTAGCCAATTTGACTTCAACATCTTTCATAATACCAACCACAAGAACATGCCTGTTATCCATTGCATAACACTTGCCTCCAGTGATATCAACCCACATACCAAGTTGTTTCATGACTCCAACGGGCATGATGTTTATAGCAGCACCAGAATCTATCATGCAGTTCCTTAACAATTTGTTATTAACAAGCAACATAGTAAAAAAGGGATCAACTTGAGGAGAAGTTGGTAATATATCACTCAAGCAGACTTCAGAATTATTTATCTTCTCCTTCCTATTGACTACTTTAATAGTTATTTATTTTCAGCATTCACATGTTCTCCATTCGTTATCAATTAAATAGCAGTATCCCTATACTCTTTAATTTTCATCATCTCAAGTAGTGGAACATACATTTTTACCTAGGACAATGCCTGAGTGAAATCAAAGGAGGAACTCTCCACCTTGGCAGTCTTCTTTAATTCCGGTGCTTCTCTTTTGTTTTCTTCTTTTTCTTTTTTACTGGACTGGTCAGGCATCTATATTTCTCTATTTAATTCCTTTACTTCCTCCTTTTGGCCTGGTTTCTGTTCAATTTTATCATGCTGCTTGTTTTCTGGCTTCTTTACAATTTCCTGTGTTGCCTTTTGATCTTTTATAAAAATTCCCCTAGGAACCCCATCTTGCTCATTTACTTTTCTATTTCTCAACCAGTATTGACTTTTGGCTTTCTCAACTGCAGCAACAGTGATCCTTTCTATTTCATCCTTAGTAAGTCTCCTCACATTGCATTGAGTAGGCACTACAACAGGATGTGGCTCTGTGTAATCTTCATCAGAATCATAAAAAATCTGTTGTTTAGCCATATGGACATTATACTTCTGATTGGAGACATCATATTCATAGCCTTCATCCTCTGAAGATGAGTTTCTTTCCTCAGCATGGTGAAAAACATTTGAAGTCAAATATACAGTGTGATCTTCTCCATTATTTTCCCTCAACATTCCTTCTTCTTGCATCCTTTGAGCTACAACACAATAGTCTGGAGAATGTGGCTGATTACAAACTTCACAAAAATAATTATTACTCACCATGTAAGTTCCCTTCTTGCTCAATGGATCAGGGGTCTCTCTGTTTCTGGGTCTGGCTGATATAGGTTTCCCATCTTTCCAGTCTGTATTGTAAGGCATATCATGCAGTCTTGGCCTTTCATTTTTGTTCTCATTTCTGTATGTATTCTCTTGTCTATACTGATAATTATTGTTTTGCTGAGGAGGCCTCAGGTTATCTTTTTTACTAATTATACCAGTAGCCTTCCTATTATTTTCAATTGTCAATGCAATCTTCTGTGCTTCAGCTAGACCTCTTGGAAATCTATTTCTCAATTCGTACCCTGTTTTGGGATCAAATGCATTTAAATAAACACTTAAAGCTACAAAATCTGGCAACCTTGATCTAGGAGGTACCTTAGTCTGCAATTTGTTAAATCTTTGATTGAAATCATAAACTAAGTCATTTTGATTTTTCTAAATCCTCATCAGTTCATGAAGAGTTGCATCTGGTGCATTTAGATTTCCATACTGCTCTAGGAATCGATCTTGGAATACTTGAAGAGAATTAATTGAATATGCTGGCAAGCTGTTAAACCAATCCCTAGAATCTTCAATAAGTGACATCATAAACAGCCTCATGTGCAAGTCTTCATATGGCATACTTATATCTTGAATGAACACATTGAAATTCCTTAGATGTTCTTCAGCAATGACTACATTGCTCCCTATAAACTTGGGAACCAGACCTCTCCAGCTGCTATCCATAGGGTAAGGGCATAGAGGGAATCCTGCCAAATCAAACTACCTGATCATTGCTGCATATTGGTAAGGGGGAGGGATAGGTGGATATTGATACTGATGCATAGGATTATTGTATTGTGCATTATGTTGAGGGATGTGATGCTGACTAGAAGGAGGATGCATATTCGCATGCTATGTGGGAATATAGTGGAGATTACCTGGCTGCTTATAGTGATTCCCACCCTGATTGTAAGGGACATTCTGTTGATTGGAGGGTCCTGCACCATGATCACCTTGCTTGTGAGGTGGAACATACTTTGAGCCACTAGCCGTCTGATCAGCAATTTGGGCTTTCTGTAATTTAGCCTCCAACTCCTTTATCTTTTTCTCTTGTTGTTTGAACTGTGCCTTTACTTCCTCAGGAAGCTCATGATCAACAACCATATTTTGGTTATTCTTCATCTTCTGATCATATTCATGCTGAATTATGAGTTGTTCAGGCTCAAGTCTAGCTTCAAACTCAGCCTGTTTATTAGCTTCAAGCTCAGCTTGTTTATGAGGATTATAAAATTTATTCATTTGCTCCTTAGGGGTACACAGTTCTACACTTGAATAATCCTTCCATGTATCATAGCGATCTACTTTGTCTCTACCTGTCAGATACATATCCTCATTTATCTTTTTTCCTTTATCAACATTGTCATCCTTATGAATCCACTTACTGCTATCAGCAGGAGCTCCTGTATGACCTCCCCTATATTGAGATCTTCTTCTATTCATGATGAACAGCTGCAAAATTCTGTCAGAGTCGCCACTCACTTTTATCAAAAATGAGAAAAATGTTCAATATTTCTTGTTCCCAGCTGAGTCCATTCACGATTTCTGACTCTATGATTAAGGCCTTGATTCTGATTGCTCCCCAACAGAGTCGCCAATTTGTTAGCTCTCAAAAACACAGGCTGAATGCCTCAAGAGGCTACCAATCTCTTGATATGCTTTAGGGTAACAAACAAGGTTAAAAGAATTCAACCTTCTATTCTTTAGGTGCTGCTAAACCTGGGCGAGTGTACCTCTTTGAATTGTGTAGACTTAACTTGTGATTATCTTCTTAAAGCAATTTGTTCACAGTGGCAGATGGGAGTGAACAGATGAAATCCATTTGAAAACAGTGACAATATTCTGATCTAAATCATAAATACTTCAATTAAAAGAAGCTGAATGATTTTATAATGATGAAGTACAGAGACTAGTGCCTTGTTGGGTATGCAGAGTCAAATGAGATCAAGATTAGCAACTCTCTGGAGAAGACACATATTATCTAGCATATGTTTTGCTTACAACTTGTATAAACATGCAATAATGTGACTACTAAGTTCTACTTTAATAATCCAAAATGAGTTTCTCTGATTACTGTGATCAATAAAAGCATTTAATCTTTGTCTGAAGAACTAGTTGATTAATCACACAAATACAAAAAATGTGTATCGATAAATCGAACATAAACTTGTTATGTCAATTTAAACAACCAAAAAAAATCAATTATGGAGACAACTTAGCAGTATTTTCCATTCAATTCAACAAATAATTGACACCAAAGAAATACAACAACATCAATTGAATCTCATAAATACCTCTATTGTGAAAAATCATGCAACAATAGCCTCTGGTTTGATAATTTTATTCTACTATATCTATTTGCTATGTATTAGAAATCTAATGTCTGGTCCCAATTAACAACTACAACATGCTTATTTATACACCAGCATGAGAAAAATATCAAAATAAAATATTATGTCGGCCCTCCATAAGATTCGGGCTCAATTCAATTCGGCCAGCAACAGTCTCCAAGCATTCAACATGTCAGCGACAAGATTTTGAAATTATGTTTTTACTAGTAGAATCAGTCGGCCAAACACAACATATCGTCCTGCTGAAGGCAATTCAAATGCTTCATCCCCGTGATCTATAATTTGTGTTCGCTGCGACCACCCATTTGTTACATCGAAGTCAAGAAGTATCGCCTTTGTTTCGCTATAGCCTTAGGCAGTTGGTGAGATGTCATACAGATTTCACTTCACTTCACCGAAAGCCCTTCAGTACCCATAGGTCGCCATGACACCAACGTTCTCACACCGATAGAAGCCACCCATCCATGTTTGTCGCTATAACTTGTAACTGTCAGGGAAACCTTACGTAGACTATACAATGTTTCACCGAAGGTTTCACACCCATCTCTGAGTCGCTGAGACAAAGCACTTCCTATGCCAAAAACCATTCCCCACTCGCTTTAGCCAAGACAATACAGTATCGGGGAGACCTCATGGAGACAACACCATGTCATACCAAAGTACCTTGAAGTCATTTGTGCTCGCCAAGACTAGAAGATTTTCATACCGATGGAGTCTCCACATGCATTATCGGTGAGACCGAAGGTCACTCACCAAGATGATATATCGAAAGCCAAAGAGTCACACCGCGCAACATGTTTTATCCTATTCATCCTTGCTAAGACATAAGAAGGCTCCTGCCGAATTGTACATTTCATTTGACTTACTGTCACTATAGCTTTAAGATATCGGAGAGACCATGTACTGATAGTTTTATCTCCCACCAAAATCTATTTAGAAGAAAACCTTTTGCATTGTCAGTGAGACAAACTCACTTCACTAAGACCTCCCTCCACAGATCTCAACATACGTTGAAGGGAACCCAAAGTGTGCTTGTCACCGAGACATCATAACTTTGGCAAGACATTAGACCGAACACCTGACTCCCGCCGATAAACCGTTCCAAGCACAAGTCGGGGAGACATGTTGAATTTGGTGAGACCCTATCCCGATAGCCATAACATACACCGATAGATGTCTCCATTGTCGCCAACACAAGATGATCATTATGTCGATAACCACCAGTAGAGGAAAACTCTAATTGCCAAAATAAGAGAAACATCCTGCCGATAGGTAACAAACATTTGCTAGCAGAAAAATGGATTGGAGAGACCCAAACCAGTCATGCCGACAAACCTGAAACAAAAGGTATTAGTAGAAAAACATAGTGGGTCGGGGAGACAATTGGAGACCTATGCTGGTAGAGACCAAAAGGCGGAAAATGCATAGATAGATGATTGAGGGGACAAACATGAGCCAAAATGTGAGCAAATAATAATGAAATGCAAGAAATATGCATAAGGAAAGACTCATATGGAGAATTAGGGGGCACGAAAATATGCAAGAAACATCAGATTTTGATAGTTCCAACAGGAAATCTACTATATCTAATTGCATCAAGGCCTGATATAATGCAAGTAGTTTGTATGGTAGCTCAGTTTCAGGAAGAACCAAAATAATCACACGTCAATGTAGTAAAGAAAATCTTTAGATACATCAAAAGTACTGTTGACTATGGTTTAGGGTATTCCAAATTTAAAGATTTCACATTAACAACATACACAGATGCAGATTGGGCAAGTAGTGTGGATGACATAAAGAGTACTAGTGGAGGCACATTCTTCCTGGGGAACAAATTGGTTTCCTAGATGAGAAAAAATCAAGAGTCTATTACTCTTTCTACTACAAAAGCATAATATGTTGCAGCAGCTTCTTGTTGCACTCAAGTCTTATGGATGAAACAAAATTTAAATGAAATCAAGGTAGAGTAAAATGTGCCCATTTTGATTCCTTGTGACAATTCAAGTGCCATTAATATCTCAAAGAATCCAATGACGCGCTCCAGAACAAAGCATATATCAATCATCACTTCATCAGATAAATATTTTTAGATAAAGAATTCAGCATGGAGTATATTCCCACCAAGGAACAAGTGGCTAATATATTTACAAAACCCATTCCTATAGAGTAGTTTGAATACCTGAGGCAGAAGCTAGAAGTAGTTTCTCCCACTTCATATCACTAATCTCTAGAGATAGGGAATGCATCCAAGGGGAGCTTCATTGATCAATTATTCAACCCAGGTGAAGACTAATGTGATCAAGTCATGAAAATTGTAGAATTCAAAATTGGAGCATTTCTAATGACTTGATGGTTGTAGCATTCAAAATTGAAGCATTTCTTCAAGAGGAGTGTACCCTTTTCCATTGATGTCAAAGGGGGAGAAATGTGTTGCTAAACAAATGAGATGAGATGTATGTCATAGGGGGAGTTGCCGTGTTACAATTTGTTAATCAAATTGGCACTGAGTTTCAGTGGTGCCTGATCAAACAGTTAGAGTTTTTCCATCAATGCAAAAGAAGGAGATTGTTGGACTATTGTTTTCATTGATGTCAAAAGTGCAAATCATGTAAGGGAAATTGTTGGAATATTGATTGGGTTTCTCAAGAGCTTTTCAGACAAGTATTGGGTAGGTTGTGATGTCAATAAAATTTTCCTCATTAATTGGTTCATGCTCTCAATCTAAGGCCAAAGTTGTAAGGAGTCATGGAGTTCCAAGTTTTCCTAACCTATGTCACGGGGTTCTCAAGTTTGGAAACCTTTTGACTTAGTGATCTCCTTGTTGTTGGTGAAAGTGAATGGTATCATGGGGTTCTAAGTTTTACTAACCTTGTTGCAGACTTCTCAAGTTTTGAAAGTTCTTGACTTGGCGACTAAGCGATGGAGCGATAAGGAGTAAGGAAGCACTCCATGCAGGACCCAGCCTTAATGACAATGTAGACATGTGGCATGATGGGTTTGAGCTATGGCATGGTGATGATGTGGCCATGTGATGATAGTATGTGGACCCCACATTGGAATGATGTTTTGGGTGTTGTTATTTTCATCGAAGTGACTTAGTCATTTCAAAAGGAGTTTCATAGGTTCTCTCTATTGTCAGTGAGTCGTTGGTTATAATAACTTCGTAACCTTTGAGTTGAGGTTCTGAGGTTTGGGTTTTTGGTGATTGGGTGATAGGAGTATGATGCCGACTGTGGGACCCAATGTGACAAAGGTTAATAGATGGTAGTGAATGATTGCATGAAGGCCATCAATAATGGTGCATGATCAATGGTTGCAGTTAAGAAGATCCAATGATGCCCATCAGTTCTGCTAAGCTTTTGGAGGATACTTGCTATGTCCCATGGGGTCAGCAGAGAACAGTGGATGGATATTGACCATCGATGAAGATGGTGAGACTCGACAAAGAAAGAATCAAAGGTGATGATATGAAAGATCAAAAATAGTGGTTTAAGTGATCGATTATCCAACGGTCAGGGTTTAAAGTCATGACAGTGAATGTTGATCATAGGATGAAGGCGTGAAGGAGTTGATCAATGGCCAGAGTAAATATGCAGAGATATAAAATGACTATGTCAAGTGTAAATGAGGGTTTGGTCTAAAAACTGACACAAGAGAAAGAATTAATTTGTACAACTATCTCAGCAACCATGTAAATGAAGATTTGATCTATTAAGTGGTGACAAAATTTACAAAATATTTAAAGATCGAATCAGATTGAATGATCGCAAGAATGCATTAAAATGCATATCAGATTCTAGGGTCTGACAGAATGTTATTCTTAGCAAATTCTCTGTTACGGAATAAAATTTTGTGCAACTCGATGCAGAGGTATGGTGATTTCTCACGAGCTGAATAGTATGTGTTGGGCTTGGGCACAATGCTTTGACAATTATGGAAGTAGGTGAAAAACCCTAATAGTGATTCCAATGTATATGAATTGAATGAGGGGAATTATTGAGATATGGAGAATGAAGAGAGTTTCTGAATGCAGAGGAAGGAAAACTGTAATAGAGAGAAAAATCTAAAAATTTATGTAGCTAGTTATAGTGGAGTAAGGGAGAACTGAGAGAGAGAGAGAAAGAGCTTATGTGTTGTATTGATGCATCTCAGGTTTTGTAGAACCATTTTATGCATAGTATATTGCAAAAATTTGTATGAGGTTGTGGCCTCCATTTTGCACTGAGTTGTAGCTCATAATAGGGTGTGGTAGCATTCTTGAAGTTGTAGCTTCTAAATAGGGAGTTGTTGCTTCCTTGGGTTGCAGCCCTAAACATTGTAACTGAATTTTGAAGCTTGTGAGGCTGGATTAGGACAGTAGATCCTAGCAGTATTTCTCACCATAGTTTTTCCCATCTTGGGTTTTCCATGTACATACTATGTTATGTGTTGATCTCTTTTGTGCTTGTGGCTATTATATCTATTAGTATTTCAATCTGCACATTTGAAGTTAAGGTTGAATTTGCAAAAGGGTTGAAGCACTAAAAATTTTAATATCTATTGATTCACCCCCCTCTCAGTAGATCATTGTGTTCTAACATGGTCATCTTCATTTATGTTGTTGACTCTATTGGATAGTATGTGTGCCAGAATGGTTTTTGTAGTGCAAGCTTGGAAGAGGATTCTTTCAACTGTGAGAGAAATGTACAAGAAATTTTTTATGTGAAAAGTGTTATTTTTACTTGATCTCCTAAATGTTTTTATTTGGCCCTTTTCCTTTGATGGAAAAAATGGGGAGAAAATGAAGAGAAAAACAAAGAAAAAAGAGGAATTCAATTGGTTGACAAAGGGGGAGTGTTTGGAGCTTTGGAGTTTTGTGTTTTTGCTATTTTTCCATCAATGCCAAAGGGGGAGATTGTTGAGATGACTTAGAATTGTTGTCATTGATGTCAAAACCTGGGATCCAAAAGGTTGTGCTCTAGATGATATACAAAAATGATCTATCCTATTGAGTGCTATGATATGTAGTGTGGATGTTATCCTTGATCCGGATATGGTAGTACTTCCTTTTGGGACATCTGTGGAAGTTAGTTAATGCAGAATAATGAAGACTAATCTTTTGATGTTGGCTATTGTGCTCAAAGCTTATTCTGGGTATCCTTGCTATCTGGACATCCGTGTAGCATGTTACAAGTTTTTGTATGTCTAATTGTGTTTCTTCGGTTGGTACTAAAATTGATGATGATCAAGATTTGGTCTTGGTTGTGGCATTCCCATCGACTCTAGAATATATTTCATGTAATTCAAAGTTTGCTATCTTTTGGTAATTATGCTATCTTATGTATGACCTATTTATGGGTCCCTTGGTAATGTGGTAAGAAGATCTTTATGTGTGACCCATCTTTTGGGTCTGGTGCTAGTGTGCCAAACTTTAT
>VDFB02000015.1:325629220-325651667 GCA_007258455.2 Sequoia sempervirens | reverse complement strand
TGGACCTCACATTGGAATGATGTTTTGGGTGTTGTTATTTTCATCAAAGTGACTCAGTCATTTTGAAAGGAGTTTCATAGGTTCTCTCTGTTTTCAGCGAGTTGTTGGTTATAATAAATTCGTAACCTCTTACTTGAGGTTCTGAGGTTTGGGTTTTTGGCGACTGAGTGATAGGAGTATGATGCCAACTGTCGGACCTAGTGTGACGATGGCTAACAGATGGTAGTGAATGATTGCATCGAGGCCATTAGTAATGGTGCATGATCAATGGTTGTAGTTAAGAAGATCCAACGATTCCCATCAGTTCTACTAAGCTTTTAGAGGATATTGGCTATGTCCCATAGGGTTAGCGGAGAACAGTGGAGATTAATCCATAGTGGATGGATATTGACCATCGATAAAGATGGTGAGACCCAACAAAGAAAGAAGCAAAGGTGACGATATGAAATATTGATGTCGGTGGTTTAAGTGACCGATTATCCAATAGTCAAGGTTTAAAGTCACAATAGTGAATGTTGATCACAGGATCAAGGCACGAAGGAGTTGATTGATGGCCAAAGTTCAAATGAAAAGATCTAAAATGACTATATCAAGTGTAAATGAGGGTTTGGTCTAAAAACTAACAGAAGAGAAAGAATTAATTTGTCCAACTATCTCAGTGACCATGTAAATGAAGATTTGATATGTTAAGCAGCAACACAGTTTACAAAAGATTTAAAGATCGAATTAGATCGAATGATCACAAGAATGCATTAAATACATATTAGATTCTAGGGTCTAAGAAAATATTATTCTTAGAAAATTCTCTATTATAGAATAAAATTTTGTGCGACTTGATGCAGAGGTATGGTGATTTTTGATGAGCTGGACAGTATGTGTTGGGCACAATCCTATGACAATTATGGAAGTAGGTGAAAAACCCTAATAGTGATTCCAATGTATATGAATTGAATGAGGGGAATTATTGAGATATGGAGAATGAAGAGAGTGTCTGAATGTAGAGGAAGGCGAACTATAACAGAAAGAAAAATCTAAAAATTCATGTAGCTAGTTATAGTGGAGTAAGGGAGAACTGAGAGAGAGAGAGATCAAGCTTATGTGTTGTATTGATGCATCTCAGGTTTTGTAGAACCATTTTATGCATAATATATTGCAAAACTTTGTACAAGGTTGTAGCTTATAATAGGGTGTAGTAGCATCCTTGAAGTTGTAGCTTCTAAACAGGGAGTTGTTGCTTCCTTGGGTTGCAGCCCTAAACATTGTAACTGAACTTTGAAGCTTGTGAGGCTAGATTAGGACAATAGATTCTAGCAATATTTCTCACCGTGGTTTTTCTCATCTTGGGTTTTCCACATACATAGTATGTTATGTGTTGATCTCTCTTGTGCTTGTGGCTATTATATCTATTAGTATTTCAATCTGCACATTTGAAGTTAAGGTTGAATCTGCAAAAGGGTTGAAGAACTAAAAATTTTAATATCTACTAATTCACCCCCCTCTCAGTAGATCATTGTGTTCTAACAATTGGTATCAGAGCAAGGTTCCCTAGGAGAAGCTTAACCAACTCAGGTAGATATTGGATATGTGAACACAATGGCATTTCAGGAAGGCTCAAACAAGCCACCTAGGTTTGATGGAACAAACTATGCTAAATGGAGCTCATTAATGGGAGGATACTTAGTCTCTCTTGGAATTGAAGTTTGGGCATGTGTTGAGACCCAATATACTATTCCTACTACTATTCCTATTGATCCTACAACAAAGAAGATTAATGAGAACAATATTAAAGCTTGGTTTATTATTATGAATAATTTGTCTGAGTCTATGCATAACAAAGTTATGCATTATAAAATTGCTTACGATTTATGGGAAAAACTTAAGAAAATATATGAAGGTGACACCAAAGTGAAGTTGGAAAAGTTACAAGTGTTGAGAGAAAAATTTGAAGGCTTGACGTTGACCAAAGAAGAGAATATTGCAGACTATCTTCAGAGAGTTGATGATGTGGTAAATGCCATTAAAGGATATAGTGTAGATCTAAAAGAAGAAGATGTTGTGTTGAAAGTTCTCAGGTCCATGACAACTAAATATGATGCCAAGATTTTTGCTATTGAAGAGGGCAGAGAAATTGATAAACTTACTCTTGATGAGGTGCATGGCATAATTACAGCATATGAGATGAGAATGCCAAGTGTTAAATCATCTAGGGGAGAAGCTACATTTAAGGTTGTCAAGAAAGACAAAAATGAAGCTGATAAGAAAGAAAAAGTTGCTGTCATTGCATTTGATTATGAAGAAACTGATGAGGAAGAAGAAAATATCATAAGAAGGCTAAGAAGAGGATCTAGCAAGTATAAAGGTATGCTCCCTCTTAAGTGTTTTAACTATGGTAGAATAGGTCATTTTGCTTCAAAGTGTCCATATGGTAAAGAAGACCGTTCCAAGCAAGAATTTGATAGTAGAAAGGAGAAATAATTCTACCCTAAAAGAAAGAACTTTGGAAAGAAGATCTTGTACATCAATGAAGAAAGTGAAGTTTCTAATGCTAGTGATTGTTCAGAAGAGGATCAAGGCCATGCCCTTGTAATGAGAGATGATAGAAGAGAATTTCTATTCATGGCTAAAGAAACTAAGGATCGGGAAGATGCAAAAATTGAGGACTCATATGAAGGAGAATAGGAGGTAGTTGTTGATCTTGAAGGAGAACTAATTAGTGCTCTTGAAGATCTTGATGAACTAAGAGACAAATATGATGATCTTAGGAGAGAAAACAAGAAGCTAAAAAGGAATGCTCAAAAGGAGACTAATAGATTAACAAAAGAACTTGAAGAATCCAATAAGGTGTTAGTAGGACTGAAAGTTCATGTAGAAGAGCTTAAAAGAATTGAGGATATTATGAAATCTAAATTGCAGTCTAAGATGGATAGATGCTCAAAACTTGAGGCATAAATAGTTTCCTTGAGGAAATAATTGGAGAAGGCCAATGAGCATATTAGAAATGAACTAAAGTTGAAAGGTGGTATATATATTATGAATGAATTGATAAGTACACAAAAGCCTACAAATAAAGAGAAATCTGGTTTAGGTTTGGAAAAAGGGAAGAATTCATTTATGGATGTCTCTGCAAAACTTTATGAAATATTTAGAGCAGGAGAAAAATCAGTCCCAAGTGAAGAAAAATATGACAAGAAGGAAGCTTCTAAAGATGAACAAAAATATGATAAAGAAAAGAAATCAGTCGAAGTCAAGGAGGACAAGAAGACAATCCCTGATCAACAAAAGAAGATGCAAAATGTAAAAAGAGTAGACAATGATGGATTCACAAGAGTACACTATCCAAGGAGGCCTAGACAAAGAAGATCACCTCATGTAGCTGAAGGAAACTACATGACTAGGTACTCATCGTATTTCAATGGGTATTGCTATACCTGTAACAATTTTGGTCATAGGGCTAGAGAATGTAGAATCATTCCAAGGAAGAATACAAATTTTGCAAGCAAGAATCCATTTTCTCCCTTGGTTGATATGGATATAATTTTTTATAGTTGCAACAACTTTGGTCATATAGCTAGAAACTATAGAGCAAGATTTATAGGACCAAGTGTGAAATCTAAGAAGAAGAAATCCTCACCTACTAATAAAGAGAAAGGAAATAAGACTTCTGAGATAGAAGAAAATAAAATTGAGAAGCCCAAGAATATATGGAAGGAGAAAGAGCAGGGATCTTGTATCACTCAGTCTATGATTTCCCAAATGGATTTACATACAAAGGAACAAGATCTATGGATTGTTGATAGTGGCAGCTTCAAGCACATGACTGGAGATAAAAATAAATTCATTAAGCTTGAAATGAAAAAAGGAGGTTCAGTAAGTCTAGGTGATAATACTGTTGTCAAGATCTGGGGTAAAGGAATTCTGAGCATAGATAGAAAGAACAAAACTAAAGATGTGCTCTATGTGGAAGGTCTAAAACACAATCTTCTTAGCGTCAGCCAAATGTGTGATAATGGATACAAAGTTGTATTTGATTTTGAAGGTTGCAAGATAAGATTCAATGGTAAAATAATTGCTCAAGGATAAGGACTAATAGTAATCTCTACAATCTATGTGAAGTGGAAGGCCAAACATGTCTAATCAGTCAAGCAGATGAAAATTGTTGTGGCATAGAAGACTAGGACATGTAAATTTTTGACAACATGGTGAAAATAAGTTCAAAAGGCCTGATTAGAAATATGCCTAAGATTGCAAATCCTGATAACATCATTTGTCAAGGCTATCGGCAAGGAAAGTAAACAAAGTCTAAATTTCCCACAAAGGATTACTATACTATGAAATCCTTGGAAATAATTCATGTTGATCTATGTGGTCCAATGAGGACAAGAGTGTTTCAAGGAGAAAGATATTTCATGTTGTTGATTGATGACTATACCAAAATGGCATATGTTACATTTTTTAGGGAGAAGGTTGAGGCTTTTAAAGCATTTAAAGTTATAAGAAGCTAGTTGAAAATATGACTGGGAGAAGAATCAAATGTCTCAGGTCAGAGAGAGGTGGAGAATTCATGTCAAGAGAATTCATGGAATATTGTGAAGATCATGGAATCAAGCGCCAATATTCAGCCCCAAGAACACCACAGCAAAATGGTGTGGTAGAGAGAAGAAATAGGATTGTGAAGGAGATGGCCAGGGCTATCTCCAATGAGGAAAACTTGGTAGATATATTTTGGAAAGAAACAGTACAAACTGTTGTATACATTCATAACATAGCACTTATAAGATCTAACAATGGTAGAACGCCATATGAATTATGGTTTGGTTGGCCTGCATCAGTCAAGCATTTCAAGGTATTTGGAAGTAAGTGCTATATTAAAAGAGAAGATGACAACTTAGGAAGTTTTGAGTCAAGATGTGATGAGGGGATATTCTTCGGGTATTCCAACCAAGGAAAAACTTATAAGTGTTATAATAAAAGATTGCATAGAATTGTAGAGAGTGTACATGTTAAGGATGATGAAAGTGCAAATCAGGGTCAGCCTAGCAGAAACAATCTTGAAAGTGAATCAGATGAAGATGGCATAGGTGCACAAGTTGAAGAAGAGGAACAAGAAGAAGAGAGTGAGCAAGAGGTTGAACATGCTCCTACAAAATATGTGCAAAAAGATCATCCTACAGATCAAATAATCGGTGACAAGAATGCAGGAGTGCAGACTAGAAGGAGACTTGCAAAGGACAAGGAACAAGTAAACTTTGATCTCTTGTCTTAGATTGAACCAAAAAGTTTTGATGAAGCTAGTAAGGATGAAATCTAGTTAACAGAAATGGAAGAGGAACTCAATTAGATTGAAAAGAACAAAACTTGGGAATTGGTTCCTAGACCATCAAGCAAGAATATAATTGGCACAAAATGGGTATTTAGAAACAAGTTGAATGAAGATGGAATTGTGGTCAGAAACAAAGCAATATTAGAGTGCAAAGGATATGCACAAGTAGAAGGAATTGATTTTGAAGAAATGTTTGCTCTAGTTACATGATTAGAATCTATTAGAATGTTTCTTGCATTTTATGTTTATAAAGGTTTTAAGGTATATCAAATGGATGTCAAAGCTACATTTTTAAATGGAAACCTTGAAGAGGAAGTATATATTGAGTAGCCAGAAGGTTTTCAATTGTCAGAGGATGATGATTATGTCTACAAATTGAGGAAAGCATTGTATGGTTTGAAGCAAGCACCAAGGGCTTTCTATTCAAGATTAGATCAATATCTACAACAACAAGGATTCAAGAAAGGTTTGTTGATAGCAATTTGTATCTCAAATATGAGGGTAAGCAAATGATCATTGTTGTAGTTTATGTAGATGATATTATATTTGGTGGTAGCAGTGATGTCATGTGCAAAATATTTTCCACAAACATGCAAGATGAGTTTGAAATTTCCATGTTAGGAGAACTCAGATTTTTTCTTGGTTTGAAAATTACACAAACTAATAAAGGTATTTTTATATCACAAACCAAGTATGCAAAAGAAATGCTTAAAAAGTTTGGCATGGAGGACTGTAAACCAATCAGTACTCCCATGATTACTAGCTGCAAGTTGAGTAAATCAGATGTGTCACCTGATAAAAATCAGACTTTGTATAGAACAATGATTGGAAGTCTACTATATCTAACTGCATCAAGGCCTAATTTAATGCAAGTATTTTGTATGATAGCTCAATTTTAGGAAGAACCAAAAGAATCACACGTCAATGCAGTAAAGAGAGTCTTTAGATACATAAAAAGTACTGTTGACTATGGTTTATGGTATTCCAAATGCAAAGATTTCACATTAACAACATATATAGATGCAGATTGGGTAGGTAGTGTGGATGATAGAAAGAGTACCAGTGGAAGCGCATTCTTCTTGGGGAACAAATTGGTTTCCTGGATGAGAAAAAAGCAATATTTTATTACTCTTTCTACTGCAGAAGCATAATATGTTGTAGCAACTTCTTGTTGCACTCAAGTCTTATGGATGAAGCAAACTTTAAAGGACATCAAGGTAGAGTACAATGAGCCCATTTTGATTCTTTATGACAATTCAAGTTCCATTAATATCTCAAAGAATCCAATGATGCACTCTAGAATGAAGCATATATCAATCAAGTATCACTTCATTAGAGAAAAAGTTGCAAATAAAGAACTCAACATGGAGTATATTCCCACCAAGGAACAAGTGGTTGATATATTTACAAAACCCCTTCCTACAAAGCAGTTTGAATACCTGAGGTAGAAGTTGGGAGTATTTTCTCCCACTTCATCTCACTAATCTCTAGTGATAGGGCATGTATCTAGGGGGAGCTTCATTGATCAATTATTCAACCCTAGTTAAGACTAATGTGATCAAGTCATGAAAATTGCAGAATTCAAAATTGGAGCATTTCTAATGACTTGATGGTTGTAGCATTCAAAATTGAAGCTTTTCTTTAGGAGAAGTGTACCCTTTTCCATTGATGTCAAAGGGGGAGAAATGTGTTGCTAAATAGATGAGATGAGATGTATGTCATAGGGGGAGTTGCAGTGTTATAGAGTGTTAATCAAATCGGCGCTGAGTTTCAATGGTGCTTGATCAAATAGTTAGAGTTTTTCCATCAATGTCAAAGAGGGAGATTGTTGGACTATTGTTGTCATTGATGTCAAAAGTGCAAATCATGTAAGGTAGATTGTTGGCATAATGATTGGGTTTCTCGAGAGATTTTTAGACAAGTATTGTGCAGGCCATGATGTCAATAAAAATGTCCTCATTCATTGGTTCATTCTCTCAGTCTAAGGCCAAATTTGTAAGGAGTCATGGAGTTCCAAGTTTTCCTAACCGATGTTGCAGGGTTCTCAAGTTTCGTAACCTCCTAACTTGGTGACTTAGCTAATGGAGTGATAAGGAAGGTGAAAATGAATGGATTCACCATGGTTCCAGAAGTTTTGTAACCTATTTCTTAAGGTTCTCAGAGTTACACAACCTCTGACTTAGGAGTGCTTAAGTATTGTGGTGATGTCACGGGTTTCAAAAAGTTTATAACCTCTAACAAAAGAGGTTCAAGATTCACGAATTTTAGTAGGCCCCAAAAAGCAGCTGGGCGATAAGTATGGTGACGAGTCAGCGGGTTTTGATAACTTTGTAACCTCACGACCTAAAGTTATGAGTTATTTTAGCGACTAAGGCAATAGATGCTGATGCCAGCCTTAGGACCCAAGGTGGCGATGGTGAATGACAATATGTGACAAAAGTGGTGGAAGAATATTTGGCGACAAACTAAATCACATCATTGTTGTGAGGTTGTGTGGTGACAATGTGGATGACATGTAAGTTGTGGGCCCGGTTAGATAACATGGCAAGTGATGTATGGAGGATCCTAGCTAAGTCTCGTGGGGTCAGCAGAGAATAGTGGAGATTAATCCATGGTGGATGGATATTGACCATCAATGAAGATGGAGAGACCTAGCAAAGAAAGAAGCGAAGGTGACAATATGAAAGATCAATGACAGTGGTTTAAGTGACCGATTATCCAACGGTCAAGTTTAAAGTCACAGCAGTGAATGTTGATCATAGGATCAAGGCGCGAAGGAACAGATCAATGACTAGAGTTAAAATGTAGAGATCTGAAATGATTATAACAAGTGTAAGAAAGGGTTTGGTCTGAAAATTGACATAGGAGAAAGAATTAATTTGTCCAACTATCTCAATGACCATGTAAATGAATATTTGATCTGTTAAGCTGTGGCATAGTTTGCAAAATATTTAAAGATCGAATCAAATCGAATGATCGGAAGAATGCATTAAATGCATATCAAATTCTAGGTTTTGATAGAATGCTATTCTTAGAAAATTCTCTATTATAGAATAAAATGTTGTGTGACTCGATGTAGAGGTATGGTGATTTCTGATGAGTTGGACAGTATGTGTTGGGCATGATGCTCTGACAATTATGGAAGTAGGTGAAAAAACCTAACAATGATTCCAATGTATATGAATTGAATGAGGGGAATTATTGAGATATGGAGAATGAAGAGAGTGTCTGAATGCAGAGGAAGGAAAACTGTAACAAAAAACAAAATTTGAAAATTCATGTAGCTAGTTATAGTGAAGGAAGGGAGAACTGAGAGAGAGAGAGAGAGAAAGAGCTTATGTGTTGTATTGATGCATCTTAGGTTTTGTAGAACCGTTTTATGCATAGTATATTGAAAAACTATATTGAAAAACTTTGTACAAGGTTGTAGCCTCCATTTTGCACTAAGTTGTAGCTCAAAATAGAGCGTAGTAGCATCCTTGAAGTTGTAGCTTCTACACAAGGAGTTGTTGCTTCCTTGGGTTGTAGCCATAAACATTGTAACTAGACTTTGAAGCTTCTGAGGCTAGATTAGGACAGTAGATCCTAGCAGCATTTCTCACCATAGTTTTTCCCATCTTGGGTTTTCCATGTACATATTGTGTTATGTTTTGATCTCTATTGTGCTTGTAGCTATTATATCTGTTAGTATTTCAATCTGCACATTTGAAGTTAAGGTTGAATCTACAAAGGGGTTGAAGAACTAATTTTTTTAATATCTACTAATTCACCCCCCTCTCAGTATATCATTGTGTTCTAACACTGATTTTTTCTTCCATTTATATCCCCCACAAGATCACAAAACACCAATTAGGTTGGCCAAAATAGAGGTTAAACAATAATTCCAACAAGTCAGCCACAAAAATAATATGGCCATATCTAGAAGACAGAGAGGACCAAACAAAACTTATTACATCTTCCAATGTGACCCCAAGAAACTCACATGCTGACACATATCAACCCAAGTCAACAACAAGGAAACGTGTAACACAATACCAATTGGCCCAAAAACATACATCCAACTAAAATTATTCAATATGGTTCTCAACAAGTTAGGTCAAGACCCAAATGCAACTTAACACAACTTCATATGATGGTGTAGACCCCCAAGCACACAACACAAGCAATATAATGATCCCAATCAACAAGATATCCATAATTTTAAAAAAAATCCAACTCAAACACAATGCAACACCAATGAGATCAACCGTCGATGTGTGGATCATAAAGATATGTTCCATGAACATCCAACAACACTTCCAAAAACTTATTTCACACTGTCATGCCAAAAACAACCACCACAAACCCAAAAAAAGTAGAACACTTCATCTCATAAACACAAAATACACAACTAAGAGATGGAACATTTACAAACCAACTTGTGGTACACTTCATTGCATGAAAATTGAACTGATACATTGAACAAATAGTGAGAGCATGCCCACCAAGCCGTAGGAGTAGAAACATCAATGCGGAGAAATACAAATCATATTTTGGACTAGTCAAGACAACCAACAAAACTATCAATAGACTGCAAATACTAGAGACCTCCTCGACAACACAGGTGACTAGAAAAGATAGGAGTGGAATGCCCACAAAGAAAAAAAACTAAATCCCAAACTGCAAGAACACACCTTCAACATCGAAGGAATCTGGAGCATTCTCCCAAACATTCTTCAAGGAAACTTCTTGAAGTATAAACTTTCACCAACTTGCAGAGACCAAAACTTCCTTGTAGCAAAACATATTGTCTTAGGAACAATAGGAGAGAGTATACAACATACTAGATAGGTCAACAAAATTACTTTTAATCCTCATCTTAATGCTTCTAATCCTAATCTTAATATATCAACATGATATCATCTCTTCTGAAAGCAACCATACTCAATACTATTTTACTTGATATCAACTAAGGAATGGAAACCAACCATGAACATGAGCAACATCAAAGGAATGGCATACAACCAATGCCAACCAATCATCATAGAGTATCAACAACATACAACTAAAAGCACCATAGCAAAAAACACCAATGATAGCCAAAAATGAGTGTAGATACAGGCACTAATGATAACCCATATCAAACAGAAATCTCACAAATCTCCCCAAGTGTTGACAACCAATGCCAACATACATACATACATACATACATACATACATATATACATATATTTTTCAAGATTTCAAAATAGCTATTTAGGGTTACAATTTGACATTTAAGGGTTCAAATTTATAAACATGACATATAGGTAAATATGTATGTACACATATGTGTATGTATGTATGTATGTATGTATGTATGTATGTATGTAGACCTAGATACATGCATATGTATAAATGTACATATATATTAATGTTTATATGGGCATGTGTATCCAGTCATTTATATTTAACATGTATGTACATCCATCTATAATTTAAATATATTTTTTATAAGAGACATTTGTGGGCACATGTATATGGACATTTATATAGTATGTGTGTATGTGTGTATGTACATGTACATTGCACTATACATACATACATGTACATGTGTATACATGTAATATGTATAAACACACATGCATACATACATACACACATACACACATACATACATATACATATATGTATATATACACACATCTATATGTATATTTTCTATTTTTGAACCCTAAAATTACATCAAATTGAAACACTAAACAATTAGTTTTGAATGTGTAGCACAAATATGGATAGAGAGATCAATAGAAAGAAAGTGGAAGGCATTACAACCATGTCAATAATGCATATGTATTTGTAGTTATTAGGTGTGTAGAGAATGGTTAACTAAGAGGTTTTACTTGGAAGCAACTTAAGAAATGGAAAATTTGGGGAGCTAGTGTATCTAGTTTAAGGCCTTTTCCTAAATCATATTTGGTAGCTTCCATAGAGCACCATACAAAATACCAAGGTATTGTACTAATAAAATAATATGATTGGATATATGAAATAAGGTTGTGGAGATCTAGAAGCTAATTTCTAGCAAACATAAGCTATGGATTGTATTCCTAATAGAAGTGGGGGTTTGAACATATAGATAGAGAGATTAGTAGACTACGGTTGATTTTAGATGACCCATAAACTACTGGGGTTTATAGAATAAACTATGACAAGATACTAGATAGTTTATTTGTATTAGACACTCATTAGGGAGTGTTTCTACTTATTTTGGTGAGACTTTAGCAACTATTCTCACATAAATACAAGAAACTATTTTAGGTGATGTTTCATTGATCACAATCCAACTAAATGTGCCAAAATAAATTATAAAATGGGATTGGTTTCCTCACTATACCCCCAAAACTAGTGTCAGATAATATTAGGTGACTAGATGTATAACCCTTATAAGGCACCATTGATTTACCCTATATTTCTTGTTGCCCATGGTCATTGTTGGGACTCAATTTTATCATGTCAAATTTTAGTCCCATCCTTGTGTGTCTTAAAAGCATGCTCCAGTGTCAATAATCAATCTGAGAAAATTCCATTTGTGTCATCATGTCAATATGTGCCATTGGTTGTGTTCCCCTCTTATTTCTTCAACCTATTCCCCAAAATAAAAAGAAAATTGGCTAAGTGGTCAAAGGTTCCATAAGAACTAGGAACCATTGGTTCTTGATTCCCATAGAACCCTTGAAAGAGACATGTGAATACATCAATGTGGGTAGAAGGGGAGACAAAGGATGTGTGCAAGTAGTGGTGGAGGTTCCCATCATATATGAAAGTGTCGATAGAGAAAACTTGATCTCGTGATGCTTCATTTCTATGTAGAAGGATCGATGGTGTGTTTATTGTGTGCACCTCTTCTACCCACTTGACCTACTTGCAATAGTGGTGATGATTTTGCAACTACTAAAGTTAATTATAAATATTTTTCTTCCATCTATGACACCCATTTTGGGTAGGATTGATATTAGACCATGAGTTTTAATGTTGCTATAGTGTGCAATTATTAGGGTTACTCCCTGCTACTATTAAGACATGATTTTGATCATTTTAAAAGGGATGTTGGATGTTGGGTGGTCTCCAAAATCCAAAGAAGTTGCAAGTTAGCCATTGATGCCAAGTCTTGCCCATTTTTGGATTGCATATTTGTGGGAATGAGAATATTTAACAAATTCTAGTGAATTATGGGTCATAGTGTCTCCAAATTAGTATGTGTATCTTTTGGAGGGTTTGTAGTAGCAACTAGGGATTTTCCTTTTCCATATTTGTTGGTATGAGTGTAAGTATGGATGAGATGAATGTAACAACATTATGAAACTATTGCAAGATTTATAATAATCTCTTTCATATTGTACATGAATATATGCAACTCTAATTTGGATAACTATATGCTTTATCATTCTAATTTCATATTTGGGGTTTAGTACACATTGTTCTTGTTTTTTTTTTCATTCAATTGATTGTGACTCTATTTCCAAATATATAGGTACCCATTTGGAACCATTTACAAATGTCACACCACAAAATTAAAGCATAAATCAATAGTGTAATAGTAGTATTTGTATATTCACAACCTCATGATATAGCTAGGGATACATATTAAGAGATCCTCAAATGAATTCATCTTATGTGGGTTATGATTGTGCATTATTATCAGCTATATAGGAATTTTGAGGCAGCCAATTGTTCTTGGTTCAGTGACAATCTTTGGGACCAAGACATCAAGTTGGGTTTGGTTGTCATTGTTTCATTATTATTTGTATTATATGACTTTAATATTTGTTAAGGTATACCCTTGGGAATACCCTCCTGAGTCTAAGTTGAGATTAAATCATAGGATATATAACCCACTCTTGTAGAGCTAGGTCAAAGTTATCCATAGTTATTTTGATGAGATGATTTCACTTGCATGATGACAACCTTGTTCTTGTGATAGATATTTGGTTCTAGAAAATGGAGCAGTGATTTTGAGACCTAATATAATGGTGTTTGTGTCAGGGATTGACATATTGGAGTAATTTGGTGGGATGCCAACTTGTGAGGATGACTAATGATTGATTTTGATTGAAGATTTTGTTGGTGGTTGCAACCTAGATTCAAAATTATGTCTTAGAGGTTCATGTACTTGAAGGATTTAGTCACTTTTGTGAGGTGGAAAATCTTATGTAAAAGAAAAAAAGTATTGATGTTATTCATGTTTCAAGAGCATTGATCAAATTGACCATAGATAAGGATAAGGTACTTTGTCCTCCTAAAATTTGAATCATTCTTTCTTTCTTGATAAATAAATTTAAAAAATCCCTCTTTTCTACCTTGCATAATTAATTGTGACTAGCTATGATTAGTTTGAGTGGACCCATCTACCTTAGAGATGCATATACAAGTGTAACATATAACTCAAACCGTAGATGCTATTATAGAGAAAAATTCTAAGAGTATTATCAGTACGAGCCCCCATGCTATTAATATAGCCCAACACAAAATAGGAATCCACATTCAAACCTACAAGCATCCATACTTGAAAACAAGTTAAGGATAAAAGAGTTTAAGGAACTTGAAAGATAGTGTGAAGAAAGAATCAAGGTTTTAAAATCACTAAGATGCCCTGCTATTATAAAAAAATAGCTTTCTCCATCCCCTGCTTCCCACTACATTCTATTTATATGGATCTTGACCTTTCTTGGGTCAACTATGAAAGTAAAATGATGAGACCTTCAATCTATATATTAATTCCAAGGTTCAACAGGTATGATCATTGGGAAGGGGATGCACATGTCAGGGAATTTACAAATTAATGGAGACATCAGTTTGAACATGAGGACATGTCGATGATATTCGTTGTTAGGTCATTGATGCAAAAAGAAAAGAAATGGTATGATGGTTTCCCAAAGAATTCCTTTGCCTCTTGAAATCATTTTGTGGCTTAATTTGAAGAAGATTTATCTTTAGACCCTAATAATATTATTAAAGAATTGGAAGACATCATATGGAAAGATGGAGAGTATAGAATGGAGTTCATTCATAGGTTTATTGTTTCCCTTTCTCGGATCCCAAATGATTTCAGACCTAACACACTTTCTTGTTTTAATGTGTTCCTTGAAGCTTATGAAGTTGATTTGAGTTCAACATGAGAATAATTAAATTTGGAAAATATACAATACGAATATAGGTGCCTATATTTTATTGATGATTTGAGAAAGGATATTATTGCAAAATCTTTATCCTCAAGAATGAAAATTGTTGGTGGTGAACAATTTGTTGATGACAATGATTGTATGAAGATGGGATCAAATAGAAGCACAATATCAAGTGATGATTTTGTTTTCAAGTGAGTAGAAGAAGGTTATAGTATATTTCATGACATTAGTACAAATGAAGATGAAATTTTGTGCACCTACCTTCAACTAGATCAATCATCTATGGATGATTATAATGAAGAAATTAATGATGACTTCCAGCTTGAGAATGAGGAGTATGACCCTATTGTTTGTTGTAGTACTATAGAAAATGAGGAAGATGTGTATGCAAATAATTTATCAAAGGAACTAACTCAAGTATTTGATAATGTAGCACATGCACATGTTGGTGATATGAATGGTGAACAAGAAGATGTCTTATTATTTGATATTTTACCTTATTTTTTCACTTTTTTTAAAAAAATTGAAGTTACTGATGATTGTTTTCATGAGTACAACATAGACCTATGTAGTTGTACATGAAGAGACAAGTACAAAAATAAGTGTTTGTACATCTAATGATGTTTAATGTGATGATTTTTCACTTGATAATTATGAAGTTGGTGATCATATGGAAGCATATGAGAACCTATTTGTTTGGTGCACAAAATGTGGTCTTCCTCATGCACAATGCACTTCAAAAAGGTCATATTAAAGCGATGTTGTAGAGTTGAATGGAGAAGGAAAATGTATCACATGTATAATTTTTGCAACACATGTGTTACAACAGATTGGTAAGAGAATATTGAAATAGAGAGATAATTTGAAGAGTGTAGCTCTTTGCTTGAAGTGTCTCATGATCCAAATGGTTGTATTGATGATGCTTGCATCCGCCTAAGTGAAAGTAAGGTATGTTGGTTATCTATTATCCCAAAGGTGAGTGGAATTGAATATGAATATTTTCTTTGTGATGAAGATTTAGTTTCTTACGATGTGGATAACAATGTACCTAAGTTGGAGTATTTCACTTGGGCCCAACATATAGTTCACTATGGTGTTGAGTAGCAACACATGTTTCAAAAGGAAGATCAACATGTTGCTCATGTTTCTTATATGCCAAATCCTTAATTTTTTCAGTTTGAGATGTTAGAGCATTAGCTTTCCCATTGAGCATATTAACTCAATGAAGAGGCATATTTTTCTATGCAATGTGAATTAGAGGCATTCTCTTTTTTCCTTAATTCACCCATGGAGGTCAAGAGGTGTGAAAATACCATGGTTTCTTTTACTCCTGATCTAAGTTTTCAAATATTTCCCCTAACTACTATAAAGATAAAGGATGAGATGTATGATGGTGTGGTGGCATATATTTTTTTGTTGTCATGCAATGACAAGCTAAATGGTTGGGAATTTCTTCACTTTTTGCAAGGAAATAACAAGGTTGTTCTTGAAAGGAGAAATCTACACTTACTACAGTTGTATGGATGAACAATTATGGGTTGAGTGAAATCAATTCCTTTAATTGGATGGTATTTGATAAAGGTAAGTGACTTTATCTATCCCTAGCAAGGCTATTCTACTTGTGTTAAATTTCTTTTCACATCCATTATTGCATTGTTCTTGCATTGTTGTTTATTTGTTGTGATTTTTTTCATGTACATAGTTATGTTTTTCTTTTTTTATTCGGTTTCATTCTTTTTTTTCCCATATTTTGGTTATCTTAGATATTTTGAATTCTCATTGTACCTACAAGAGGCACATGTCCCCAACTAGAGCCACTATTGGGACTCATTTTTTTCATGTCAAAATTTGGATTGAGTCTCATCCTTTTATGTGTCTTATTAGCATGATCCCTTATCAATAACTAATTTGAGAAATTTCCATATGGGTCACCATGTCAATATGTTCTCTTGGTTGTGTTTCCCTCCCTTGTCTTCAACCTATTCCAAAATATCAAAATAAAAAATAGCTAAGTGGTTGGAGGTTGAACAGAAACCAACAACCATTGATTCTTGGTTCCCATGAAACTCATGACAGAGACATGTGAAGGTGTTGATGAGGGAACAAGAAGAGACAAAGGATGTTTGTGGGTAGTGTTGGAGGTTCTTGTTGGGTATGGAAGCACCAATAGAGAAAACTTGAGATCATGATGTTTATTTTATGTGTAGAAGGCCCAATGGTTTATTTTTTGTACACATATCTTCTACCCACTCGATCTACTCACATTAGTGGCAAAAAATGTGAAACTAATAAACTTAATTATAGATCATTTCCTCCCATCTATAGTGTCCATTTTCGGTGGGATTGTTATTGGACCATGATTTTGAATATTGATACAATGTGCAATGATTAGGGTTAATCTTTGCTACTATAAGACATGATTTTGATCTCTTTAAAAGGGAGGTTAATTGCTAGGTAGTCTCCAAAATATAAATAATTTGTAGGGTAGCTATTAACATGAAGTCTTACCCATTTTTTGAATTGTAGATTCATGGGAATGAGAAGATTCAACAAAATCTAATGAATTATGTGTCAAAGTGTCTTCAGAGTAGTATGTATATCTTTTGGAGGGTTTGTTATAACAACTAGGGATTTTCTTTTGACTTATTTTCTAGTATGAGTAACTATGGATGAGATGAATGTAACAACATTATGAAACTATCTCAAGCTTTGAAACAATATATTTAATATTACAATGAATATATGCATCTTTGTTTTAGAAAACTAAGTATATTTATCATTCCAATTTTAAATGTAGGGTTTAAGACCCACTATTTTTCTTGTTTTTGTTTTGTCTTCCATTTAATTGATTGTGACTCTATTTACCAATAGATAGGCACTAGTTTAAAACCATTCACCAATCTCACACCATAAAATTAAAGCACAAATCAATAGTGTAGGATTAGGAGTATTTTTGTACATTCATAACCTCATGATATAATAAAGGATTCATCTTATGAGAGCCTCAAATGAATTCATGTCTTGTGTGGCTTATGATTGTGCATTATTATCATCTATATAAGGGTTTTGAGGCTACTATTTTTTTTTTTTTTTTGTGACAATATTTAGGATCAAGAAATCAAATTAGGTTTGGATGTCATTGTTTCATTCTTGTTCATTTTATGTGATTTTGATTCCTATTAAGGTATACCCTTGGGAATAGCCTCCTAAGTCTA
Source organism: Sequoia sempervirens (assembly GCA_007258455.2). Taxonomy (NCBI): domain Eukaryota; kingdom Viridiplantae; phylum Streptophyta; class Pinopsida; order Cupressales; family Cupressaceae; genus Sequoia; species Sequoia sempervirens. Next base: position 325,633,989 of record VDFB02000015.1, on the reverse strand, counting down.
AGCTAAGCTCTTATCATATGGGATATAGCTTACTCTCATAGAATTAGATTAGATTCATCTATTGTTCTTTTTATGAGATGATTTCACTTACATGATGACACCCCTAGCTCAGTGTGTGAGATTTGGTTTTAGGAAATGGAACCGTGATTTTTCAACCTAACAATCATTATCCTAATAATGACCAAATTTCATTATATTTTATACAAAAACTATACCTTGAGGTTCATTTGGGCCTTAACATCAACTATTTATATTTTCCTCCATATTTGGGGTAGGCACATGGTAGGGAATATGATTAGGATCCCTATCATTTTGAAGATTGAAAACCTCTTACTTATAGAATTGAGGTTAGTGAGAGGATGCTTGTAATCTCTCCTTCACTTAGCAATATTGGTGATCATGTGGTTATTGCTTCCTAAAGAGAAGCAACTGATATTATTGTTGAGATTTTTCTATTGACTCAAACAATATCTATAGATCGTGTGGGCTAGTATTTGATGAGGCATCCATGTAGGTCATCTTCTCACCTAGATCCCTATGATGTTGTAGGTTCCATCTCTATATGATCTAGACTAAATTATAAGTGATGCGCAAGTTCGAATTGCAACATGTTATTTATCCAAGGACTTTATGAGGGCATGTCAATTGATATCATCATAGTTGGGGATCATTTTGTTAGATGTCAATTCATATGTGGGTCTCTATAAAATGGATCATAGCATTCTGATGCACACCCTTGTGTTAGATTCTCTAATGATCCATGAGTCACATACTAGAGCAACACAAACTACATCTGCTAACCATTTTGTCACTCCACAAGAACCTAATTCACTTGAGTAGGTTGTACGTGGTACAAATGTTGTATCTTAGATGTTTTCATCAAGATTAATATTTCATCACCATGGTTACATTACATTCCAAAATAACCCTAGATAGAATAGACAATAATTACAAAATAACTAGCATATAACCCAAGCCAAAATAACTGGTGGTTGGGAATAACCCATGGATAAAAATATCCCTATAAGAATGAGAGAAAGAAAACAAAATTTATAAATTACATGAGTTATTTTGTCCATGGATAATTTTGACCACTTGTTAGCTACATGTACATTATGACCCCTCGGTTATTTTTCTCCATTATTATGTCAAGGTTATTGTGTCTAGGGGTTGTTGTGGTCGTTATTATGTCCTTATACCAAAATTCATAGTCCATTACACTCATCATTGTCAAAGCTACTTAAAGATGACAAAAATTTAGATGAGTTGATGGATTCCATTATTACAACTACAAAGGGTGGTACTCAAGGTCTTGGTATATTAACACAAGTATATATTTTTTAAATTTTAAATTTAAATTTATGTTGTAAAATTTAAAAAATATCCTTGTATTCCTACGATAAATTATATTTGAAATCAATATTTTATTTTTACATTCATTTGTAAGGTTGATCCAATAGGTGATAGTCATAGTTTGAGGGTCAAGTGTGTATGCACATACACTTCACTTGATGGAATGAATAGATGATTTTTTATCATTTAAAACATATTCTTGTAGCCTTACAATATAAATCATATTTGAAATCAATACTTATTTTTTACATGCATTTGTAGGTTGAGCTAATACGTGATACTCCTAGTTTGAGGGTTGAGCATGTACACACACATGCTTCACTTGATAGAAGTGGACACGTGAGTTATTTATCATTTATTAAAATATATATCATGTGTGTATATATTCTAATACATACAGGTTTGTTTAGAGCTCTATTCATCTATTAGAGTAGGATTCTCACTTCGAGGGTTACTCAAGTAGGAGTTGTTGACAAATCTCTTTGGACATTTATGCTTATGGACTTTTATTCAAAAATGAGTACATGGAAATTTATATTTTACATGTGCATAGACATTAATATCTATGTTTATGGACATTTATATTTATGTTTATCTAAAAATATATATTTATGTAAATATGAACATTTATATGTGTGTGTGGACATGTGTAAGGATATTTATATTTATTAAATATGTGGTTATTTATAAATTTGATATGCATTTGTATATGGATATTTATATATTTGATGTATGTGTTTATGAACTTGTGTATCTAAACAAATAAAAAATTTCATTCCTTACTACTATTAATAGAAAAAACACACAAGAGTATGATGTCCTAGGTAAGATTTGACTCCTAAATAAAATCAACTCAAATAATAGGTCATTTAATAGAAGTTTGAAGTTTGCACACTTTAATTCTGATAATCACAATAATTTTAACTAGATTTTTAACACTTCCATTTGTTAATTATTCCTCATTACTTGCATTTTATCCATATTTTGATCTTTTTAAATTTTCACGTGCATAGTTTTAATAACAACCAATTAAGAAAACTAATTTTCTAAAATACCAATAGATTTCCATAACCTAAAATGGTAGAATCTACTTATTTATTTAAGTCAATTGAGGATAATCTACACTTTAATTAATTGTGATACTTCTATTTATTCAAAGTCCATCCCATATGATTATATTCTAAAGGGATTAATTTCTAAAATAAATTAGAAACTACTATTAAGGCCTAATAAATAGGACACATGTTTAGGGGGTCATAAGGAAAAATTAAGTTTAGTCACAATTTTAAGTTATGTTTTTGATAAGGTAAGCAAGGTTTTGAAAGGACCAAGAACCTTTTACAGAACTAAGAGGACACTTCCAAACAACAAAATCTCAAACTTTTCCAGTGAAACAGACACAATGGAGACACCATAGAATCATAGAAAACACATAATCAACACCTAGATAGCAAAAATTAGGCATGGCAAAACACCCATAACCAATAGTAGTCCTACCTGTCAAAGACATACTAACAACTCAGACCATGCACCACAAACAGGAGCAACCAAAACATAGGATACAAGCAATCCTATAGAACAAAGAAACAACCCACAAAACTATGGGCCCAAAAGTCTGCCTAAAACAACCAGGCCACAATTTTATGTTTTGTTGATGTATGAGTAGAACTCAAGTTTTATGATATATTCACAAAGTTTAAATATAAGAGTACTTTGGTCTTACAACTTAATACAAGTTTATCATTCAAGTAGAAAAGTCATTTAAACTACCTATATAAGGGATAACCCCATTTATAACTTCAATCTCTATTTATGATAGACGTGGAAGGATACATCATGCCTTTTTTCAAAACAATCATAAATCCTAGCTAATACTCTTCAAAATTTAACCATCTTCCAATCATCAGATTAATAAAGCAAATGTATCCAAACATTCCAAAATATTATTTTTATATAGTAATCACATTTTCACAGGACTAACATGTAACGTTTCATCTCTATAAGTCCTTCTAAATGCTTATATAATGAATGCTCTAAAAATATATGCATAGAAACATCATAAGCTAAGTCATCATGAAACAAATATTTGTCAACCATATCATGTGAAATAAAGGATCAAAAATAGTCATCACTAGATTTCTCTTTGCTAAATAAATCATTAATTGACAAAAATCCAAAAGATATAGACTTCAAGAACTATCATGAGCTACATGTGGGATAACAACCTTATGTGACTTTAAAGAAGATATATGGACATGAAATGAACAACCTTAGGCACATCAATAATGATAAATCAAGATATTCATATATAATATAGGAGAATATATCTAGGTGTGAGGGGGGAACTATCATTAGATATCTTCACTAGCCATAACAACAACACTTGAATCAATTCCCTAGATATACCAAATGAACATAGCATTGAATAAAGAGTTAAGTCAATTAAATATTGGATGCAAATGATAAATAATCATACATCGTAAAGCATGATGTCATAGGAAATTAGCAAGGCTAGATTAAGTAGGAAAAGACATCCATGTTAAATACATAACCATAAGAACACATGGAGATTAAAAACCTAACCAATATTTAAATCAAATCTAAAATTAAAGATTAGCTTCTTCTTTCCATTTCCTTTCCCACTATTAGGCCCAAGAGGGGTGGAATAATATAACATATTTTATTTCATATCAAGAAATCACATTTTAAATTGTATAGGTAGAAGAGCAGTTTAACTGTCATAACTATCTATAACTATCAAAAAATATATATATATTAATTGTGTTAACCTAGAATATTAACACATTAACATCATAGGGCATTACCATTAGAGAGTATGAGGCATAATATTATAGATTTGAAGTGTTCAAGTTTGGGAGCATACTCATCATTTATCTACCATGGTTCATTTTTTATGTTTATTCTTCTTTCATTATCACATAATTATAATTTGTTCATTCTCCATTTGGTGTCCATAAACAAACAAATTTAATTCCTCCATTCTCCAAGAAAAATTGTTGTATCTTTCTACCTCATACAAGTATCATATCCTTCCTTTCTTCATTGTTTTCATCTCTTATGTGATAATTTTCATAAACTATTTGACTCTCATCAAATGAACACACCACTTGTGGTATATTCCCCTTTTAGTTTTTATCATTATGATCACAATTCTTGCACACACTAAATTACACAAACACTCATTTAGCACAGACAAAACAATTTTCTCATAAGTACTATTATAGATTTTGAGATATACCAAATAGGGGATTGGCTAAGTTGCCCCTTCATAGAACACGCTTTCCCCATGTGTCTAACCTCTGAGATAGAGAAACACTATACAATAGCTACTTCAAAGGGACAATCCTTCTAATGAAACATAAATAATAATCTCCAAAATACTTTCCACTTGAAAG
>VDFB02000015.1:325574698-325622305 GCA_007258455.2 Sequoia sempervirens | reverse complement strand
TCTTTGTCTTCATGTAAAACCATAGTTTTCATCTTACACCTTGGATGGGATCTATTTGGCTGTTACTTTTTGGGAAGGCTTTAAAACGACTTAAGCCCCATCGCTTCGTACGTCTAGGCTAGGCCCCCTTTTGTTTTATTATTTTATTTCCTTCGCTTGACTTTATTTTTCCTAAGTCTTTTGTTGGTCCAGTGTTCCCTCGTTAAAACAACTTATGTCATTATTTGTCATCGACCTAGTGATGTCCCCTTATTCCTTTAGGGGAGAGGGCCCAGTAGTCGTGCAAGCTAACTTTCTTAGCATGTAGCAATTGACTGGAATATCGTAGAACCTTCATTTTTTTTTTGAAATGTAGACTGGTCTCTTATTTATCTATAACTAAGGTTTGAAGGCGAGAATCATCATGCAACTCACCACATTGGTAGATTTTTTGAGAAGTGTCTAAAATTTGAATTTTTAAAGGCTCGACCAAAACTTAATCATGGAACCCCCAATAGTTGAACCAAAAAAATATCATTTGTTGCTTGTAGAATATGATATTTTTATTTAAATTAAAATTAATATACAACCTAAGTGGACCAAATGCTTATTGATAACCATAAATCTTTGATATCTCTACCTTTAATATTCAACACATATGGACTAATAGTTGAACACAAAAAATCTATTTGTTGTTATAAAACAACACATAATGATTTAAAATACAACTTATACTGAACAAATATGGACCAATAGTTGAACACTAAAACTTTTTCAAAATCCTTCACATTTAATGGGAAAATACATATTATTACATTAGGCTCACCTTTACATATTTGTGATAGGACAAACTATTAATATAAAATTATCCAATGCTTGTACTAATGGAACTTCAAATTTTGTTCCTAATGTTTCACTCATGCCCTGCCTTATGTCACTGGTCTTTCATGGTGTTGGAAATTTTCTTAGGGTTGGGGTTTTAGCTTTGTCTTCATCTTAAACCCTTGTGTTTACCTAATGCCTTGGTCAGGATCTATTTCGCCGTTACCTTTTTTGAAGGGCTTTAAAAACATCTTATGCCCCATCGTTCCGTCTAGGCCTGGTCCCTTTGATCTTAATATTCTATTTCCTCTGCGGGTTTTATTTTCCTAAGTTCTAATTGGCCCTGTGCTAAACGGTTTTTAAAAAACTTGTCATTGTTTTCCATCTGCCTAGTAATGTCCCCTTGACCTTTAATGATTTTTTTATTTTTCAGAAGGATGAAATTTGCGTTGTCGTCGATCAAAATGCCTTCAAGATCAACGATTTCCTGCCATCCCATGATTGAGAATTGTAGGATGGAAATATCACGAGCAGGTGACACATGTCCCATCTGGGGGATCAAATTTGCACGACTGTTCATCAATTGTCCTTTGATCTGAGTCGTTCCCCGCCATCCCACGATGGTGCTTTGGTTGATTGAAAATTACAGGTGGGTGCCACGTGGACTGTACAAGGTGGGGCCCAAGGAATTTTTTGTGTGATATACTTTAAATGTTTCATTGCTTCCAAAGCAAAACATTTAAAATGAAATATTTGACACGGCTGGGGGAAATTCATTAAAAATGAGCAAAAGCGGAGAAATTATGGCAACTAGTCAAGTCAGGAGTAGGCTACGCAGCATAAAAAATGGTATGCCCATCCATGGCCTGCCTCCCTCTAATGGTATGTCAGCTGTCAAAATGATAGGACTCATCCCATGCCATCGCCAACAGCCTGCCTTCCATGCAGAAAATAACCTAATTCGTAACCCTCACATTTTTTATTTTCAAGCCCACATATAGCAGTTAAAATTTTATATATGTTTTGTTTAATATATTTAAAAAATATTTTATAAATTATTTATAAAATATTTATAATATAAAATATTTTTTTAATATATTAAACAAATATATATAAACTCTTTAATATTTTTATTAGTGATTTTAATGGTATATTAAAAATAAAATCATATTTTGATAGTTGAATACATTCAAAATATTTCTAATATATTTCTAATATAAAAAATATATTATTTAATTTTAAATATATATTTTTTTTCAAAAATATAATTTTTAGTTTTTTAAAAATATATTATACATACAAAATTACATAATCAATAATAGATAATAGATTTTGGTGAATATATCTAGGTATGTTAATATGCTTGAAAAACTAATTTTAATTAAAAAACTTACTAACATCATTAAAAGGTAATTAAATCAAAGCTTGTCTAATTTCTTGATGAGAATCATTCACATTGATTCCCAATATTGTGCTCCTTGCATGATACATATATAAAATGCACTTGGTAATTTAGTATGTGGCTAAAATATTAGAGTAATAATAAATAGTTCTTTTCATTTTTGGCACATGATTGGCCATTTTTACTATGTTAAATTTTTATTTTCACTTTTATTTTCATGGTTTTCATGTTGTCAAATTTTTATACATTTCTTAGTCTTTTTAAATAAATAAATCAAGGTTCTATTAGTGTCCCCAATCTTGCTAAAAATCATGTATAGAGAGAGTACAATATATATATATATATATATATATATATATATATATATATATATATATATATATATATATATATATATATATATATATATATATAAACTATTAATTATAGAGTATAACAACAAAATGAATTTAAAAAGTACTACATACAAACAAGGTTTAGAATAATTCAAAATAGAGATACCATTCTCCTACAAATACTATGTATAGAAACCCTATCTAGCCACACTTTCACCCTCAAAATCAAGAGAATAAATTCTCATACATTGTTTCTATAATGAATTTATAGAATAAATTATAAGATTTAAATTCAATAATGAATTTAGAAAAAATTAAATCAACCAAAATTGTTTCTATTATCCAAAATACTATATAAGTAAATTATAAAATATTATAATATAATATTTAAATTTTCTATTTCAAATGTTAAATAATTCTAATGTTAAAATTTTATAATTAAAAACTTACCTTTTAATGATGTTAGTAAGTTTTTTAATTAAAATTAGTTTTTCAAGCATATTAACATACCTAGATATATTCACCAAAATCTATTATCTATTATTGATTATGTAATTTTGTATGTATAATATATTTTTAAAAAAATAAAAATATATTTTTGAAAAAAATATATATATTTAAAAAATTAAACAATATATTTTTTAAATTAGAAATATATTAGAAATATTTTGAATGTCTTCAACTATCAAAATACGATTTTTTTAAAAAAAATAACTAGCATTTTATTTAAAGAATTTATATTAAGAAAACTTTAAAATTTGAAGATTTACCTAAAATCTTATACATTAAAGATTTAAAATTTTATTCTAAAAAAATTAAACAAACATTCAAATTTATATTCATTTTATATTAAAAAGTTTAAAATTTAAAGATTTACCTAAAATATTATACATTAAATATTTAAAATTTTGTTATAAGAATTTGAACATCAAATCAAATTTAAAAATTATAAATAAAAAAATTATATTTCTCAAAATTTCTAATATTAATTTTTATTAAAGATTTCAAAATTTTAATATCTATGATAATTTAATAGAAACAAATCTTTTGAAAATTTAAATATTTTTATATTAAATATTTATATGTATTTTACATTAAAATAAAACTTTAATTTTTTATTCATATTTTAAGATTTTAATAACTAAATATTGAAATTTTTACATGAAGAAATAAAACAAATATAATATATATTTAATAAAAATAAAATTAAAATATAATCTTATTTTTTAAAATAAATGTTAAATTTTTATATTTAAAATGTTTTAAATTATTATGAAACACCATAGTTAGCTAAAAGATGGCAGGGCTTTCATTTATAGTCTTCTAGCAAGTAGTAATTTAACTATGATTTTTATTAAACGCTGACAGTTTGCACGGAGTCTGTTTGCACAGAGTCTTCCATGGAGTCTGACAGCGAGAAAATCAAGAAACAGTGGGAGATATATGCTATGCATCCATGCATGAGGTCGAGTGCATTCCTGAGGCTAGATAGCCAGTGCCTGGGTGGGCTCCCCATACCTCCTTTCTTCTCTCATCCCCGCACTGATGTGCTAGGAGAGCTAGCTAGGAGTTGAGGTGGCGAAAAGGAAGGGGCTATGGGGGACGTAGGTGGGTGTGACTAGGAGGCTAGTCACGTGATGGAGGTGGAAATTTTCTTCACAGAACTTGAGGATGTTGTAGGCATCATTCCCTAAAGGAAGTTTCATGCAGATTAAATGTGGCACGTGTGGAGGGAAGTCATTTGGGTCCCATAGGCTTCTTTGGCCTTGTGGACGTCATTAAAAATTTTCATTTCATATCGGTTGGTGGCGAATTTAGTGGCAAACATTTGCAGTAGAATTTATTTGTTCTGGCGGTGACATTCATGGCGAAGCGATCTCTCTTTTTCATTGAAGTCTCTATGGATGGTATGGCGAAGTTTGGTGTGGACACGCCAATCTCTCTAAAATCTTCGGCTAGACAAGCCTCCTTCAAAGAAGTTAAAGACCAATGACTGAAGCAGATTCTCTTAAACAAGGACCCATTAGTTCTGGTGGCGACCAAAATGATCCTGGGAGCTGGTCATTTGGCTAACAAGGAGTTTGACAGGGACAATCTACACATCTCCTCCTGGTTTTTGGCATCTCTTTTGGACAACGGTGAGTCCAAGGCTGTGGCTAAACTATTGTTGGTTAAGATGTTTCGCAAGGATTTGGTGGGAGGGGTAAATGAAGTGTTGAGTTTTGTGGTGGAGGGAAAAGGCGTCCCAAGACCGAGTGACTTTGCAGCTATTCAAGGTTCAGATGAGACCGTAAAGCTTTTCCCGTTCCTTCTTGACTTGAGCAGTCTAGCATTGAGCAAACACATAATGGTGGCGGCGTTGGCCATTGAATTCTTGAAGAAATTCTTCGGCCTGATGGCTGTGGGTGATGTCGAGTGGGTAAAAGTCTTTGAAGATTTTGCTATTTTAAATAATTTCCTATGAATGCCTTGTATAGTTGTTGGTTCTGATAGTTTTTAGAGTTTATCTCTATGGTCCAATGGCATCTCTCAGTCCCAGAGTTTATAAATTTGATCTCTAATGGCTAATTTGGGAGTTTTGGGTGACTGGGGATTCGTATGTTTAGGGTTGGCTGGGGCTAAACCCTTATGGCATTTTGGGTTGGTAGTTGGCTTGGATGGCGAGGTGGTGGTTTCTGGATGGAGGGGTCTCCCTGTCTTTGGCTGGTTGGGTCTCATTTTGACCATCTTCTGTGTGGTTATTAGTGGTCATTGGGATGGATTTGTTGGTAATCAATGGCAGAAGCTTTCCTGTGATTACAGACAGTTGTACCTTTTTTAATCTAATATATAAATCAATCTTGCGAATAAAAAAAAAACAATTTTTAATCAATTTTTTAGTTTAAAATCTATAAAATATTCAATTAATTAGTTGTATTGTTTGTTATTGTTTAAATTAAGATGTCATTGGTTTTTATTTTACGATTATAAATAAGGTTTTTATTTTAGGTAATGCATAAACAATAATGTGATCATCTTAGATCTAAAACATATATCAAAAGGTATAGATATATAATTTTCAAAATTACATCTATATTTGATCTTTAATAAAAACATAAACTAATATAATTTAATTAACCCCAATCTAAATCCCAACCCTACTATTAACCCCAATCTTAAGCCTAACAATAACCCTAAGTGAACACTTATCCTAATTGAACCTTAACCCTGATTTAGCCCAAACCCTAACCTTAACCCTAACCCTAATTGAACCCTAACCCTAATTAAACTCTAGCCCTAATTGAACCCCAACCCTAACCTAAACCCTATTTGTTCCTAACCCTAGTATCTCACAAATACAGGATTGAGACCTTGCCAACTCTAGTAAACCTTATTGGATAGTGATAAAAGCTACCTCACCTTTCATTAAGGTAGAAAAATTTTGTTATACAACATGCCCCTTGAAAATTGGAGATAGGCACTGCAAAAAGAAGGTAAACACTAATGAAAATGGTCAGTGGTATTTTGGAAAATGTGATAAAACTTTCCCTAAATTTGATTATAAATATATACTTCAATGCAAAGTGCAATACCACACTTCATTCACTTGGATTACAAATTTTGAAGAAGTGGCAGAAGAAATTATGGGTGTAACAATAAAAGAATTGAACATTTTGAAGTATGAAAACAAGATGATGTTAAGTTTTCACACATTATACAAAAGGTCCTTTTCAACAAATACATATTTAAACTTCAAGTGAAAAAAGAGACTTATAATGATGAACAAAGGATTAAATGCACAATCATAAAAACAAAAAAGTTTGATTATTCATCTGAGAGCAAAGCTTTATTAGACTCAATTTCAAAGCTATAGATTTCATAACATTCAAATGCTTGAATGTATATAATGTTAACAATGTTTTCAAACATTTGAAAAAAAAAATAGGGGATATATCTAAGTTAGTTAATGCCATTTTGTCATGATATACTTCTTTGATGTTGTCAATACTAAATCTAATGATTGATGAACATTTCTGTTTTTAAATTTATTGTTCTTGGTTGATTGTTGTTATAGACAAGTTGGTATGATTTCAAATTTGAATGTGTACCCTTATATATGGGAATTGAGATAAACAATGACACAAACAATAATGAAATCAAATTGATTGCTTTCCAAATTCATATTCATGAAAATGTAAGCATTTTTTCAAGTCAATAGGCATCTTGATAAAGATAACTCTCGGCGTGTTTTACATATATTATTAATTAATATAGGTATGCTAGTTAATTAAATTATTAACTATATTTCATTTGTATTATATATTGAATTGTTAAAAGATGTAAAATCTTAATACTAAATATATGGGAAAATGGTTAAAAAATTACATATTTTTCAAAAAATAAAATATAGTGTGTAATTTAAAATACAAATTATATATTTATATTATTATTTCCTTCCATTTTTCAGCCTCCCCTCCCTCTCCCTCTCTCCCCCCCTTATATCTCCCTCTTCCCCATCTTCTATCTCTCCCTCCTCTACATATCTCTCTCCCTTTCTCCCTCCCTCTCTCTATCTCTCCCCATCTCTCCCTGATCTCTTGTCCCTCCCTATTTGTCTTCATATCTCAACCTATTTGTCTCTTTTATCTTCCCATATATCTCTATATCTATGTCTTTCTCTTCCCATTTATCTATCTCTCCCTCTCTCTTTCTCTCTCTCTATCTCCCCCTATTTCTATCTATCCCTCTCCATCTCTATTTGTCTTTCTCTACTTATCTCTCTCTCTCTCTCCCCTCTCTTTATATCTCCTTATATCTCTATCTTGCCATCTCTCTCTCTCTCTCTCTCTATATATATATATATATCCCCTATATCTCCCTATCTCTCTATATATTTATTTATCCCTCTATCTCTCTCTATATCTCTATCTATTTTTATCCCTTTTTCTCTCTCATTCTATATTCATCTCTACCTCTATCTATAGGGAGAGATACAAAGGTGAAGCACTGGACCTTCCCAAAGATCCACCAATCTCAACACTACTTGCAACTATTTTGAGCATTTAAGTACATATTGTATGCTATATTAGGAGGCATGTTTCAAATCTCATATTTATTGATGCAAAATAGGGTCCAAAGTCACAAATTTGATGTAGAGTTAGTTATAGTTTTGTACAAAATTTCAAGTGCCACATAGAGCAAAGATATTCCAGTTTTTAATATCATGTCATCAAATTTGGCACTTCATCAAGATTTGTATCTTCATCAACATTAACAAAAGCAAAGGTATGTACTTGAATCCCTTGCATTTAAATTTTTCTATATATATAAATATTTTAATATTTCCCTCAAATCCATAATATATATATTAGTGTGTATTTATTTATTGCAATAAAGAATTAACCTAAGTAACACATTAAGAATTCTAAGGATTTGTGCTTGGAAAAAGTGCATAACAATTTTTTTGTTGGATGTTGTGTTGTATAGTTTAGAAAAGCTCAAAATATGAATAGGATTTTAAGGCCATATATTATGGTAGCTTACAATGCAAAAGAAGGAAGGAAATCTATTATCAATTTTAATCTACAATTTAATACCATATGAAAATCACATGTAGTATTATCTAAAATTAATTCTTGACATATTAATTTTATAAAATACCTTACCATTCAATAAACTTCCCAAAAGGAAATAAACCTAAGTGAACATTAATTGAACCTAATTGTAGATTCATAACTCTAATCACTTAACCCTAATTGAACCTAATTGTGATTCATAACTCTAATCATAACTTTAAGTGAACACTAATCCTAATCAAACCTAACCCTAGCCTTAAAGTTATCATATAATCTAATTATCTCTCTATCTAAATTTGGGTTGAATTATTTTTCCTTTATTTTTAATTGCATATATTTTTTGTTTATTAGATCTTATTTTATGAATATATGCAAATATAATTTTACTTCTACATTCATTCTATGCCTATTTTTTTCATGATATTTAACATTCATTTTTTGGAATATTAGATCAATCTCACACATATAAATATGAAATCTCAAAATTTTAAAATAATATTCAAGTTTTCTCACTTCAATTTATCATTTATGTTATTTGAATTAAAATATTTTAAATCATACTCTTAATTCATCTAAAAAAGAAAAACAAATTGATATATAATTTTTTGTTAAATACATTTTAACTTATTTTCTTGGATTGTATAAATATATTTCTTTATTTACATTTGGACTATTTATTTACAATATATAGAATAAATATGTGGTAAGATTGGGTATTATCACCACGATTGAGTGTGCCCTCTCCCCTAATAAATGTTTTTACTTTGCACCCCGCATGACTATTGGGCTCTCTCCCCTAATAAATGTTTTTATTTTGCAGAGGGACAAGTTCGCATGGTCGTAGATCAATCGTCATGTGATCTCAGCTGTTCCCCACCATCTCGTGATGACCCCACCAGTTGATCACGATATCACGGGCGAGTGCCACGTGTCTCATTCGGTGAAGCCGGAGGAATGATAAATACTTTGATGGGTCTTTAATACATTATGTCATAGGTTACTAAAGCAGTTATAAGATGCACATGTTTTAAATCAACGAAGATGTTATAATCTTGGTAGAAATGTCCTCAATGGTTAATAACAAGGCTGGCAACTGTGTTGAACGAATAGGATTGTCGATGGTTGAGATCCATGGTTGCTCGCCATCGCATGATCAAAAGTTGTGAGTTCTTTATTGATGGCGATATCACAGGCGGGCACCACGTGTCTCATCCGGTGAAGCTGAAGGAATGATAAATACTTTGATGCATCTTTAATACATTATGCCATGGGTTATATTTATTAATGTCTTAATATTAGTTTATAAATTGAACATTAATTATAAATATTTTAAAATCAATTAAGTATTTCAATCTAAAATTTTAATATTTGACATTACATATAAAATTAAACTAAATTCTAATTTTTAAAATCCATAAAATATTTATTATCTATTTAGTTTTACTAATGATCTAATACAATTAAATTAAATTAAATTAAATATTCATTTTATATTCATTAAACAATTATTAATTAGAATTTTAGAATAAATTAACAAATAAGATCTATATAAAATCAACTTTTCTATTTTTTTTCTTTAAGTCCAAATCATTTCATTTTCTAAAATTATACTAAATTCTAGATATCATAATTAAACAAAAAACTTTATTCTATTCTAATCCTAACCCTAGTTAAACCCTAACCATATTTGGACTCTAACCCTTACCCTAATTGAACACTAAATCTAATTGTAATTGACCACTAAGAATAATTGAATTCTACCCCTAACCCTAACCCTAACTCTAATGAAACCTTAACCCAAACCTACTTGATTCATAATCCCAACCCTAACCCAAACCCTAATTGAACTTTAAAACTAACCTTAATTAAGTATTAACCCTAATTGAACATTTATTGAACAGTAGTCCTAATTGTACCATAACCTTAACTTTGAACTATAGTTGAACTCTAATCCTAACCCTAACACTAATTCTTATCCTAATTGAACCTAACCCCAACCCTAACCTTAACCTTGGCCCTATTTTAACTCTTGTTGAATTCATAACCTTGAATTAAGCCCCAACCTCATCCTCAATCCTAACCAAATTGAACATTCATTTGAACCCTAAGCCTAACCCTAAGTGAACACTAATCCTAATTGAACTCTAAATTTTTAGTTGAAATATTAAAGTGCCTTAGATTTTCTACATTCATCATCATTACCGATTCAATTCTAATAGAACTCAAAATTTATACTTTTATAATGTTTTTAATACAATATTAAGGGTTTAGAGTTCAGGTTAAGTTCACGAGGATAGGGTTAAGGTTAAGGTTAAGGTTAAGAGTAGAAAGATGAAAGGTAGTGAAGAGACTGAAGAGGAGAATTAGGAGGTGGAACAGAGAGGAGGAGTGAGGAATGTTCGAGGTCACTTGTAGAAGGTGAGGTTCGAGGTTCGAGTTCAAAGGTATGGAGAAGATCGAGAGAATCATCACTTTTACGTCGTCGAAACGCATCAAATAAAAATTTCATCATCGATCATCGTAAATCTCAGGATCAAATCGAAATCCAAGTTCCAGGATTAAAGGTCAGAGATTCCGGTCAGGATTCGGTCAGAAGTCAAAATCATCGTCGGCTCAAAAATCCCGGACAAAGAAAAAATGAAAGAGGATTTAAAGGAGTAGAGATGGAATGGTTTAATGATTTAATAGTTTAAAGTTAAAGGGTGGAGGGATAGAGATAGAAGTGGTATAAGAAGAACCTAAAGAGGGAGTAGGAGGGAGACTTGAGAGAGAGACACGAGAGGGAGAAGTGGGAGAACTTAGAGAGAGGGAGAATTAGAGGTTTAGGGTTTGTGGTTTAAGGGTTAAGGGTTAATGGTTTAGGGTTATGGGTTATGGGTGGTGATGGAACTTCAAAGTTTTGTTCTTTGTGTTCTATTTTATCCTGCCTTGTGTCTCTAGTCATCTATGGTGTTTGGGAAAATCCTAAGGTTGGTGTTTTACCTTCATCTTCATGTAAAACCCTAGTGTTCATCTTACACCTTGGATGGGATCTATTTGGCCGTTACTTTTTGGGAAGGCTTTAAAACGACTTAAGCCCCATCGCTTTGTCTAGGTTGGGCCCCCTTTTGTTTTATTGTTTTATTTCCTTCACCTGACTTTATTTTTCCTAAGTCTTTTGTTGGTCTCGTGTTCCATCATTAAAACAACTTATGTCATTTTTTGTCATCGACCTACTGATGTCCCCTTATTTCTTTAGGGGAGAGGGCCTAGTAGTCGTGCAGGCTAACTTTATCAGCATGTAGTAATTGACTGGAATATCGTAGAACCTTCATTTTTTTTTGAAATGTAGACTAGTCTCTTATTTATCTATAACTAAGGTTTGGAGGTGCAACTCATCATGCAACTCGCCACATCGGCAGATATTTTGACAATTGTCTAAAATTTGACTTTTTAAAGGTTCAACCAAAACTTAATCATGGAACCCCCAATAGTTGAACCAAAAAAATATCATTTGTTGCTTGTAGAATATGATATTTTTATTTAAATTAAAATTAATATACAACCTAAGTACCAATACTTATTGATAACCATAAATCTTTGATATCTCTACCTTTTATATTCAACACATATGGACTAATAGTTGAACACAAAAATCTATTTGTTGTTATAAAAAAACACATAATGATTTAAAATACAACTTATATTGAACAAAAATGGACCAATAGTTGAACTATTATAAAATAGGTGCCTCGGCCAAGGCCATCTCTTAGTACATTATTTTGTATATATTAATCAATAATATATATATATGCTAGTAGCATTTGCAGCACAGCATGAAGACAAGATTATAATTACTTTTAGTTATAGAATTATAATCCTAACCCTTCTAAATTTTTAAAAGATATAAAATATCTATTATATATTTGGTTTTACTAATTATCTAATACAATTAAATTAAAATTAAATATTAGAACATTAAAGGGTAAACAATTATTAATTAGAATTTTAGAATAAATTAACAAATAGGAATCTATATATAAAATCAACTTTTCTGTTTTTTTCTTTGTGTCCCAAATCATTTCATTTTGAAAGTATACTAAAATTCTAGATATCATGTAATTAAACACAAGACTTTATTCTATTCTAATCCTAACCCTAGTTAAACCCACTAACCCTATTTGGACTCTAGCCCTTGCCCTAATTGAGGCACTAAATCTGGTATGAAATTAACCACTAAAAGCATGGTGAATTTACCCTAACCTAACCTAACTCCTAATAAACCCTGACCTAGCTCTAATCAAGCCCTCACCCAAAACCTGCTTGATTCATAATCCCAACCCTAACCCAAACCCTAATTGAACTTTAAAACTAACCTTAATTAAGTATTAACCCTAATTGAACATTTATTGAACAGTAGTCCTAATTGTGCCATAACCCTAACTTTGAAATACAGTTGAACTCTAATCCTAACCCTAACACTAATTCTTATCCTAATTGAACCTTAACCCCAAGCCTAACCTTAACCTTGACCCTATTTGAACTCTTATTGAATTCATAATAGGTAAACCCCAACCTCATCCTCGATCTAACCCCAAATTGAACATTCATTGAACCCTAAACCTAACCCTAAGTGAACACTAATCCTTATTGAACTCTAACTTTTTAGTTGAAAATATTAAAGTGCCTTAGATTTTCCCATTCATCATCATTTATCATTCAATTCCTAATAGAACTCCAAAATTTATACTTTTATAATGTTTTTAATACACTGTGTTAGGGTTTAGGGTTAAGGGGAGAGAGATAGAGGAGTGAGTGAGTGACCCATTTACATATTATTCTTTTTATTCTTCATAGGTTTAAATATTTAGTTGCCATTTACCATTAGCGAAATAACCCAAGAATTTGTGGAATGGACTACTCATATAATACCTTGCATTATGGAGCTCAATTCTCTGATATATTACTACTTATCAAATACTTTGTAAATAATTGTAAACTTATGACTCCATTTAAGCATTTAATTGATTTTCTTGAATCAAAGCAAAAACATAGACACACAATTGAACAAATTCTCAAAAGAAGAATGATAACATCATTAACATTTCATTCAAAATTCACTCAAATCCACATAAGGAGAGAAAATATATTAGAATTATATGTTTATTCATGCTTATAAGTCATATCTGCATACAATTTAAGATAATTTGCATATATTCATGCAAAACTCAAAACAGGCTATCTATTCTATTCCATCTGCTTGGGGTTTTAATAGCCAATGGCACCACAGATATCACTTCCTCATCAGAGGATAGATTCTACCCATATATTCAACTCAAAACCTAGCTAGAGCTTTCATGGAGTTCTCTCCTACAAATGAGCCTTGAATTCCCTTTTATATGACAAGGGCAACGAAGCTTGACTCGAATGTAATTTCACCACCCGTTTTGAGCGTTATTCGCTGCATTTGACTTTCATTTCAAAAGACTTCCCACCGCGTTGAATCTACAAAACATAGTGGGCGCCGCAGGCGGGAAAGCTAAAGAAAAGGGAACACAAATTCTCATCAAAATCCCCTTGTCACTATCCACACAAAAAAACTAGGCAACCAAATTGCCACAAAGGCACCACAACAACTTCTTATTTACCTGCCACCCTACCCTTACCAACACTCAAACCTCAGTATACACGCTCGCTTCTAGTTGTTGCCCAATACGATAGACCCTCAGCCTCCTTTTCTTTCTTGTCCTTTCCTAATATGGTTCTAGTCTGTCTGCTTGGGGTTTTAACAGCCAATGGCACCACATATATCACTTCCTCATCAGAGGGTAGACCGTGATTGAAGCAAGGTAAATACCAACAGTAGTCGGAGTCAGTCTCGGATACATCATCAAAAGTGTTGCTCGTAAGTTCAATGGGGGAGTGTTGGCATCCAGAGGAGCCATGCCCATACCTTATTTTCCTACCGACACTAGTAATAGAGCACACCACCGACTGCTTGCCTTTGTCATCTACCAGTTGAGTAGCAATGTCCTAGAATTTCAACCTTCTACTGCATCTAGTGGGCACAAGCCTGGGCTTGTCAACCAAAGCACCTTCTTGAATAGCAAGACCGAGCTTTTGTGAGCTCAAACGAACAGACCTCCTTACTGACTTACTCATTTTCTCTTCTTAGACAAGCACTCAAACTTGATTAGACTTAGCCCACAATGTGCTCTAACTGCTACAAGAATGACACTATTAGTAGTTAATTCCTCTTGTATTTATTGTGCGAGGTAATGGCAACCTTCATCAATGCTTAGTAAAAATGCATGTGCAAACATGGAAATTTGGTGGTGTATGTACTGTCACCGTTTAACTAGAGCTGCATGAGAATCCAAAGATCAACCTTCATGATTTCCAACAACAACATCTTCACACAAATTGTTATCGACGTGACTACACAAACAAGGAATAATTCATTAATGCTTCACCAGTTGCATGATAAAACAACCACCATGTGTCGTTTTCCAACTTTGAATACTGCCTATTGATCTCCTGAAGAGTTGGCAGATCAAACAGTTTATCTCAGGCTAACTCTGTTTGACATCCAACGAAGCATCGTTCACCTTCCTCATGACCAATAACATTAATACATCTCAGAAACCAACAACCTTGTCGGCAGGTCCTATGCACTTTGTAAACTAAATGGCTAGAGCTACGCATCACAATCTCGTTGACCTCATGGCTTTTAAGCAACCTTCATCTTCCTCCTGCGAGCTATCAAGGAACACCAAAGATTTACATTAGCTTTTGATCTTGGTTGTTGATCTAAAACCACGGGTTATGAGCTCAATAGTGGAGATTGGGCCCCACATTCCATATAGGACACACATCTTCCTTTTGTTGACCTCGCGCCAAATAATAGGGTGACACCTTAGGTCTGTGAGTTGGTGGGGTACGATCGAGATCTTCTCCCATATCTTCAAATATGAAAAACCTACACATTACACGGTTAGTATTTAATGAAAGGCTTTGGCTAAGTTGTCGATGACATGACCACTGGGGTTAATGGCTTAGGCTTATGTCACCAGATTAAAATTAAAACCCTTGACTTTGATTTTAATATTTTATTTCCTCCGTAGGGTTTTATTTCCTAAGTCTCGGTTGGCCCCATGTTTCATCTTTTAAAAAACAACTTATGTTGTTGTTTTTCATCTGCCTAGTAATGCCCACTTCTCCTTTTAATGAATGTTTTATTTTTCAAGGGTTGATTTAGTGTTGCCATTGATCTATTTCCTGCAGATATCAACAATGTCTGCCATCCCCTGATCGAGAATTGAAGGATCGCGGAATCATGGGTAGGTGCCACTTGTCCTATCCAGGGGATCAAATTTGTGCTATCGCTGAACAACTACCATTTGATCTGAGCTATTCCCCGCCATCCCGTGATGGTGCTTGGCTTGATTGCAAAATCACAGGCGGGCGCCACATGTCTCATCCGATGAAGCTTAAAGAGTAAAGGAAACACTAGCCAGCTTTAAATGTATTAAGGGGTGGATTACTAAAGTGTTCTTGAGACGCACATGTTCTAAATTGATGAATATGTTATAATCTCACTAGAAAAGTTGCTCAAAGGTTAACGACATGGTTGGCGACTATGTTAAAGGAATGAGATTATGGATGCTCAAGATCAATGGTTGCCCGCCATCGCGCGATCAGAAGTTTCAGGATTGCGATATCGCAGGCAACCGCCACATGGACTTCCTTCATAGTGTATGGTAAGGTGGGCCCCTTATTGCCGTGTTTGCAATTATGTCAACTTGTTTTGAAGGTGGTCATCGATGATTTGATCAAGCTGAAGAATCGATAGCTCAAATTTAAATCTGCATCAAATATGGTTGGAGTCGTTCGTGCAGAATGAAATTGAGCTTTAATGGCGAATGAGATACTTGCTGGCATAATTTGATTGACAATAAAATCAATTTTCCCGCTTGGTCTGTATCACAAAGCATTCAACTATTTCGCGGAGCAGTTTTAGAGCCGAAGGTAGAATTGTGAGTTTCTGCAGCCAGAATTTGGGAGTTCTGTGAACAAAGCCGTGAGTTTATTTTTTGTGCCTCCCAGTCATTTTGCATTTGAATTTGGGAAAGAATTAGCTAGATGTGCTGTGAGCTTGTTGATGAATGTGTTAGGGCTATAGTTTAATTATCATTGTGATAAATTACAGCGTTTTGTCCTGTAATTTTCTATCTCTGCTTAGTCCTGGCTATCTGAATTATAATGTTATAAAGAAGCCCTAGTTTGTCTGAGATGGCACCACCCAAGCAACATTCGAGCCAGACTGAATATTTGAAACGAAACATGTATGATGATTTCCTGGATCAATTGCCCTTATCAACGAATGATAGGAGGAAGGGATTGGTCCTCATGCGAGGGAAAATCCTAGGGGAAGGGTTAGTGTATAATTGCTCCAACATTGTCGATGCTAGGGTTCCCCTCACTAGTTTGGAATTGTTCATATTGTGGTACAGACAGAGGAATTTGCCTCACCCTTTTTCAAATGGATGGATGTATGATATGGGGAAGCTAGTGGTACCAAATGTATTCCCTGATGTAGACTTGCTTAGGACAGTGGCTGCAAGATATGACCTTGTTACACAGATAATAAGGGACAACGATGAAAAAATTCTATTAAGCATTAACAGAGAAGAGGTCCAACATATTTTTGACTTGAGTGAATCGAGCAAAAACTTGGTTCCTATCAACCTTGAGAAAATGAAGCAGGAGTATGCAAAGATGAAATCTCTTTTTAGAGCAAGGTTGCTTCCACCTCATCTGGCTAGGGCAAGAGGTTCAAAATTTCATATTAGCCCCAATGACCAGGAGCCTTTCAAATTAAATTGTTTTGCAAACCATTTCCTAGCCACTTTCTATTCTTTATGTTAGATTTTGGGTTTCAGTCTTGGTACGGTAATGCCCATTGCTTATATATTCATGGGGGTGCAAATACAACACCCAAACTTCTCTGTGACCTATGACTTCTCTTCTTTCTTGGATGAGAGGATGCATGAAGGGTTGTCAAAGCTGCAAAACAATGACATCGGTACTCAATTATTTTGGTATTCTATGCTAATGCATATGTTTTTGTTTAAGAATGCTGACTTTTTCACTGAGAGGATGAAATTAAGGCAATTAGTTGATGAAGAAAGATTGCCAATATAGATATGGGCTGCAAATTTATCTTGTAATAAGGAAAGTACTAGTTATGTGCAATTTGATAATTGTTTTACTTCCAGATTAAGGGCTAGATTAATAGTGAATATACCTAGGATCCCTGAGGAATTACATGATTTCCTCAGGCCAAAAGAGAGGAAGCCAAAATTGAAGGTTTACCATAACTAGGGTGACATTATCCCATACCCAGTCAGCATTGTCTTGAGAGTATATGGTTTTTAGGGAGCCCCTCATATACTGCCATACAATGTGCAACCAAGAGTGGGATTTGCAGAAGTTATGTGGCAGATAGGTTGTATTCATGAGGACAACCTCACTGGAAGGGGTAAGGGAACATTTTTCCCAAATTATACAGTGGTGTCTGATTTTGTATTTTCAAAGGGAGGCTGGACGCATTTTGATAATTTCTTTAATGATTACCATTTGAGGTGTGGACCAAAGCGAGAACATGATCCTGAGGGTTTCTTTTCTCTTTTCAAACAAAGAATAAAAGCTAGAAAATTTGTGCATGAGTTCAATTTCCCTAAAGACTTGATTAGAAATAAATTTGATTTGAATAGACACGAGTTGAACAAGGAGAAATGCATAGCTTATAGTAAGCTACTAGATTTTGTGCACAAAATGGATCTAAAATATGATCCACTGTTGGAGTTCAGTCCCCACCATAAGAAAATTGATTTTTTGATGGGAAACTTTAAGGAAATTATGAGCACATTGAGGAAAAAAAAGATAAATTTAGAATTGAGTCTAGGTGTATAAGAGCAAGGTGTCAGACCAATTGAAACAAGGCCAGCATACCAACCTATGGAAAGGTGGCCCATTTATAGGAGGAAAAATGATAGTAGCAGTGATGAAGAAGAAGTGGACAGAAAAGGAAGACAATCCCTCATCACCACCATCCGAGCCAAGCCCCTAAGAGGCAAAGAATTGATCAACCACAGGAGGATCTGATGGATGAGATTATTGTTACTGATCAAGACATGGAAGTTGGTATGCCTTCCCCTCCTAAGCTAGCTGAATTAGTTTTATCTTATTTAAATATGAAAGGTAAAAGTGTACAAGATGCAAGAATGGAGGCATGCAAGGAGTTTCTAGATGACAATACATTTGTAAAAACTCTTGTATTCTTGCAATTGGTATGGAAGATGAAGTTTGAAGAGTATCAAAATAAATGTAGGCAAAGAAGAGAACTAAGGTCTGACAGGTCTGACCAGGAGAATGATGAGGAGGTAAAAACTGAATTAATAGAAGAATTCAAGAACATCACTCCTGAAGAAGGAAGAAAACTAGTGAGTTAGGATGGTGTATTAATTCTGCCTGAATGGGACATTGCAGATGCAATAGCCTTTAATACTATTATGAAGTCCAAGAATCCCTTTTAAGACTTTGAAGAAGAGGTCAAGGCAGCATTGCAAAACTTTGCTTTTAGTGAGGAATATGAAACTCTAGCAATTTGGGCATTGGCCCCACAAGGGAGAAAACCATATGTTTCTGATATTAATCCAAATTTCAAGGGAGGATTGATAATAAAAAGAGCTTCAGAGACCTCAACCACTGAGGCCACTAATTTGACTGTAAATGTGGCCAAATTGGCCCAAAAGACTACTGAAAGGGAGGAAACTGAAAGGAAGAGCTTAATGGAAAAATATAACCTTTTGATTGAGGAGTATAACAAGATGTAGTAGAAAAATGTTGAGTTGCAAACTGAAGTGGAGAGGTTTAGGTATAAGCAGATTGGGGAGACATCAAGTGCTCTAGGAACCAGTACATTACCTTCCACAGCAGGGTCATTGCCTCCTACTTCTCCAATTGTTTCCACACCAGGATATCCCAGTCAAAATTTTGTCCTCACCCTTTCTTTAGAGGAAGTTGAAGAAGAAACAGAGTGCTCTGTCGATCCTACAAAGAAGCAGCTCTTGCAAAAAATTGATGAATTGCAGACATCACTAAAGAAAAGTGAGGAGGGATCTCTCTTAAAGCAAAAGGAAATTGTTACTACTATTTTGAGGCATTTAAATGAAAAGGTTGATAGAAAATTGCTATCTATACATTCTTATATTTTTTGTTGTTAGCAGCAATAAAGAATATTGATAGGGATTAAAGCGATACCAATAGTGAAATTAGATCCAGGGCGATGATCACGGATATCATATATATAGAATAATAATCAAATGGCCTGTTTCAGTGTGAAATGTGGCTATTCATTGACAGAATCATTCTGAAATTATAATGTCAATCAATTCAATTCGTTAGTCAAAATAAGTTAAGATAAGTGGTGGACAAAATATTCAAGGTGGATGAGGTAATTAATTTTGAATGACTGACTGATGATGAGTACCAAAATTGGGTAACAAAATATTTGAATGAGGAGTAAAAGGAGTGAACTACTAATAGGTGGCAGATCATATGCTACGGTTGCAATGATTCCAGTTTTGTGTTGACAGCTTTCTTGGTGCAGTTTTCTTGTGGTTTTTTGCATCAACATTCCTCAGCTGCTATGATGAACAATAATATTTTTCAAGGTGGTGGCTATTGTAAAAAAAATTGTAATATCACCAGGTGCTCCAATTGACTGGTGACAGGTGTACTTTCTCGCTCGGTGCTTGTTTGCTCCTTAATTTTCTATAAGAAGGATTTCAAGGCTAGAAGTACGGGTTAGCAAGTTAGATAATTTTTGTCGAATCTAGGTGAAGTTGCAGAGCGAATTGTAAAGTTTGATGGTTTTAGAGAAATACAATTTAGGTTTTGAGTCATTCTGTAACAGGTTTTGAGTTTCATAAAGATTTAATGTTGTATAATAGTACTAGTATTTGAGTTGAAATAAAAATTCAAGCTCATGTCTCTCCATTGTACATGCATATCTGAACTTTGAATGAAATAACTAAGGGTTATTTTATCCATCTCACTGTTGTGGTGTGTATGATTCTATTTTAGCTTTAATTCAAGGAATTAATCAAAATGCTTGAATAGGATTATAGGCAGATATGTGATGTATAAGGATTTGATAAGTAGTCATGGTTTAGAATGCATACTGATGAAATTGTAATGCAATATTGTCAGGGATCTTATATATGATGTATTAAATATGTTATAAACCTCTAGATGCTTATGAATTTGACTCCTGCAATGGATATATGGCACTAATATAAGTTGTAATTACTAGTGTAGTTTAGTATTTGTTTGTCTTTGCCTAGAGTTTGCTACAAATTTCAAATCATTGACTATCTTATACAATGAATTGTGTTTAGTTATTTCACACTCTAGATAGTTGATATTGTCTATGAACAACCAATTCTAGTTGATATTATTTTATCGTGTTGAGCTATTAAGTGAGATTATCTGCTATTGTTAATGTTGTTTATAATAATTGTGCAAAGGTTGTAAACAAATTAAGGAATCACCCTCCCAGGTCTTGCAAAGCCCAAAGTGTAGGAGGCTTTTAAAGTCCTTGTCAGTTGGTCCAAGTCCTTCGAGCTGCCTTCGATTGGAATTGGAAATTCCATAAGTAGATTAGAAGACAAACCTGGTTACATTGTAAAAAGAACCAACATACACGTCAACCAATGAACAACCACCTCTACAACTAATTTTTTAATCTTTTATGATCACATGAAATATAAAACACACTAATTTTAAGGTTGTTAACATCACTATTAAAATATTTTAATTTTTTGACCTTTCAAACATTAAAAAGTACATCATTAAATTAATTATGTAATGGCATAAAAATTAAAAACATCATGAATTAATTATATAACCACATAAGTCAAATATAATTCTATCAAGAAATTAATATCAAATAGATAATATAATGGCATAACTTATACATTTCAATTTCATTGATCTTCTTCTTCATCCAACTTTTTATCTGTATCATCTGATCCATATTCGACATTGTAAGGATTGGTCATATCATCATCATCGTCATCAATATCAGTTTCGATAATGTCATCATCCACACATATATCATCTTCATGAACATTAACTCCTACATCATCATGATCTAGTTCCTCCTCTTCGACATCTTCGTCAAGGACATCATCAACTAACTGTTGATCCTGATCATCATCTACATCATCTTCTAGTTCTTCGGTATCTTCTTCTTCCACCACATTATACTTTACCGTCCTTCCTCTTGGATCATTTCTAACAATAAATGACCAACCCAGTTTACCTGGAACCTCAGAGTAAAATACCTGATCACATTGGCTTGGAATAACATAGGGCTCATTTCCAGCTCCCTCGATCAACCTTGTATTAACCATGGTAAATCCATTATCATGTTCAATAATAGTTCTCTCAGGATAATTTTTATTCAATCGTAGCCTATACCATAGGATGACGAACAAAATTAATTTGAAGGACTTAAAGTCACACTCAAGTATATCATCCAAAATCCTATAGTATCAATTTTCTGAGACTTCTAGATGTATGTCGCTTCTAGATGAAACATTAGTCACCTGAAAGACTATAGTTATACCAGAATCACAAGTTTTTTTTATGTCATCTAACATTTTGATTCAAAATTTATGACCATTGCACCACATAGCCTTGTGGTGTTTCACCTACAATGTGTCAAACATGTATGTCAAACATGTAAAAATTATTGCAATATCGTCAGTTGATAAACATATTTATTCTTGGCCGAATGTATGCAAAGAAACAATCTCAACATATATATACATCAATATAATTGAAAATAATTAAATAATATGGGTGATTAATATATTTATACGTACCTGTTTATCTCTTAAACCATATGCTAAATCAATTTCCCTTTGTGTAACATTAGAATCTCCATTACGATGAGCTTCTTTAACCAATGAAGTCACACCTTCCCATGTTAATGTGCAACCATATTGTTGACATCGTTCAATTCATACCATCATCAAATCAAGATTATTGGCGATGTACAAATGTAGTGCATCCCACTCTCGACCACCAGAGTAAAAAAAAAATTCACAAACGACGATAATTAGTTAAATACCACAATATATGACCTTAATTTATAATTGATGTATATTGAAAATTAAAAATTAAATAAGTACAATATACATAAAAACCATATGTAAAATGTATTCCAATTAATCTCCATGACAATCTTATAATTACCTCTCACTTTCTTCAATCTACCTTTCCCCATCAGGTACTCCCCTTCGAATTTGTTAATGGAGTTGGGATCCCAAATGCGATCTACATGGATCTTTACTGCAAACTTAGGAAGATATTCACTAATGTACACCATGGTTTGATATACCATATATCCCTCCACTATAGAACCCTCAAGATGTGCTCTTTGTCTAACCAAAGCCTTCAAAAATTTCAAGTGCCTCTCAACCATCCACATTGACCTTGTGTGTACAGGTCCACACAATTCAATCTCCTCAACTTGGTGTATGAGGTAGTGTTCTTGTGCATTGAAAAATGTTGAAGGTAGACACTTTTGCATTTCACACATTCGACGAGAAATTTTTCTCTTCCAATAATTTATATCTTCTTTATGGATTTCTTTAGATGACAACCATCTATAAGTGATTCAAGGTGCAAATATATTAACGAGATTTAACAAAAATATACAGTATATTACATAACAAGTAAAACAAAAGGAAATTATAAGATGTATACAATGAATTGAACAAATCTCTGCTACTACTCCCCATGCATTTTCCAAGATCATATATAACTCATTGACATTGTTGTCAAAGTTGTTTAGAGAGATAGAGGTAGAACATACCGCAACAATTATAAAATGATATTTTCATTATTTTTCCAAAAGTAGTAAACACAATACACTGAAAAGTACATGCAATATACAAATATATATATAATATATACCAAAATAATTACCTTAATGAAGGTATGCCAATTATGTGTTTTCATCCCTAACCCAAATTCACCTTTCTTTGTTATGATATTGTTTATGTTCAGAGCAAATCCTATGGGAAATCAAATTTTTAATATGACTTCTTTTATAACATTGCTTTGCTGCTCTGTTAATAACCAAGGAAGGGCACTTATATTAATTTGGTCTCCATCGCTATTTAATTGAATGACATTTTTCATTGCATGATTGCCTTCTTGAATGTCACTACAAATTTTGACAATTTTTTCTTTGTCATGCCTTCCATCCAATATTTTCCATAACGCTTTATTATATTCTTTGATATGCATTGTATCAAACAAATGCATAATCTCAGAGGCTGCTCATAGTAGGGCAACCTACTAAATTGTCTCGATAACTTTTTAGTCCCCTGTGGAAGCTCTGCCATTAATGCCTTGACGACCTTCATGAAGCATACAATTTAAAACAACAAATTAAAACAACAATCATTGTCAATTACAACATGAGTAACCAACAATATAAAAAATATAAATTCAAAACATATCATATATTATAGATAAAACAATTTGATTCGATATATAACCTTGACGATTAATTCTATTATATTCCAACTTCCAGAGGTGAGGTGTCATTCTTCGTGGTTTTAATGTAGTATCCTCTTCCCCATTGAAAAGATGTTTTTCAGTAGTTCGATACTTATGATTTCTATGGAGGAAGTGCCTATACTCATCAAACACCCTCTTTATTAAACTTGTTGAATGACGAGATTTCATCTTTTGACCACAAACTGGACATGCAAATTTTCCCTTTGTTTGAAGACCTACAAGATATAATTGGATTAAATATATTTAATTTTTAATTATATATAATGAATAGATTATTTTAAAAACATACATATCTACTTCATCAAAATTAAATATTGTTAAAGTGCAAATAACTATAACATACCACATAAAATGTGTTAGTT
Source organism: Sequoia sempervirens (assembly GCA_007258455.2). Classification (NCBI taxonomy): domain Eukaryota; kingdom Viridiplantae; phylum Streptophyta; class Pinopsida; order Cupressales; family Cupressaceae; genus Sequoia; species Sequoia sempervirens. Next base: position 325,598,208 of record VDFB02000015.1, on the reverse strand, counting down.
CTAGGGCATCGATGAATTGTCCATGCAAGCATTGCATGGAATTGAAATTGTCTTTTTCCTATTGCTCTAGAGACATCATACATAGTGACGCCATTCCATAACTTTAGTAATTCATCAATAAGAGGCTCGATCCATACATTCATATCTTTAACTTGGTACTTACCTAGTTGAATGAACATAAACATTACATAATTATTATAACCATTTTACTGTAATATATATAAATTAATGTACATGACTATTGAATAAAAAAATATAAGTCATTATGAAACAAATAAGACAAATGAGATGCTACTAATGCTAAGGAAAAATTGATATAAACAAATACTTGGAACAATCATTGACAACATTATGTGCCCCTCTTTATTGACATCCATGGAGGAATGTTATTGTTGATAACAAAAATAGGCCACACTGAGTAAATAGATCTCAACTCTCCAAATGGATTAACACCGTCTGCTCCCAATGAAAGCCTGAGATTAAGAGGCTCTTCTTTAAAGTGTGGTCATTTTTCCTCCATGTCCCTAAATGCAGAACCATCCGCAAGCATTTGAAGAATGTTATCTCCACTTCTATTCCGTGCATGGTAATCCATAAATTGTGCTAAGTTTTCACACCTAAATAATCGTTGCATACGTGGAATAATGAGAATATAACAAAGAACCTTGCAAGACACCTTTTTTGTTAGCTGATCTGTTCGATATCTACTGATATGATATTTCGGGCATTCTGTTGCAAATTCCTATTGCTTATGATATATAATATGATCATTGGGACATGCATCTATTGCTTGATACTCCATTCTGATATCTTTCATAATGGCACATAAATCTTGATATGAGCGAGATAAAATATTTGATGGTGGTAACGAAAATTCACTAATCAATCTACAACAAAAAATAATTTGTCTATATGCCATTAATGGTACATATTTCATCCTTTATTTACCAGTGATGAACTAACAAAAATTAAAATAGATGAAAAAAGATGACATATATGACATACCTTAACATCCATGAGATTGTTATGTTTGATAAACCATTCATAACCTTCAAGTTCAACAACAACAATACAACAAAGAGAAGAGTTGTTTGGGAGCCTTCATAAAGGGGCTCATATGCCTTCTCAAGTACATGTAAATCATGAACATTATCAAAATCATCTTAACCATCATGATCAACTCTGCCACTAAATGTGTCATGGATCAATGTATTTGTACCATCATCTTCAACTGTGTTTTATGGCACATGATCATCTTCTTCCATAGGATCATTAACTTCATCTTCGATATTCACAGCTCCATGTTTGTCCGCTTGCAAAACCACATTCTCCGGGCTGTGATAATCCATATCATCTGCCCTAGGGTGCCGGACCTTTATAATAATGATAGACACAAATAAACTATGATCATGATCAAGTGATTATATATAAAATGTTAAAACGATATAAAGATTTACAAATTTAATCAATATAAACACATATAATGAAAAATTACCAATGGACGATAATCATGCCCCCTTCAACGGACCATGTCAGCCTACAATGTTTCTTAGTTTTTGTAATTAAAATTCGTCTCGATTTTAAGCCCTTGAAATTATTGCAAGAACAATAACATTTCCCATCACCCTTTTCTTTTCAATCTAGCCCACAATCTATCAAGTGTCTCTTCATTTTGTTTTAGACTAATATTATCTGACATGATTTTTCTTTACCAAGCTTGACTATTTAGATCTTCAAAAAATATCAAACTCACACTCCAATAATTTTTATTTATAGACAGATAACATAATCTAATAATTCTGATATTTTATAAAAAAAAATTGGCATGCAAGTTAATGACCCCAAAAAACACTTTAAAATGCTAATTCTAAAATTATTAAACTCTAATTTTACTATGATTTCCAACCGTTAAGACTCCTAAAATCAAAATATTGAACTTGATTGCAAACTTCCTACAATGATGGAGGTAGTGAGCTAGTAAGAGCAAGTGACCCATTCCTAAGGAGTAACAAGTCAGAATCATCATTGCTAATGTCAATATAAATTTATCCTTTTAGTTAAAGATGCAATGTGTCACTTCTTATGATGAGCTTATCCCTAGGGCCCTCAACATTGAGAGAGCTCTAATAAAAAACAACAGAAGCATTGGTAAGAGCATGATTAGGGTACAAACCCTAGGCCTCCATAGAAACATAAACAATAACTATAGTAGATTAGTGAGGTTGCAATACCAGAAAGATTGAGACATTATAGGTAATAACAAAATCTTGCAATCTAAAGATTGTAGCCAATAACAAGCACACTATGTAGCTTAGTGACATTTGTAAATGCAATCTACGGTAAGAAGAATGACAGTCACTTGAAATGTGACAGTCAAAAAGAGGTTGAGCAGTGACAAGATAATAAAGCTCAAACCTTGCATAGTAAAGTGGAGATTTTAATAGTGAGTTTCCTTACCCCCTTGCTGACCTTAAGGGTTTTTCAAATGCTTTTGGTAGTGTTAGACAAGGCAAATGCAATCAGAGAATGACTATCCAAATGAAGTAACAGTGGTAATCATAGGTTAAATGTTACTTCTTAGCCATTAATGTATAATGGAGGTAGTGGATTGCATGTTTGAGCAGTGTTTTGAGACTCACCAAAGATGGGAAAATAGTGAATAATACCTTGTGGACTGTGAAGTAGTGTCAATAAGGTTGAAGGATCTTAAGAACTACAATACCATGAAACAATGAGTCCCCTGTAGTAAGTAGGAAGTCTATAGGGCATAGTTTGATTTTATAGAAGGATGCTCATGAAAGGAATCTTCAAGTGATAGTGAGTGAGTTGTTTGAGATTGAAGTTGAGGGTGCAATACCTAGTCTTAAAGGAATTTAGCAAAGCATTAAATGTGCAAGAAAATCAAATCGTACACAACAAACAATTCATAATGTTATCTTGCATAATGCCTTGAGTTTGAAGACAAAAATTCATTGTATCTTCATGATGAAAGTGGTGACCTTAATGGTCAATCACTGGCAACCATGATTTTAAAACATGCTATTGTGCTTATGGAGGCAAACATTTTAAGCAAGGCAGTGAGTGGTGGTTTGGAATAATGGCAGGTATGAAGGACTTGCTTTATATGCATACTATGCAGTCTAGCTTAAGACACGTTCTTAGAAGAGATTGAAGGTGGATTATGAAACTCAAGGGTTACCATGAAAAGGATTAAAGCAAAGACTGAGATCTATTTAAAAGCCACGGTCATGAAGATATTAAAGATGTCACATGCAAAACCCTAGTAGCTGGAGTAATGAATACAGTGTAAAAAGGATAGTGTGCGGAGAAAATTTAGGAGATCTCCACATTATCTAATTATAGGGAAATACATCATTTATTTATTTTTTTAATTAAAAGAAATCATTCTAAACCCTATATAGGATACATTGATACTTCAAAAGCCTCTGAAGGAATTTGAGATTATGCAAATATATGTCAAGTAACATTCATAAGGTTTAGAAAATCTTGATCACTCTCTAGAATAGCCCATTAAACATGGGTTGTGCTTGAATGCACTACATAATTGATATAACACAACCACTTGCATATCAACCAAAGTTATAGGCTCTTTATTGCAGCAAGAGGTAATCACTCTTTGATCATGCTATAATTACATCCTAACCTGTTAAACTTGAGACAACCTCTAATGCACCCAATGATGATTGACACCTACATTATACAACCTGAATTAACTACATTATATGAGTGCCTCCATTTCTATCACAACATAGCCACATTAAACTTGGGTCACACATGAATGCATCATGTATTTGTTATACACAACTTGCCACATGACTAATAGAGTTATGGATCACATAATTAATCACAAGAATCGTTCCTTGGTTGTGATCTTATGGTGATTCCACACAACAAAATCTGACAAAATTCTCAAAACCCTAAACCTCTAAAAATGAAATCGATGAGATGTTGCTTTTAAAATATGCTTTTCAAACTGGAACTCAAATTTGACTTCACAACTGAATTCGTAAAAAGTCAATGACTACTCTCAACCTGGCGATATCTTCTTGAATTTTTTCTGATTTTTCCCAAGAAAATCATCCTTAGTTCTCCACAAACTATCTCAAGTAGACCAAAACACTGTTGTGATAAATCAGGCGTGAACTCACTTTTCTTTATGTCGACCACAATTTGATTTTTTTCTATTTTCATGTTTGTCAAAAATTTGACGAAAATGATAGCCGACATTTCGACAAACCCCAAGTTCGTTGAAATTTCGATGAACGTCAGGGATAAACTTTCAAAAAATTGAAAATTACACATCAAATTTTACAAGCACCCAACGATACATCAAATTATACATATTTCATCAGATAGTTTCATTGGATTTTGTAGTCAAATGTATTAGTGATAGGTTAAAACTAAGGTTAGGGAATACTTATGGAAGGAAATTACCTAAGCATATTATATGAACGATCATATTCCAAACCGAGCTATAGAAGTGTATGTGATTAGGAAGACTGTCACTCGAAGTATCGGGTGAGAATATTTTGGCCAAAGTAGTGTAAGTTGCCACTATTTACACTGTCAGTTCACTATGTTCCTTTTATGCATTCTAGTTCAGGATTTTCATACTCGTAGGGGTAGCGACCATATGATTAGGTTTGGTTTGTAAGACACAACACTAAGCTTAGATAGGCAATTGTTATGAGGTTTACCAACCAATCACTTCGTCGAAGGGTAGGTCCATCTTGTCATATGTGAAAAATGTGTGGGGAACCACATTTGAGTCTGCGGTTGGTGAAAAAGAGTTTGAGTGGTGCTTTTCCTCATCAGTTGGTGGTCGAGGTTTTTCAAATGTTTGGACCAACATTGGGGACAACTAGAGTGTATGCACCAGGGAGCGGGGACATCCAAAATGTATGCACCATTGCGGCGACATCAAGACCAGTTTGTATATCTATTGCCAGAGGAAGTTCAAAAGAGCTATGCATGTATCATGTACCATTTATATGGAAGGATGTAATCGTGAATGATAAACTTGAGTTTATTCAATATGAAATCTATGTTATGGAAAGATTTGTGAAATTACAATTTGGAATGCAATGGAAGTTTGGAATAGCGCTTATTCCAAATGTGGATGTACTTTACATTATGGAAATAATTTTTTTTATTGCTATGTTATGTCATCATGGATTATTCACTTGAGGTGAAAACTTTGAATTTTTATTGAGTAGAACACCGAGGTTGTTACACTAGGATACCATACCTTGACCCTTGGTACTTGTCTCCCATACTAGAAAAAATCTCATCTTGGAGACCCATATGAGCATGTCTCCAAACATTATGAGACTTTAGATAAAGTTAAATTGCATCTCTATATGTATCCTAGAAACATTGCTTAAAAACTAGGAAACTTCTTATATAGGTTTCTTAGATTTATCATGTAAATTACATTTTTTTCTTAAATTATCAATATATGGTTGAGGAAAGTAAAAGAACTTAAGATATACACTAGTAGTATTGTAATTTTCTATATGCTTTTACTAAAATTCATAAATTCTTTAGCAAAAATATTTCTTATCAAATCATAGAGGTACTAGTAGAAAGATAAATAATAATAAGGCATAATATGTGTACATGATTTTTTTTTGTTATCGTCAAATTTGATTGAAAATATAATTATCTTTGAGGATTCCCAAAATATGTTCTTAAAATAATAGCATTCTCCATTGCCCTACCACCCACTACCTCATTGCTCCCCCTCACCACCCACTCTCTGTAGATTTGTATTTCCTATCCATTAGTGACTATGGTTTAAAAAATATATTTTATATTTTGATGATCAAATATCAATATCAATAATCTTGTTGCCCCAATGCCCCCTTCCCCCAATTTGTATTTGCCATCTATAGGCGATTATGGTTTAATTTTTTATATATTGTTATGATTATCAAAATTTAAAATAATTAATCTTTATTTTCATTAACATCTATTTCAATACTTAATTTGTCATTTTTCTAAAAATTTGTAAGTTTTAAAGTTGCATATTCATTGTATGATTATATTTTTCTAAATCCAAATCATATAAATATATTTTTATTTAGTTTTTTAACCAAGTACCTATCTCCAAATTCTTTGAAAACGATATATCAATATCTATTCTCATCTACCAATAAATATCCCTATCTTCTAGCAACCATGCTTTTAATGTTACCCAATTTATTATAATTTGTCAAATTGATGCTAAACCAAAACCTCTTGAAATCTCATTTGTACATCTTTCTTGTAGTTTCTATTATATATTAACATTTTATTTTTATCAAAGGCTTTAATTTATTTATGTATTAATGTTTTTTTAAATAAAAAACTTATGGGGTTTAAAGAGGTACAATGTATAGAGGATAAAGAGAGTGTAGGGGACATATCCCAATACACGTACAACAATATATACAAAAAATATAAAAACAAAAATGGCATGTTCTATAGATGATCTATAAAGGTCTTTAGATAACACGCCTAACATTCAAGATCACAAAACTATGTGTGGTGGGCATGAGGCCATGTAACCACTAGATTTGTGGTGCCTATTAAATTTAATCTATGAACTTGGAATCTAACAAGTTTGTCTCTTTCTACCAAAATAAAAAGAATGAATCTAAATTTCGCAATGTAAATATTTTTTATAAGACTTTATATCAAATATTAAAATATCTTACATAAGAATTTATATTATCTCATAAAATTGAGACAATATAATCTTCTTAATGTTTTAATTATATTTATAAAAAACTCAAAATACAGTCATACGACCATCATATTTATTCCATAAGTGTGATCTTTAAGAGTAATGCTCATTGCATGTTTATTTAATTCACAAAGAGCAATTCTATTTATATTCATACAGTCTTCGACTTTAAGTCATGTGAAGGAAATGAAAGAATGATTTCCTAGAGCATCCAATTTTTGAAATTGCACGTCCAACTACATTGACAAATATACACGTTTCAAGAGCTTCCAAGGAAGTTCTAACCATTTTCTCATAGCACAAGTCTTCTAAATATACTATATTTTAAAATAAATTTATTCAAATTTATTCACTTTTTACCATCATTCTAAGATACTTATAGGTATTGGAAATTTCCAAAAGTTTATATACCTTTTTTTGGGATAGGTTTAAAAAAATATAGTTATTTTTTATCATATAACATTCTAAATGATTGAGGTAGGGATTGTGTTCTAGGTTGGCAAACACTATTTACTACTTTTTGATAGGATGATGTGTAAAATTGCTATTGCCTATTTCACCATTCAATAGGATGATATTCAAGTGGAGTGTGGAATGAATATCCCTCAATCATTGAGTCTAAACGAGAAGATGTCAATTATTCATACACCTTATGATTTGAACTTCATATTTTAACAAATTACAAAAAATAATAATAAAATTTATTCTTTTAAAAAGTATACTACAATTTGATTCTTTGTTTCTTCTTCATTAATTGCCAAATGTCAATTATAGTAGTTATTATTTTGGTAACATGAAGAATCAGCATGCAAAACCACTCAAGCTTTTAATGATTTTTTTTTTTCTACATATTGAATGCTTACAAAAAAGATTCAAAAGTATTTATCCTCTTAACAAAAATATACTACAATTTGATTCCTTGTTTCTTCTAGATTAATTACCAAACACCAATTATAATAATTGTTATTAGTTTGATAACATAAAAAATATGCTACATCCTCAATGTCATGATGTGCAAAACTACTCAAATCTTGATATTAATTACTAAACGTCAATTATAATAATTGTGAATAGTTTGATACCATAAAGAATAGGCTAGATCCTGAGTGCCATGATATGCAAAACTACTCAAACCTTTATATTAATTACCAAACATCAATTATAATAATTGTTATTAGTTTGATAACATAAAGAATAGACTAAATCCTTAGTATCATGATATACAAAAGTGCTCAAACTTTGATAATGTAAAAATTTGACTAGATCTTGCACGGTGTGATATATAGAACAAACTCACTCAAACCAATAATTACTACTATAGACCTAATAAGTTGATGTATTTTCCACAACGTGTCAAATTATGATTTTTTTTTTTGTTGTGCCAGAGGTATCCCTACGACTCAACCTAACAACCAACCAGCCTTGCCTTGGTCTTACTTATTGTCAAGTTGGGGACCGAGAGGTGCGAGCTGAGGTGAGAGGACCTTGCCTTGGTCTTACTTATTGCCAAGTTGGGGATTGAGAGGGGCGAGCTGAGGCAAGACTAGTCTTCTAGGGATGCACACAACCTTCCACAAGCCATATGCATCTGGTAAGATCGGGCCTCAAAGTCGAACCCAAGACCTTGGGGAGCAACCTTGAGACTCAAGCCAACTATGCTACTCATTGACCTGTGTAGTTTTTCGAGTCAAACTCATTGACCCATGTTTCATGAATAGTGATTCAAAAGAACCCATCTCTCATGATAATGAATGGTCCACTTAGCACTCATTGCATCTAGGTAATGTTCACAAAGGTAAAACATTTAGGTCTTCCTAGGAGATCACCCATCCCAATATTACTCCAACTCAAGTGGCTTAACCATATCATATTATAAACCTCCTAAACATATTTTACACAGATTTGAGAGCACAACCACTATCTATCTGCACATGACAACTAGCAATCACCCTGCACTCCAAAATTTAAAAATAATAATAATTATATATTTTTTTTATTATATTGATGTTGGAATGTGCAAGATGAAAGTTTTATATTGCTAGCTAGCGTGTCCATAAACGACGAAGATAAGTCCAACTGACTGTCCATCCTTATCTCGATTACAAGAGAATAGTTATTAATCAAGTTAAAAATTCCCATGCGGCCAATAAATTAATTCACAATAAATAACAGTTATGCAAAGAGATGTTATTATACAATTTTCCTTCGTCTTTAACGTAAACTATCCAACCGGTCTTCCTAATTTTCTTGTAATCATATTTGACTTTGGAAGGATCGAAATCGGACGGTAGTGGAGTGTTGTCGGGGGACACGTGTAGAGTCGTGGGTGCTCCGACGGCGTCAAAACAAAAAAGAGAAGGGGGTCAAAAAAGGAATAGTAGGTCCCACAGTCCAGTGTCGGCAATGGCCGAGGTAAAACAGGATAACGACGGCTGGCGGTAAACCGGCCCGCGGTATATACGACACAGAGAGAAAGGCATTAAATTTCTGGAGCGCATAAAATTAAACAAGGCAGAAAAAAATAAGCAATTAAATCACGTCCACGTCATAGATAACAGTACGGTAAACAGAGCCTCGCGTACGACAAACCGCGCATTAAACAGCGGGAAACTGAGAGGTTAACGGAGCACGCGTACGGAAAACTGCGCTGTTAACCGCGCGGTGAAGCGAGCGGAATCTTTGAAAGGCTAGAAAGCCGAGCGAAGAGAAACGAAGCTTTCGCATGGTGCAGAGCACCCGAAAGAAAATAAATAAAGAAAGAGAGAAAAAAATGGTTATAAGAGAAGACATTGAAACCCTGTAATGGTGGCCAAAGCCTTCGATTTAATGCCGTGAAACCAACCCGTGGCTTCCAGATCGGCGCCGACGGCTGTTTCCGGAGAGCGAGGGGCATTTTTTCCGAGCCCGGAATCGTTAATTTGGCCGCCGTTTCAGCCTAGGGAAGCTCTGGTATGTAGAGTTTGTTAAAAACAAGGATAAATCGGTATTTGTGCTGGGGGAAATCTGTGTACTGATTTTTGTTCATTTCTTTCCTTTTGGTGTTTTGTTAAGATTGAGTTGTTACAGACTTTTTGGCCGACAAATTTGTTGTTTTTGGATACAAATTTGGTCAGAAAATGTATGGGTATTGCCACATCAGTGGAGGCTATTATTAGAAGGATATACGTGAATTCTAGGATAGTATTTCGTGTTGTAACTGGGAGATTTTAGGGTGGGAAAGGGAGAATTATATAGTATAAGCTCCTTGGCAGCCATGGTGGACGGCCAGGGCGGCTGTTTTATTTCACAGATTTTACCTAAATCCTGCGAACAACTAGATCAGCCGCAGCATTGGTATTTCAGGTTTGGTATGCCATGTTTGTTTGAGCTGCCAAGCATCAAGATTTCGAGTCCCATGGGTGACAAGGGCAAAGAAAGAGAATTTAACCCCCCTCGTAAGGTAAGAAAAGTGGTTGGCACTCAGTCTCAGAGTGGGTCTACGCAGTGTAGCTTTTCTGCACAATCATCTTCATCTGAGTGCACTGACTGCTCCGGGCAGGGGGGATCAAATGAGGGTTCAAATGATAATATTATTCCCGGTCTTGATGAAAACAATATTGCCATGAATTGTCTTGCCAGATCATCAAGATCGGACTATGGTGCCTTGTTTCAGGTGAATCGGAGATTCAATTCTTTGGTTCGAAACGGGGAGCTTTATGTTTTGAGGAGGCAGCTCGGAATTGTAGAGCATTGGATTTATTGTCTATGCAATTTGGTTGCATGGGAGGCCTTCGATCCAAATCAGGAGCGATGGATGCGCTTGCCCCAGATTCCCTCTGATGAATGCTTTACTTTATCAGATAAGGAGTCTCTGGCAGTGGGTACTGAATTGCTTGTGTTCGGGAGAGAAGTTTATGGATCCGCTATTTGGAGATACAGTATTTTGACACACAGGTGGTCTAGGGCCCCCCCAACGAATCAGCCCAGATGTTTGTTTGGTTCTGGTAGCTCTAAGGAAAGGGCGATTGTGGCAGGAGGTTGTGATACTCTTGGGGTTGTGCTTAAGTCTGCAGAACTATATAATTCAGAGCTGGGCACTTGGGAAATGCTGCCTGATATGCATTCCCCCCGAAAACTCTGCTCAGGGTTTTTCATGGATGGCAAGTTCTATGTCATCGGTGGGATGATAAATAATACAGAGTCTCTGACTTGTGGTGAAGAATTCAATCTTGAAACTAGAACATGGCGGAGGATTCCCGATATGTATCCTGGTGGCAATGGAGCTGCGCATGCACCGCCCTTGGTTGCAGTAGTGAATGATCAGCTTTATGCTGTAGAATATTCACAGAATGAAATAAAAAAATATAATAAGGAAACCAATTCGTGGAATGTGCTGGGAGGATTGCCTGTGAGAGCGGATTCAACAAATGGTTGGGGTCTTGCATTTAAGGCCTGTGGAAATGAGCTGATTGTAATTGGAGGCCAGAGAGGACCTGAAGGCGAAAGCATTGAGATAAATGCATGGCATCCAACAGCTGATGGACAACCTCCGCATTGGCATGTGCTGGCAAGCAAGGAGCACGCTGGTGTTTTTGTTTATAATTGTGCAGTAATGGGATGCTAATTTTTTTCACTCTTGATCTTGTCAGGTCTGTTCTATTTATTCACAGAACTGCTGTACAAGAATGCACTGATTTTATGGTAGCAGGTATGATTTTTTATGTCTTGGCATCTGCAAAAGTGGCAAATGTAGTTTAATTGATGGTAATGAGGTCATATCTCAAGTCATCAATGATAGTTTCAAATCTCACAATCAAGCAGACAATATGTTTTTTAGGTATTCTCAAGTTCAATGTTCACCAATATGTTTCCAAAAAATATCAAAAAAAGTTTACCCTGGTCAGGCTTCATGATCCTGGAAGTTACTGTGCAGAAGAGCAGAGATAGATAAGTTATGGCAAGTCTCTTGTTTCTTCCATGTAAAGGCTATTACAGAGCCATTTCAACAGCAACTTCTGGAAAGTTTACATGAAAAAGTAATGAAAGCATATTTTTCTTTCACCATTATGGAATGACTTCTGTTCATTGAATGAAGCACAAAATTCAAAATTTTGGATTCAGCATTTTATTTAAATTCCCAAGCTTTGTATGGGATCAACTGCTATAGATGATACCAGAGGATAAGAAAGTGACTTTTATTGTGAAAATGAATGTTACCATTTTGTTACTGATGTTATCATTGTCAAATGACTCTAATTTTAGGTTTCTCGTTGGAAACTTATCCAGGATTAAGGAGAGCATTTTGAAGTTTTAATTGTTATCACTAATCTTGTATTTTAAAGGGTTATGGTACAGTTGACATAAGAAGTAACAGAAATTGTTGTCTATATCTGGTATTATCTATCTTAGCATAGTCTTATTATGTTTCATATATATGAAACTGATATATTGATGTGGTGTGGCCATTCCTGTCTTTGAAATTTGAATCATTATATGGGATCACCTTATATGCTTATTAATTGCATCTATGTATGGTCATCTTAACCTTCTGATGGATGTAACTGAATATCACTTGGTAGTAAAGAATTTTATTTGCTATTATTTCTATTCCTTTCTTGATGGGGCTGTGTTTATATAGGAAACTGCGTTCACAAGTATTGACTTTGGAATAATGTATCAAAATATTATTTGCATTCTGCAGGTTGTATTTGGTAACAATATGTACCGACATGTATTCTGTAGATGATAGAAAATTGGTTAGTCAAATGCCATTTTTTAAGTTTTACGGATAGATGGGTATTTCCATGGCTGATGTGTTCCATGTGTGCATGCATAAGGAGGTCTGTAAACTGGATTTGGGAAATTAATAGTGCTTATGTGTACCATCTGTAAGGATTATATGTATCAAATCCAATCTCAAGTTGCATGGATCATATTGTATGTAAATCTAGTTGTCAGCCATGCTCATCTATCTGTGCACAAACGTGCTGAAGCAAAAACCAACTCACAACTACTAAGTTTTTCCATTGTAATGCATTCTCAGGTGGACAGCTCTCTGTTCTACCACTCTTAAATGTCTATTCAACATTCCACAGTAACTTTCATATATGGTCAACTAGGGAATTCCTTTTAGCAAGATTGATCTTACCTTTGTCAGTATTGGCAGTCTTTTCTTGTGAATTATTTTTGGGGAATGATATTTGTGTCAAGACATGTCCTAGATCACTCTCTTTGCTCTGTTATGCATTCTGTTACATTTCATGTTAAACCATATCAGGCATAACTTTATCATAAGATAAGTGCCTTCTTTTCTTTGGTATTTATATTTCTTTTTGGATACTATTAGTTTCTTTTTTGTGCTTTTGTCTTCTTTGTTTTGGATTATTACTTTTCCATGGTTTCAGTTCAGTATTATATTTACTTCAATAAGGATGGCTTCCTTATTTCAATTTTAATCTTTTTATAGGTCCAGTTATCTATATTTTTAGGTTTTCCGCATGCTTTACAATAGTCTCATGCTGAATTAGAACCAACAAAATATACTGTCCTTGACTATTGCTTCTGTGGAAAACTTATGTGTGTCTGCTTGTCTTCTTTGATGAAAACCACAAATATGGTTGTGCACACTTGCTTCTATGTCAAAGAGGCAAGGTTTACCCTCTTTGAATTTGTACATGAATGCCCTTATTTGTAAGGTGATGTATAATGCTTTATCAGTTCCTTTATAAATGTATAAGTATTTAGAGGCTATCATTCATCTCTTAAATTCAGTCATAATATAATGAATCTTTCCTTATTATGGTATTAGATCTACCGTACTGATTATTTGTGTTTTGCTAAATATCTGTTAAACTTAAATCTGATGTTCAGCTATTCCTGTTACTTTTCCCGAGAGCTTGCAGTCATTTTCCTTTACAGATGATTTATAGAAATAACATAACAAATACTTCATATATTAGTGTTTTGGATTAATATGTTAGTATTAAGGCAATGTTTTGCCTCTTGATGGTTCTGTATGAATTGTTTTCTAGGCATGTAGGTTTTTTAACTTTTTTTTTTGGTTTCTTGCATCTAAGATATACTCTTTGTGTCCAGTTTTTCTTTTCAATTTCTGTCTTACAATGATGTTTGTATTTTGTTGCTGGTTGCTTCATCTTTCTTTTAGTTTCATTATTTTAATATTTGCTAATGCTGAACCAGCAGATCTTTCTTTTCAGAATTAAATTAATTTAAAAGTTTTCTTTGAATTTTCCAGTACAGTCTTGAAATTGAAATTCTTGCATTTTGTTTTCATTAACGCAACTAGCATAGTCACTGTGTATATGTACTTATTTTGTTGATTCACTAGGATTTCTGACTATTGTAGTTTTCTTAAATAGTTTTTTTATAATATTTCTTCTTTTAATTTTTTGTTTGTGCGAACATGGAATAAATAGCCATTTTGGGGAGTCAGACTATGACTCAAACCTGTGCCAACCATGATAATTATTATGGTTTTTCGTATACCTAGATTTTTCTCATCTTTGGCGTTGTACTCTTAATTTTCAATGCAGAGAGCCATTCTTGAACTAAAGCTTTTGACTTTAAACCAAAAATCTATTTGTATAATTTTCTGTCTGTATACACATTATAAGCTCCAAGGCAACATTGTAGTGGATTGTGCAACCTCAAAATGATGCATACCTTTAAAGTATTTGGCAGCACTGTTACTATATTCAGATTGTAGATTGCAGAGGCAGAGCACATCTCGAGGCTCATGTGCATTTACGGATGCCATCTTTTATTGGCAGGAGACTAAAATTATAGCTTTTTAGGCAGCAAAATTTACCATTTAGTTTGATTGTTTAGGACATAATTTCATGGCTTTTTTCCTTTGTTTTCCTTTCTCTTCTGAAGAAAGTTGTGGTTATATTCAGTTTTGCTAGGATACTTTACAAAAAACTATTTTCAATAAAAAGTTCTTGCAGTATGTGAGCAGAATAATTTTTTTGCTACCATAATTTGGTTTGCACTTGCAATACTTTTTGTACTCACTTTTGGTAAAGAATATACATGCACAAGGCTTGCCATTTCTATTACATACTTAGCAGCCCTTTCTACGAAACCAAGCATATCTATTAGACCAAGAAAAGCAGAATGGCCTTAATGAACAAAATACGTTAACATGAAAAAGAAACCAAGCAGTTGAAATTACAAGTCAAATTTGTTAGTTGACCAATATCAAGCTTCTTCCCTTTATTGGGATGGTTCTATGGGCTTCCCAATGCAATACTTAACATCTGTCCTCTGGTCTTGGTCTAGCTGGATTTGTATTACAAAATGCATCTGAAAATTATTATTCTAAGTAATCAGTGAAGGCACTCTCAAGTCTAAGTCATTTTTTGTTCCTTTTCTTATCCTCTTAAATTTGGTGCCAATTCGTTTTATGATCTTGCCTTCTATGTTGATTTCATTGCCACGTCTCTTCTGTTTGATTTCCACTATGGGAACACTTGATTGAACTATTCATTTGAGTAAAACATTTCTACTTTGAGCATTAACTCTTTTCCAACATAGAAACGGCAAATATTATTATGCCCTTGATTGATCTCTTCTAAATAGCAAATGTTGCAGGAAGATGCTAGAAGCTCCTCCCACCTGTAGCACAAGATGCTTACATGATCATTTAAGAAAACCTGATTTTTGTTGGCCATTAAGATGTTGATTTAGAATGTGCATCTTTTTTCACTTTTCCGCTCCCAAAATCCATTCATTATAAATGCTTTGAGTGTTATGATTTACATGGACCCTGGCTGTCATCAATCTCCTCCTTTATTGACAATTCCACTTGTCAGTAGGTTAAATCCTTCGGGCTAATAGTTCAAATGATTTTTTCAGAGTTCATTGCCAACCCTTAAATCTCTGCCACAAAAAGCTATGATACCTCAGTAAATGGTCGTCCAATTTATGTTTGACCTAGTTAACGCCCAACTTATATACTGCTTGAATGAACAGCTACCAGGTCCCATTTTGCAGACAAGGACACTATATGGCATGGGATTGCAGCCCCATTATTAGTGGTCTTTACCTGTGTCCTGAAAAATGACTGTAAATTACAATCTTCCCTTTGGTGTTCAAGTTGAATCCTTCCCTCTTACCCCTCCCAGAAAAAAAGCCAGGGATTCATTGAATTTGTTATTAACTTATTTCAGAATATTTCAGCTGTTTTATAATGGCGTTCCTTTGTGTTCTTGGTAACATTTTGGTTTCAAACAAATGGCCACTGTTTTGTACAGCTGTGAGTTATTATGGATAATAGCTGGCCTCATCCAATATATTGAAATGGGCAATAAATTGAAGTGTGTACCCTTTGAGGTTCTCCCTGAATATGATCCTCTGAGCTCTCATTACATACTTCAATTGCATCCCTGGATTGCAAGACGGACATCAGGCAGTTACCAGTTTGTTGATTTGTATTTTCTTGTTTTGATTGTTGTATTTCTGATTCTAATGTCTTTAGTCTGTGTCCATTTTAGCTTTGATTTCTTCTTTTTTTGGATTTTTTACTTCTTTCAACTTTAGTTGAAATTGAATGCATGAGTGCTTAAATACATTTGCTTTGCATCTCTTGCAATGAGGTATTTGACCGTTGTCGATTTCAGTTTCTGAATTGTCTAGAAACTGATTGAACGGAAGACCTATCTTTAGGGCTAGTTTCTTGTCTTTCTATGATCATTTACAGTTCCACTAAAAGTCTTAATGAAGATAAGTGGCATGAGTGTCCTGGTCATATATTTTGGAATGGTGTTCTATTTAGAGGATTTTAGAACCACCTTACAGTCATTTTCATCACAAAAGACACTGATATTGTACAAATAGTATATGTTTGCCTTGTATATTTCCTTACAAGAAAGCTATTATCAATCACTCATAAACTTGGCCGTTTTTCCAAGTCTACCAAAGACGTTGTCAGTAACCATACATATCACAGTGGGTTCATCGGCATTAGATTTAGTTCTATGGCTTTAAGGGAGCAGAAAAATACCGATGTGGCATAAAATGACAAATAAGCTAAGCACATCGTTTTTTTAGAGATACATTTGGCCTTTCAAAACGTCACTATAGTTCAAAGATAATAATGAGCAAGGATTAACCAACTGTTAAGCATATAGACGATTGCTTTACTGCTGTTTTATTAAAGTGAATATATCTAATTCTTAACTTCTGAATCATCTTTTGTTAATTATATAATTTAAAACTATTTTATTCCCAATTTAACTAGAGAATAACAACTTAGCACTCGGGGCATGATTCATAGGGATTTGTTTTGATTTTATATTTTAAAATCAGGTTATAAATTTTTAAAAGCCTCTTGTTTGGGCAATTCAAGTTGTATAATTGCTTTTCCAAGAATAAATTGGCATTTTAAGTCTGCCTTCCTGTGCAACTCATTAAAGGGCAAACTGTTGTACACACATTCTAGACCCAGAGGGATTTTTGTTGAAAATTTAAGCAATAAAAAAGCAATTGGTCGTTTGAGCCATTTGTTAGATTGTTTTCTTAGGCTTGGCATAGTTTGCGAGACTTTGGGGCATGATCCCATGCTGACAGCTTTTGTTGTAAATAGTCTGTATTAATTTTATTCTTGAGTAATACATATTTTTATATTAGCTTAAGCTCAATAAAATCCAGATTACATCATAGAAAATAGAGATCAAAACAGAGGTTTAAACAACAGTACAAACATAGAATTGTCATCACTTTGACTAAAGTGAGAACGTATATAGCAGGGAATACAAAACAAAAACAATTGGAGTAAAGGGAAACAACAACACACAGGTCACTAATCAAACTGAGCAGAAGTAGCAAGCTAGAATCTGAACTTGTCCACCACAGGGATACTGGCATCCAGACCCTCCTTGCCCGCTATGTGGTTGATTGTTAGCCTGAACATTCCGAACTACTGGTAATTGCCCCTGTTGATAAGATCCTTGTTATGGAGAGCATCACCAGGAGCAATAGAATCTTGCGAGAGATTGTCCAGGCACTGGGAGAGATGGTCAGTCTTATGATCCAATGCCTTGAGCTGGTTGTATGTTAGTTATCTGCTGAGCTAGTTCCTTGTTTGTCTTCAAAGTTTCCTGCATCACAAAAGGACAAATTAGTCACCTGCAAAAGTAATGAAGTTACGGAGATTTGAGTAGTATATGGCACTATTCATTAAAAGAAAACTCGTTCTATTTACACATCACATTAATCGGTAATTGTTAATACTAAGTTTGCTTTTCAAGGTGTAAAAGTAAAGGACATTATATTCCCCCATGCTGCCAATTTTCATGATATTGTTTTTAAATTATCATCAAATAATTATTGTAATTTAACCATATTCCCATGGAGAAAGAATGACGGATGTTTGAGTGGACTACGTCAAATACTCCGTTGTCTTTGTTATCAGTCGCTCAACTTCCATTTGCAAAACAAAACACAACTTTAAGGAGGATATTCAACTTGGCCATTGCCTATGAGAGGTATAGAAAGACGAGGAATCATAATTGGATCCAACAGATTTGCAATAATTACAAACTTTAGATGCTTAATGACAATGATTAATTTCTTTTTCAAACTTTTTAAAAGTTGATTGATTATTAAATCTAGAAGCTTTGGCCACACATAAATGGAATGGCTTATCGATCACACATTTACAATTTTTCAAAATTGAAAAATACTTATTGGGCTGCCAGATCAACTGCTGACCTCTTATTATCACTGGAAAAGTGGCCTGTTGTTGATCAGGCAGCATACATATGTTTTTCCAACTAAAAAATTATAAACATTGTCTAATTGTTTTGACATATTAATTATACGTCCAACAAAATAATATATGTAGACTTAAATAAATACAATTTACAGAAGTTACTATCCAATTAAAGTTATTAATGAGTTTAATTCTGTTTTCTTTTCTTGTAATTGAAACTAATTACTTTGTAAAATACACAGTTTTCAGGTTAAGAAACATAATTATATTGAAAAATCATGGTTGATAGAGTTCTCGTTAGCAAGAAAATGATTAATTTTTTTAAAGGTGAACATAAGCAACTCTCCCAAATTTTCTCAACAAGTAGTGAATTTTTTAACAAGAATTTAGTAAAGGAAAACATAGCTGTAGAGTGCCATCACCAGCACATCATGGCAGGTGTAGATGCAGATGACCATCTGAATATGACATAATTGTTATCGTCTTAAGCAATTGCAGTCCCCATTCAGATTATAGCAACAGATGTAAAGACCACGTTTAGTTCTAACTGGCAGGGACAATTCTTTTTTGTCAGACAATTATTGAATGTGAAAGTTGTGGCAGTGATCTTTATTATTGCTTTCAAGGGTTGAAAGTATACTGTATGAATAAATCCTCCCCCCCCCCAATAATCATGTACAAATGAATGACTCGACGATTTTGAAGGTTGTCTTCCATGTAAAGTTTAATATTTGTAACTTGATAAAACTAATATCTAGTGTGATGGCATATCTGTACCATTTTTCCATTTTAGTGGATGTCATTGAGTACTATTTATTGCCTTACACGTGGTTGTCAACTTTATCTTGATCGGGTGGCTCTCATTTTAGTTAAGAGCTTTACAGAGATTTTTTGGTACTTACCGCTACCCATTAATGAAAAGAGAACTACTGTATACCTATTTGGAAAGACATTAGTCGAGCATTTCTGCAAAACGCAGACCTGGTGTACTTTTCCCTTTATCCAACTCGTTACCAAGCTACATTCAACATATAAATTCGCCCCTGTGAAGAAGATTACTCATCATAAGTAACAGTAATTGCAGACTGACCATCTTTGACTCGTTAGGTCCGAATTATAAACAATTGAAAGAGACAATGAAACCATCATACATAAAATGAGACAGAGATCCGAGCACAAATCAAATCTCAGATGATCCATAATCCATTTGATCTTGGATTAGATTTTGAAAATCTAAAATTAACTCTGAAGAAACACGATGACGAGGAGGAATGACCTCACCCTTCTTTGTTTGACCCAAAAAGAATGGATAAGCTACAACTTCACCCTTGAATTCCAAGTAGATGGTAGGTATGTAGCATGAGATGTGACAAGATGTAGCACGACTTCAGTTCTGGGTAGTCTCAAATTTCAACACTTTTTTATTGGGCATAAGCTAGAGTGATTGAGAAAGTATTAACTCATTTAGTACGTACAATCACATGATATTAGATCTCCATTTGAACCGCAGAAAGATCTCCATTGCATATTATAGCTAGCTGCTAAAATTGTAATCAATGGGCACTAAACCTGTACAATGTTCTACACAGATCGAAGCTATCCTGAAATTGGTAAGAGTGTTTCATATTATAGGCCTGTTTGTACGCTTTATGTTCAGTCCTCTGAACAATTTGGTCCTATTTATAACAACCATTGGATAAATAAGGAAAGAATTTAAAATAGGATGTTGGACTGCAAAGACATTCATGTGACTAGTTGTCAAGAAGATGAATGAAAACAATCTCGGATATTGGAACGAATGCATTGTCAACTATATCATATCATCGATGATTCACAATATTATAAACAATAACTCAACTCATAAACTATCATATCATGCAATCTTTATGCACAATATTATAAACAACAATTCAACTTATTCTATCATATCATGCAATCTTTATACACAACAGTCAAAAAAATCACCTGATACGCTGCTAGTTACCTGGACACATCTGTCCAAATCCATCCATGCTTGTGGAGAACTTCAATTCCTTGAACTAGGCTAGTACAGACCAAAATTGCACTTTATTGGGCCAGGTTCATGCACAATATCTCTACTAGATATTCATGTGAGCTTGATTTTGATTCTATACCTAGATCACTTCGCTCATATTTTGAAGGGCATTTATTTCTTTGGAATTTTCAGAGTTGATCATGTCCGTTAAGTGACAGGATTAATCACCGATATGGTTGCATCACTAGCCCCACTTGCAAGGATAAATCAAGAAATGATTAGTGGCATTCTCACCTTCAAATGATTGGTATGACTGGTAGGTAACCCTTTTCTTTTCTTTCTGAATTGATCAAGTTGGAGAAGTCAAATTAGAGGGACTCCTCTAAAGGAATTTTGAACCCAATTTTTTCTTTTTTTTTCTTTCTGTATTTTGAGGTATTTCAACTATAATAAATAAAAATCAAATATATTATTTAATTTTTTATTATAAATAAATATTTTTTGAGAAATTTTATCTATTAGTCATTAAATAAATAGTTTATTTCTTCTTTACAATATTTTTTCGAAGGGTGAAAATTGTATATACCTTGCAATCTCCCTTTTTATTTTGGAATCACTTTTATGAGGTTTTTTTTCTAATTTGATAATTAATGTATATGCGTGATATTGTTATCAAGATTCAACAGTGTAGTTATAAATGTATATGTGCCAAATACCTCCTACTTATTAATGTATATGTGCCATGTTTCTATATAAAAAATTGGCAAATAATTTAAACCGATTTTGATTCTATCTTCCTAGATTCCTAGAGACAAGTCTTGATCTTTAGCCTATCCATTCCTTTACCCAAGTTAAATTTGTAGGTGTATAAATGTTGTCTAGAAATGGGGAGTCTTATCAGACAACCAAATCTTGTAGCTAAACACACAAAAATTCATACAACACAATTTAACTTGCAAATTTATTCAAACATGGAAATGAAATTACAGTCACTTTGAGGAGTACAATCATATATGCATTACAAAAAAATCCACCGACACTAAATTTTTCCTCCTTTCTTCTTTTCAATCTTCATCCTCAATCTTGTTCTTCTAGAAAACATTTCTCCCCTTATATCTTTTCTACAATCGATTACATTAGAATATTTAGTTGTTATAACACATTCTTATAATCACCTCTTAATGATGTAAGTTAGAGTTTCCTTAATTTTTTAGGAATTTAGAGTACTTTAGAAACCTTTGTTGAAGGTTTGAGGGGTTCTCAAAACCTTGTCGACTTCTAACAATTATTTCAAACATTGGTTAGAAATCTGACATTCAATTTTTTCTTCAAAACTTCTTCAAAATCTTCCAAAATCTCCTTTGATCATCTCCGAGCTACCCAAAAAATCTTCCTTTCATGGTTGTGGATGGTTTTTTGGCATCTGATGTGGTTGTAAAAACCTTGTCAAGAGTTGACATAGGTTTAAGAACCAACACCAAATGCCAAAATTCTTTACAAAGCACCTTTTCAATAAGAAGTTTTGAATGGTGTTTTAGGTGCCACAAGGTTGTGGCAACCTTTTTGGAGGCCAACGATGGTTTTGAAACCTTAGTAGAAATTTGATGCCACTTTCCAAGAAGCTTCACACCAAGTGGTTTTGAATGATGCTTCAAGTCACAACCTTGTTGGAGGCTAATGATGGTTTTGAAACCACAATAGAACACAAATGATGTATTCTAAGAAGCTACCTTTCAAAACGAAAGATTTAGACAACTTATTGATAAATGATACAAGTTCTAGAACCCAAGAGAAAATATGATGTAAGCATTTCTTTCAAAAATAGAAGGGGTTGCAAAAGGACTATCAAGAGTCGACGAGGTTGTGAAACCTTTTCAGAAGCCAATGAGGTTGTGAAAACCTCTTCGAAAGTCAACATGAGTTATGAAACATCTTGATTTTGCCGATGCTTTCAAACTTAAACAAATTTAACCAATCTAAGTTTGAAAATTCTCCAAAGAAGCTATAGAAAGGAAACAAAAGCACAACAAAACTAAACCAAAGTGAAACTAAACCTAAAATATTCTTGGTTGATATAGGATTGCTCATAAACTCCGATGCTCTTGCATCAATAAATGACCTAAAAAAATCATTTAAATATAATTTTGAGCTCCCAAGTTGACTCTCTTCCTACTAGTTGGTTCTTTCCAACTTGAGTGCAAAATGTTTTAATTTGTGTGCTAATTTGTTGTATAAATGACAAGCCCTAATTTATTTTCATCCATCTAAATTTCATCAAAGCATCATATAACATTATTATTTGAGAATTAATGCATTCATTGCATTATTGGCTTGCATCAACATCTACACTTTGCAACAAATTAAGGCATCTTGCATGGTTGATTTCTATCTTTGATACTTATTCTAATTATAGTTAAATTGAGATCTAGGGGTTTGACTAGAACTAAGAAGATCTTTACCTAACAAACTCCTAAAGGTGTTTGTCAACACTACCTATTCATTGAATATGGGTCCAAGTAGCAAGGCAAACAAATTCTAGGTGTTTTTTAGTACAAAATTCATTTTGGGCATAGAGGTTGCTTTCACAAACAAAGTTCATTTCCACAAGTGCAAAAATTAGTTATGTAGACATGAATTCAAAGTAGGACAAACAATAGTACATCTTGTTATTTATTAGAGTATACTAGCATGCATTATTTGGATTACTAAGTATAGTCTTCAATAGAGTCCCTAAACTATAGACAAAGCTAAATCCTAATCTCTCTATATCATTTTAAAAATTGTGTCAATGTATTAATTATTAATCTCAAGTCAATAATCTAAGGCTATTTATTTCTTGTTTTCTTAACTAATTAATTTACCCCAAATTATTTATGTAGCTATGATTTACTCCTTTACACTAATAGTATTAAAAAATGGGCTTGTCTTTAACTCCTAATTAAAAAACAAATCATATTTAAATGTTTTTATTTGTATGAAATCAAGTTTACTTTATTTAAAAAACTAAGGAATTGTAATGGTGAAAATCACACACTCATTCCAATTTCCCTTTC